>CM041779.1:191304846-191652165 GCA_023374045.1 Limonium bicolor | reverse complement strand
AGGATTGAAGGCGTCGGGGTGTAAATGAGAGAATTAGGGTAGGGGTTGTTAATAAAGGATCTATTTCGGTGGTTCTTATGTAAGAACCGCCGAAATAGATCGCCGATATTTTTTTTTTAAAGAGACCCTATTTCGGCGGTTCTTATGTCAAAACCGCCGAAATAGGTCGTTTTCTATTTTTTTTAAAAAATAAAACAGACCTATTTCGGCGGTTCTTACGTAAGAACCGCCGAAATAGGTCTGTTTTATATAAAAAAAATATAGAAAACGACCTATTTCGGCGGTTTTGACATAAGAACCGCAGAAATAGGGGCGCAGAAAAAGACCATTTTTGTACTAGTAACACATTTGATTTTGTCGAGTCGCAACCGATCCCAAGTGCTTCCGGAGTCAATGACAGTGAACAGACTTATCATGATGAGCAAATAAACGAGATGCTTGATAACGTTGAGGATAATTTTGTCGATCGACCGGATGAGTATCAAAGGTTGTTGGATGCATCCAAGACGGCATTGTATCCTACGTGCACTAAGTACATGAAATTGATGGCAATATTGAATTTGTTCAACCTGAAGGGAAGATATGGATTGAGTGACAAAGGTTTCTCGGCATTCCTCGAGCTGATTCATGATATGCTACCAGATGAAAATGGTCTCCCTACCACCACCTATGAGGCAAAGAAATGGGTGTGTCCAATGGGAGTAGAGTACAAAAAAATTCACGCGTGTCCAAACAACTGTGTGTTGTACAGGGGTGAATACGAACATCTGGACAATTGCCCGTAATGTCTGTTGTCCCGGTATAAGCATAAAGATGGTGAGTACTCCATTCAGAAAAAAAAGCCCTCCAGCTAAACTACTGTGGTATTTTCCGATTATACCCAGATTCAAACGGTTGTTTGCGAATCTGAAAGATGCAAAGAACTTACGATGGCACGCAGAGGGTAGAAAGAGTGATGAGAAATTAAGACATCCAGCAGATGGACCTCAGTGGAGAAACATCAATAGATGGTTCAAAGAACATTTTGGAGGTGAAGATTGGAATTTGAGTCTTGGGCTATGTACTGAAGGGATGAGCCCGTACGACACATTAAGCAGTCAACACAGTACTTGGCCCGTTTTACTAGTGATCTACAATTTGCCTTCGTGGTTGTGTATGAAACGCAGGTACATAATGTTATCACTTTTGATATCTGGCCCCAAGCAGCCAGGTAATAATATTGATGTATACCTCGCCCCATTGATTGATGATTTGAAGTTACTGTGGAATGAGGGAACCGTTGTATATGATGCTTATGCAAGGGAAAATTTCACGCTCAAGGCGTTGTTGTTCTGTACGGTCAATGATTCCCCTGCATACGCGAACTTGTCTAGATACACTGTGAAAGGAACATTTTCATGTCCGGTGTGCGAGGATGACACATGTTCGGACCGTTTACAAATTTGTGGTAAGAATGTTTACATGTGTCATCGACGTTTTCTACCTGAAGATCACCCTTATCGTAAGAAGAAGAAACTGTTCAATGGTGAGGCCGAGACTCGAGTGGCCCATCTACCTTTGACCTCTGAGGAAGTGTATGCAAAGGTTAAGGACATTGTGAACGTCTTTGGAAACACATCAAAATCGGCAAAGAACATTTGGAAAAAATTCTCTATCTTCTGGGATTTACCGTATTGGCGTCATCTGCCTGTCACACACTGTTTGGATTTCATGCACATCATAAAGAATGTTGGTGAGGCAGTGTGTGGGACTTTGCTCAACATACCCGGCAAAATGAAAGACGGATTGAAAGTGAGAAAAGACATGCAAGCCATGGGAATAAGAAAAGAGTTACACCCACAGGAGAATGAGAGACGAATATACCTACCTTCTGCATGCTACACACTTTCAAAGAATGAGAAGATCAGCTTCTATAAATGTCTACACTCGGCAAAAGTACCGTCTGAATATTCTTCAAACTGGAAGAACATTGTATCGATGAAGGATTTGAAACTGTTAGGCATGAAATCTCACGATTATCATGTATTGATGTTACATCTTCTGCCAGTAGCAATCCGTGGGATATTGCCAAATGATGTCAGAAATGCGTTAACCAGATTGTGTTTCTTCTTCAATGCTGTCTGCTGCAAGGTAATTGATGTAAACTCTCTCGATGATCTACAACGTGAAATTGTGGTCACATTATGTCAATTACAGATGTATTTCCCACCATCATTCTTTGACATAATGGTGCACTTGATAGTCCACATTGTTCGAGAGATCCAATATTGTGGTCCGGTCTACTTACGCTACATGTACCCTTTTGAACGATACATGGTTATTCTAAAGGGTAGAATGAGGAATAGATATCGACCAGAAGTGAGCATAATTGAAGCAACAGTGATTGAGGAAGTCACAGAATTTGTGACTGATTATCTGAATGAAGCAGAATCAATCGGTATCCCAAAACCAAGACACTAGGGCAGATATAAAGGCAAAGGTGTCATTGGAAGAAAGATTGTGCACGTACCACGTCAACTGATTCATCAAGCACATCTGTTTGTGTTACAACACCTTGAGGCTGTTGAACCCTTCTTTGAAACTCATATGAATGAGTTGAGACAACAAAAACCTACCAGAAACCATCTTTGGCTTACGAAAGAACAAAACAGACTGTTTGTCCAATGGTTCAAATATTATGTCTTTGAAAAAGCGTCATCAAATTCAGAAGTTGTCAATGAAGAAATCAGATTTTTGGTAATAGGACCTGAACCTAATATTGTATCATTTGAGGGGTATGACATTAGTGGGTATACTAATTACACTGCACGCCAAGATGCTAAATCAATAAACCAGAACAGTGGAGTAAAAATAGAAGCGGCATTCAATGAGTACCACATCGGTAACCAGTCTCAACCAGTGAGGAGCTCCAGTTGGTATTATGGTGTTATCGAGGACATTTGGGAGCTAGACTACCATATTGATTCGTTTTTAGTGTTCCGCTGCAAATGGGTGGACAACCGACGTGTAATCCAAAACGATGGAGGTCTTACCTTGGTTGATCTCACATATGCTAGTTTTAAGGATGATCCGTTTGTTATGGGAAAAGATTGTGACCAAGTGTGGTATGTTCAGGATCCAAAAGAATCCAGATGGTCTGTTCTTCTTCCAGGTAGAAGACCGGTTATGATTGAAAATGAAAATGAGGATGATGATGATGAGAATGAGACGATTGAAGGAACAACATTGTTTCCTATGGGGTTACGGGATTTAAATGATGATACTCAAAACGACTTGATTTATGCACGATCAGACCATGACGAGGGTGTTTGGGTTGATAACACAAAATCATAGAAGTATTTATGGTAATGCTATGTTTAATATTTTCCTTGACTTGTTCAACATTTGTCTTTACATTATAAATTCATCCAATTAATTTGACTAACTTATCTTTACTGTAGTGGCAGATCACCCTATGGACCAGCCCATTGAAGAAGCTGATCCTCATCAGAAGAGACCAGCAAAATGGGCCACACGAGGAGGAAAGAAGGGGAAGACAACTCACCCACCGGAGGATGAGGCTTGTCCATCACAGTAGGTGACAGAGCCACCAGCCTCCTCCTCCTCCGGAAAGAAGGTGAAGAAGAGAGGTGCCACCCGTGCACTGAAGGCAAATAAAGGCCCCCCCACGAAGCCTTTGATGTTCAATCAGTTCAACCAGCCATACGGTAATTGGAAGAGTGATTATACTGCATATGCTGGCCACCTGGTCAAAACTTACTGCGACATAAATCACAATTGGAAGCAAGTGCCACAATCATTGAAGGACACTATGTTTGGGCTTCTTCAGGTGTGTTATTTTTTATAATATGTTATATGATTTAATAGTTTCTCGTTACTTGTGTTACTAAATGACTAATAATTGTTTATGTAGAGTCGTTTCTGCATTGATCCTTTTCTTAAGGAGGATATCCTGAAAAAAATGGGGCGACAGTTCCGTGACCATAGGAAATGGCTCTGTGACAAGTACATTCATGGTGCTGCGTATCAAGACCCTGAATCGGATGATGCAGAAGGAGGCGATGAACTGCCACCCTGGGAGGCGTATGAGGGCATCACTGAGGAGCAGTGGACGCGGTTTGCGGAGTATCATCACATGCCAGAGTACCAGGTTCTTGTCTATATATATACGTTATAGTGATGCATGAAAGGGTATGAAACCGACAAGAACCTAGTGAGAATAAGATTCCATAGGCAACAGGATTAAATGTAGTGAATAACTGATAGACGAAGTTCTATCTTTGGAGATGTATGATCATGATTAGAATGATTAAAAAGATAGAAAATTGGAAATGAGTGATTTACTTGATGCTTGAAAATGAAGTGGGAGGTGGAACTTGATTTGCATGTGATCAAGGAAGCCGACACAAATGGAGTGGAAGGATAGTTCAACACTGATGCTGATCACATCAGGGTTGGATGACTCTTGAAACTCCTATAAGTGGTCACAAATAACCACGCTAATAAAAGAAGCAAAGAGCTTAAGTTGGACTTGGAGTTGTGTGTGTTTTCAAAAGGATTTTCAATTGGTATTTATAAAACGTTGATGGATACTTTACGTAATTAAAGTCTTCTTCCTTAACCTCACAAGAAAAAGGAAAAAATTCAAATTTAATTGATTGTTTTAATCTCCCAAAGGCACGGGGACAGAAGTGTCCATCGCGACCGAGTTCTGCGGGATCATAGTGTATATCAAGGATATTTTTGATTGCTATACATGCTCTGACATGTCGTGTGTATGTGTAATGAATGTTGTTTTGACTTGGATTTCCTAAAGTGTATACTATCAAGGCCTATGAGTCTAAATGTGTGGTGTTACATAGACCTATGTGTCTAAAGACTGTTATGTTACCAGGACCTATGTGTCCAAATGTTGTTATGTTACCCAAGACCAGTGAGTCAAAGGGGTTGTTATGTATGTGTAAGTGTTGTTAAGATACCCGGACCATAGAGTCCGAGGTTATCATGTGGATATGTTATGTTATGTGTGGATGTGAATGTGTTGCCCGGAACATTAAGTCCGAGGTTGTGATGTAAAGTGTGTTTGGTTATGGAAGTTATTTCCAAGTGATTCCTGTGTTCAAATCTAATGATGTGTGGAAAGTGTGAACTTCGAGGACGAAGTTCTTTTAAGGGGGTAGATTGAAATACCCCCAACCTTGATATGTTGCTAACATTTAAACTATGGTATGTAAAGGCTAAAAAGTGCCTTAGAAACATCAGTGAACAATTTAAACCACAGTAAATGCATAAAGCACTAAGATACAGTTTGAGCAAAAACATGCTCTAAGCAATGAGTGAACTTGGTTAGGACCCAAAGAGCCTACCAAGACTTAATAATATTCAATTATGATTTAATAGGGCTAATTAAGTCCTTAGGAACCCTTGGTAGTCAGTTAACCAAATAAAACACAAGGAAATACCTTAAAGTCATATGAGCAAAATGTGCTCTAAGCTTGGGATAAATTTGTATAAGACCTAATGTCATACCTATACCTTATAAATATGTTATGAACATATTAAATCAATTACAAAAGAAAACCAAGCTTGAAAACAAGTTAAACACAAAGTGCTTTAAGGAGTCTTAAAGCACGTTTTGAAAATTGTTTTTGAAAAATTGTCTTGTAAATGAGTTTTGAATGGCTAAATGTCCATCATTACTCTTTAATTAACATGTGTACTATATAGTATCACATTTGGGTGGCTATATTAATGGGAATCAAAAATTTCACTTCTATGTGCCTTAGTTTGTGAATAGTGATTTTTAAAGCTAGTTTGTAACATATGATGTTATAAGTAATTAAATGAGTCAATAAAGACTATATTACCCTTCTAACTAAATGGTGGCCGGTTTTTGTAGTAGTGAGTCACCAAGTTGTAAAAGAAATCAAATAAGTAAAGTAAAACTTAAAGTAAAGTACTATTTTGCTTTATAACATAAATCTCCAAAAAACAAACTCATCTTCTCATTTCCTTCTCTTCTTTCATTTCACACGGTTCTTCACCTTCTCCTTTCCTCCATTTACGATTTTGCAACAGCCCTCTCTTCTCCATCTTCATTTCCTTGCCAAATCCAACTCCATGCTCCAAATCAAATTCTAAGACCATATTTGTCTTAGTTAGGTCAAGCTCTACACTTCTACCTTTTCAAATCTTCAAGAGCTCAATTTTGGTGCCATGGAGAATCACCATTGATGGAGCTTGAGCTTGTATTTTCTACACATTATTACTCTCCTTTGCTTCTAGGTAAGGGAACTCAAAGAAAATCCATGTTTCCTCCATGTTTTCATGTTGACCGAAAATTCACCTCACCATGGTGTGTTTACCTTGCTTGTTTTAGCTTCATTTGAATCTTCCAAGGGCTAGGAGGAGTCCTCTCTTGATACTTGTTCAAGTTCTCTTCCAATTCCAAGGTAAAACAATTACCTTAATGTGTTAAAACAATATGTGTAACTAGGGTTTACAATGAGATGAAGCATAATGCTTGAATACTCATTCTATTATTTGTACATTGTTTAGAAGTTGACAAACAACCAAACACCCCACCGGTTTTACAAGGAAACAAGAAAGAAGTTTGAGAGGAAAATAGGTAAACAAACTATCTCAATGTAGTTTAAATGCCTTAGGAAAATGAGCTTGATTTGCTTAATAAAATACAAGGAGCCAATGGCAAATGAGCTAGTAAATGCTCTCAAGGAGACTAGTAAAAGAACATATGTATTGGTGTATGTATTTGCAGGTCAAAGGCATACTTATGTGGGAAATTCAGTGTTTAGGTTTATGTTGTTTAAGGGCCTAAGAGCCATGTTATTTAAGGGCCTAATGCCAAGCAATTTAAGTTATGCACTATATTGTGATGTAGTGCTTAATGTGTGAAGTTTGTGTATAAAAATGTGTTTGATGGATTTTAGGTGTGTTGAATGGAATAAGGTAAAAGCCTAAGTGTTTGGATGTGAGTATATACAAGAGAAGCTATGGCCAAATTTGGGAAAAATGTGTGAGAAGTTCTAAGTGTTTTAAGTGGTTTTGGTGAACTAGGAAGTGTTATAGGTGAATAAATGTTTACTTGAGAAGAAAACATGTGTTAAGGTGATTTAGAGTGATGCAAGGATTTAGGTGTTATCTTGGAAGTTCTAGGAATTCAATGTGTGTTTTGAGAGTGTATTGAAAGGTCTTGAAGAAGTTGTTAAGGTTGGGTGATGTTGATGAATAAGGAGATGATGTTAAGTAAGGTTTTGAGAAAAGATTCAAGGAGTTGTAACAAGGAGATTTAGTTAGTAAGAAAAGGAGTTGAGAGATGTTAAGGTGTAGAGGAACACCTTGGTGTAGTGGTCATATTGGTGAACTACCACTTAGAAATCTTAAGGAGAAAACATCCTAAGTGCTAGGAATTTTGTAAGAACTTGTGAATGATAAGATGGCTTTGGTGAGTGATTTAAAGAGTTTAGCACATGGCTAAAGGTGTGTTTGATGTGCCAAATGGTGTTAGGAAGCATTATGAGACTTTAGGAGAAGTTTGGAGGAATTTGGCTAAGTGTTTAAAGGTGTAGAAGTTGAGCATTTTGCCGTGTCCGAACTTCCGTCCGGACATGGAAGTTCGGACAGGCTCTGTTGGACAAGGAAAATTCCACTCTCGAACTGTGTCCGAACTTGGGAAGTCCGGACACAAGTTCGGACGTCACTATTTCAATCTAGGAATTTCTCTCGAACTGTGTCCGAACTTGGGAAGTCCGGACACAAGTTCGGACGTGTGTATAATTTTCAGTATTAGGTCGCGGCTTGCGTCCGAACTTGGAAGTTCGGACACAAGTTCGGACAGGCCACTGTATGGACCAAAATTGTTGTTTTAAGGTATGGAAATGATGTGTAATGATGGGGATTGATAGGTAATGATGTTATAAGGTTGTTAAGGACTTGTTAGGTGAGTTTTAATGACAATTAAGTGGGTGAAAAGTTGTAATAAAATGTGAAAGTAAAACAAGTTAAAATGTAAAGTTATTTAACTAAGTTAACGGGGAAAAGTTATAAGCATTAGACATTAAATAATCATGCTACCCCGATGTTATAAAAGTACATGTAATGTTATCAGTTGTTCGAGAATTGCTCGAGGAACATAAGTGGGCGTGATAAAGTGGACTCCGGTGACAGGTATGGTTTTCTTGCAACCTGTGTCCTACCGGATTACACCGGCTTGTATGCCAATGTGTTTTTCTGTATGTTTGCCACGTTGTAAGATAAAACTGTAATGAGTTTACAGTAATTCATATATGTGGCGTGTTCAACTCCGATACCATTTAACCTCGGAGGTGTTAACCTGTTATCTGAGTCTAGGATCACATGAGAGTTCGGTATTTGGAGTAAACGACCCGTACCATGGGACGTACTAACCACGGCTATGCGTGTGTTAATTGTGTGATATGTGTATGTGAATGTAGGGATCTCCCTTGTGTGTTTAACCCAGTTGTAATACTGTATGTGTGTAGGTGTGATAGACTCCATAGTGGGGTTCTAACTATTATCTAAAGTAAGTATGTACTAACAGTAGTGAGGAATCCGGTTTGGCCGTCGCGCGTTGTTGGGAGAGGGTATCCTTCCTAGCCTTACCCTTCTCTTTGTTATGGTTGTTTCCCTCACGGGTTACGATCTCCCATTAGCTTACTCCAAAGCTTAGCTATTCTGACTTATGATCGGTTTAGGGGGAACATGTGTTTGTGTGGTGTTTCGGGCCTCCAAACCCGAACCGCCTTAACTTAAGTTACTCGTCCAACTATTAGGACGGTAATGAGTGTTGTTGTTATTGTATAACGAGCTTATCATGAGACTGGCAACATTCTCTAGGCTCACCAGTGTATAAACAATGTTTGGGTCGGTTCTTAAGAGAACCACTCCCGTTATGTTATGTATATTTGTTGTGATGCAATATCTGTTGCGGTATTATGTTGTGCACGTGGAAACGTGCAAAGTGTTGTTAAGTGTTGTATGTAGTGTATGTTGTAGGTTGTATAATGTGGAGTGTGTGGATCATGGATATGATTCCCAGGTTGTGATAAGAGGCGTTTAGGGATAACCCGATTTAAGGGTATGTGTCGTCTATTAAGGAAGTAGCTCCATTAGAGGAGGAACACTCTAGGGATGATGAATACCATGAGTGGCTTATTAAGTAAGGATATATTATCCGTTTGTTGAGCCGTTGAGGCGAATGATTATGTGTTGTGTGTTTATAGTTGCATGTATGATTTAAAAATAATCAACCGCATGCTAAGACGACAATTAGTTTGCGTGGCCCGGTAGCATGTGGGCTGCGGGATTACCATACCAGCAAAGGTGCTGAGCCCCTTGGGGGCCACCCTTCTCTTCTTTCCTATTTCAGGTACGAAGTGCTGGAAGCCGTTCGAGAGTAGGACGGGTAGTCGTCGTACATGGGTAAACATTTAAGTGTATATATACAGTAGGCGTAGTAAGACCGAAATTGTTGTCGGCACCAGTTATAAATACTCGGTATAGTTGTAAGGTGTATGTTGTCGTTGTTGTTAATGGAAAGGGATAGTAATGTGTAGTCGCTCGGGAATTTAGCCCATCAGACCGGTACAATGTATATGTATTAGCCTTGTTAGCCACGTGGGTGGTTAACGGCGTGTAACACCACGAGATAAGTAATGTGAAGAGGTTTGTTCTTCCGCTGCAGTTTGTTGTAAGTATGTTAATGTTGGATGGGGTGTTACAGGATTGCTCAAAAGATCCCAAGGCAAGTCAACCGTGTGGGTGTTAGTGGGTGAAGAAACTCCTTGAGGGCCTGAGGGTAGGTCCAAGAGAGGCAATATTTTGTGTTGAGCCATGACCCAAATCAGACATCGTTTGGGCAGGACGTTGACGCCAAGGGGCAAATGTCAAATGAGTGGGTTAGACAAACCACACCTTAAGTGAAGGAAGATCATCATAGGTGACCACATAGACCAAGTACAAACCGTTCAGGAAGAGAGGCAAAGACCGGCCAATTGATGATTGTAGGTTGATGAGAACTTTAATTCGCATGCACGAAAGCCCTTTATAGGTGCTCTCCTCCATCAGACCCATGAAACAACCGATTTTAGTTAGCAATTCGGGAAGCATATTCCACACGTTCAAGTAGCGGGTTGGGAGATCATAAAATCTAACCCAACATGGAACCCATTCAAAAACATGCTTGTCAAAGGGTTAACTTGGACCGAACTCTTGCATGACAAAGAGAATGGAATCGATAGACCACCGTCCTCTAATGAGAACTCAAAGCATCACACTACTAATCTGCTCAAATTCGATATCAAACAGATTCAGACTTACCTTGCGAAATCAAAAGCTCCTAAAATTTCCCCATCTCCATTGCAGGTGAAGGCTAAGGGTAGTTGCATCAGTGGAGCTCGTTAGAACCATTTGACGAGAACACCCGGGTCACAAGAGATCAAAAACCTAAGAACTTCGACAACTTTCATTATGGGTTTCAAGAAAGTGGGATATAGGGATGAGTGTTTTTTTTTTTTTAAACCAACGAGTAGATTATATTAATAACAGATAGTGAGTACATCGGGGGGGAAGTCAGAAGAGGGATATAGGGATGAGTGTTGTACAGAGAGTGATCGAAGGAAAGATAAAGCGAAACGAGAAGATGAAGAATTTGCACAGTGGAATGAGCACATTGTAACCCTTTTCTGTTTTTCCCATCTCTGCCTTTTTTTGGAAGATGCTTTGATTCTTAAGTACACCTAACATCAATTATAATAGCCGAAAATTATAAAACAACCGAAAAAATGGCTCAAAAAATTGTTCGAACCCACAACAAAAAAAATGTTCCAACCAAACACAATTATTGTGTTTGCATATACTCAAAATTGACACGTAATTAAACTAGATAAGATTATAATTGAATGGAATTTGATTAATCAATTCTTGTTGCTTGCAAGTACAGTTTCTCACACAGGGCGTACAAACCACACCTCATCCGCGAGGAAAATTCAGCCCATTCATTCCTGAATGAGCTGATAAAAACCCTGATCTTATGCACAAATCTAACCTCTTCCCCCTATAACCACCCATATATGATTATACAAGGAAGACAAAAAAATAAAATAAAAGAGGAGATCATGAATTCTCTCTTCTTTAGATCAATCATATCATCCATCAATCAGAGGAAGATAGAGGGATATATATAATAGATCGGACGGCAGATGAGAAGACAGTCGCAGCTGGCTAGCTGGGTCCTGAAAAAAACAGTAAAGTCTGCTGGTGTAGCTACCGTACGACGTCGTCTGTTCTGGTTTCTGCTTCTTTCTGTTTGTAAACTAGCCAGCCCAGCAGAGATGGAACCATGGATCTATATATCTTCCCGACAAAAATGGACTTAAATAAAGAAAAAATCACAGTGACCAATTAATTAATAAAGTGATGAGTTGAGTTGAGTTGACTCCACCCACAAAACACATTGGATTCTCCACAGCTGCTGATTTCATCTAACCATGGAAGTGAGAACAAAGTGAAAGACAGATTCATCACAAGGAAGAGTGAGACCCATGTCATGGTAATGGAAACCAAACTCCTCCTCAGCTCGTCGAAGCAAATTCTGAAACTCCGGATGACTCAGGAATGATATTGGTACAATGTACCTCGTCCTGTTTTCACCCACGTACACAGCAAAATGACCCCTTGGAACGTCATGTGGAAGGCCGCTATGATCATCCTCCATTTCTTCGTTGCTGCAGTTTTTCTTTCCAAGGCTGGAACATCTCTTGAGTATCTGCTTTAGAACTGCTGATTGTGGTAGCTTGTTTGATTTTCTGATCGCCATCGATCTATTGATCTCTGTTATGGTTATACGTACGTACGTACAGCTGTGAATTGTGTGTAAATATCAAATAGGGAAGAATTGCAGCTGATGTTTTGTTTGTATGTATGGATATGAAGGTGAAATTAAGAGTAAGATTAGCTAGCTGCTGTGCTGGGTAGAGAAGAATAGTAGGGGAGTGGATTGAGAGTTTGTAAGTAATAGAATTGAGGATATATTGTGAAAAGAGTGGAAGAAAGGTGAAGGGTATTTATCAAGGGAAGATGTGAACAGTACAGTAGATGAGAAGTGAATTGTAATTGGTAAGGACAATGAAGAGAGGGACCGATAGATCGTTGTACTGTTGGGGGAATTCATAGTCCTCTTCTTAATTCTGCGCCTGGAAATCTCGACATGTATTGTCAAAACATTAATTAAATGATTTTGGGTCTTTAATTTTATCGACACAGGTCTTTTTCTCTTCTTTCTTTTTTTCCCTTTATTTTATGAATTTAATGCGAGTAAATAAAGATGTAGCTAGAATATATAACACTGTTTTGTACCTTGGTTAGCGGCCGGCTGGCCCCATTCAATTTTGTCTCCCTCCCTCCCTTCTGTTTGTTTTCTTTTACTACTAAGTGTCTACTACTACAGTACTTGTTAAGGAAGTTCAAATCAAATTCCACGATCTTTAATTTCAACTGTGTGGCTTTCGCTTGCTGTTGGCCAGTGGAAATGAAAGATAATCCACATAGAAACAAATTAAAGTAGCTGGCACAACTGGTGTTTTGATGAAATTAAGATTGGTACGTCATCAAGAAAAGTTTGGCTTGAATTAGGCTTCTTTCTTGTTATGTAGTAATGAAGTGCCAAGTACTAACCACACACTCAGATACTACAGTGTTCATGTCGCTCCAACAGAATTAAGGAGGCTTAAATTAATTGTGGTGTTTAATGCATCGTTGATGACTGTGGGTCGGGGCATGACAAATCAAGTAGAATGGCTGAAGTACGGTGAATTAATTATGTACAGTATTATTAAAATTTTAAGATATCAAAATTGCAAATGATGATTTGGCTACAATAATTAATCATGGATCATCATGATTAAGTTTAGTGAAAAGGAAAGGGTGATGATCAAGATTGGAAAAATTGTGTCCTCTAGTGCAAACTTCCAAGATATGGAGAGACGTCTGAACCGGCACCCGACGCACGTAAAAGTCAAGGTTAATGAATACATAAAATCCAATTCAAGTCATTTCTAAAATGTTTATCGCCTTCACGTTTATCAATCAAACCCTGTAATATGTAAATGATAAGAAAATATTTGTATACACTATGATTCGATAAGAAGGGCCAAAAGAAAAGATATATAATAGTTAGCGTCAGCTTCTTCATTCTAGTGATGAAAATGATTACAGAAGGTTGTCTACATTTTCTAATCATTAGTGGAAACATTTATGAATGAACGTAAATATGTAAAAACCAAGGTTAAATAATACGTATAGTCAACTTCAACAACTCAGTTTATTATTTCCAAACGCTTATAGCCTTCAGGGTTATCAATCACACAAGCTCTGTACATTGATAAGCGGTAAGAAAATATTTGTATACATAATGATTCGATCAGAACGACTAAAAGAAAAAATATATTACAGTTAGCCTCACTTTTGTTGAAATTGTGATGAAAATGACGATAGAAGGTTGTGTACATATCTAATCATGAGTGGAAACATTTATAAATTATTGTGAATAAAGTTAATGACTACGTAAAATTGACTTCAACTACTCAGTTTATTGTTTCCTGATGTTTATAGCTTTAAGGTTTATCATTCAGTCTAGCGTAGACCTGGCAATTTGGGTCGCTGGGTCGGGTTGATATCAACCTTAACCCAACTCATTTAAAATATCATCAACCCAATCCAACCCAAAAATTGATGGGTCAGAAAATCATGACCCTAACCCAACCCGTTTAAAATCCTTCAACCCTAACCCAACCCACCCAACCCATTTTTTAAGCATACAATAAATTAGATGGATTAGGAGTAGAAATTAATAAAAAAATCCAAAAACAACCAGTGCTAGCTGGCATACTAATTATGATGAAACAAAAAAGATGAGAAGTAATCTTGCTTGATCGACCTAACATTAAACGAATTCCATTTTATGCAAAAAATGTAAAACTACTGCACCAATTTTCCATGAATAGTTTAACACGTACTTTTCCCATAAGTTTATATTTATCAATCTGTGCCTAAAGCTCTACCACTGCTGGGGAAGAATCCTGTCTAAATATGCACATGATCCTAGTGCCCTTAATAAGAAGGGGAACGAAAATGAAAATCTCCATTATGCATTAGAGAAATATACTAAAGACAAATCTTCTAAAGTTAGAAATAATTTATAAACTAAGAGCTCAAGGCCTCAAACTATGACTGATAGTTTTACAATAATTACACCTGTTTAAATTGAGTGCTCATGCCTGAGAAAAGTATAATTACAATCACTTAATCGTTATCAACAGTTGAGGAACTTTATGCAGCACGTTATCCGTATTGTTGGCTTCAGAATTCACTAAGAGGTCTATAATCAAGATCCTACTTACAAAAAATACATATCACCTACTTTTGTTCACCCTTCTGGATAATCTAAACATATATATGTTCTCAAGAACAACTATGGCAGTGAGAATAAGAAAAACAAACCTTGGGCAGAGATGAAGAGCGACATAGACATGAACAATGACATAGAGAAGAAAAATAGATGTGAGTTTGCTAGGGGTGAGCAAACGGGGCGGTTATTTCGGATAACCGCTCTTTTTTTCAAATTCGATCACCTTATTTTTTAACCGTTTTACAAAAGTTTGGTTATTTCGGTTAAAACAGTTATCTATAATAAAGTAAGGTTCGGTTAGCGGATATTGAAATTCAAACTTCGGTTATCCATAATAACCGAACTTTTATAAAAAAAATTTAATTTTTTTTAAGCCCAATAATTTTATCTAATATTTTACTACTCACTCAATTAGGTTTAGGTTTTGATTATTTCGGTTAATTCAGAAAGTTTGGTTTTTCGGTTATTTTAGGAAGTTTAGTTATTTCGGTTATTTTAGAAAGTTCGGTTATTTCAAGAACTTCGGTTATCGGGTGGTTAACGGTTATTAGTGTAACATAAAAAATGGTTATCAGTTAAAACGGTTAGCGGTTAAAACCGATATTAGTATTAAATTTAGTTAATTCGATTATAACTGAAATAACCAAACACCGTACTTTATTTTAAACTTCGGTAACGGATATCCGTTTTAACTGTTTGCACACCCCTAGAGTCCGCAAGACAAGAGCATTTGGGTTTTCAGTATTATGTTAAGGTCTGGTTGGGCCTTTTGTTTGATATGGAACTGGTTGGGCCATTTGTTCAGTTAAAATATGTGATATTATGAAAGGTGGGATAGTCAACTGCACTTAGGGTTAAGGCTATGGTATAGTTTGATCTAAAAATAATAGGGAAAATTCACGAGATACCCCTGTTTTCTTTCGTAATTCACAATATACCCCTGTGATTTTAGTAATTTAACTTTAAACATGCTTAAATGTTGTCCAAAATTGATGAAACTTTACATGGATGATGCTAAAGTGTTATATTTTGGTCCAATATCAATTTTGAAGCTTTTTAAGCTCACATGTGACCTGTGGGACCCAATGAACAGTCACATATTCATTGGGTCCCACAGGTCACATGTGAGCTTAAAAAGCTTCAAAATTGATATTGGACCAAAATATAACACTTTAGCATCATCCATGTAAAGTTTCATCAATTTTGGATAACATTTAAGCATGTTTAAAGTTAAATTACTAAAATCACAGGGGTATATTGTGAATTACGAAAGAAAACAGGGGTATCTCGTGAATTTTCCCAAATAATATATATATATATATATATCTGTGTGTGTGTGTGTGAATTAATATTCTTATATTTATTATTAACAAATATATATTCGGGTTTCGGGTTGGGTCATGGGTTAAGAGCTCTACCCTAATCCAACCCACAAAATTAGCCTATTACCCTAACCCAACCCAAAAAATAAATGGGTCAATAATCAAGACCCTAACCCGTAAAAGTATGGGTTGGGTTCGGGTTGGGTCAAAATTGCCAGGTCTAGTCTAGCTATATAACCGATACATGGTGAAAAATGTTCTTATACACAATGATTCAATAAGAACAGTCAAATGAAAAGAGATATAGCAGTGTCATCGTTTTAAAAAATAGTGATAGAAAGCGATTATAGAAGGCTATATACATGTTTCTAACCATCAATGGAAATTTTTATAAATTATTGTTGATATGTAAAAACCAGGGCTAATGAATAAGGAAAATCGACTTCAATAATTCAGTTTGTCGTTTCCAAACATTTATAGTCTTCAGGTTTATCAATCGGTCAAGCTCTATAAACTGATAAATGCTAAAAAAAATATATTCTTATACACAATGATTCGATGAGAATGACGAAGGAAAAAATATAACAATTAGTGTCATCTTTTTTATAATTGTGATGGAAATGATTATAGAGGGGTGTATAAATGTTTCTAATCATCAGTGAAAACATTTATAAATTATCGTGGATACGTAAAAACTAAGGTTAAATGAATTTGTAAAATTGACTTCAACAACTCAGTTTATCATTTTAAACATTTATAGTCTTCAGGTTTATCAATCAGTCAAGCTTTATAAACTGATAAATGTTAAGAAAATAGTTTCATACACATGATTCGATGAGAATGAACAAGGGAAACAAATATATGATAATTAGTGTCATCTTTTCTATAATAATGACAGAAACAATTATAGAAGGTTGTGTAAATGTTTCTAATCATTAGTGGAAAGATAAACCCTAAAGTAGAACGTGTTAAAAAAACATAACCTTACAACACACAACCTAAAAACAACCCTCAAAACCTTGAAGGCTTACTTTAGGTTAAACCCTAAAACTTAAACCACAAACTCAAAAACTTTGTCAGGTTATAGTGGCAAAATTATAAAGTATAGAATGAGAAAAAAAAATTACTCAAAACCACAAACCTTACAAATTGTTGAATGAGTGACAACATTATAAAGAATAAAAATTTGAAAAAGTAGCCCATCTCATATTTAAATATAATACTACTTATCCTTCACCTCTTCACACTAACAATTATTAATAATATAAAATGGCAATATTAGACTATCTAAATTATAGTGCATCCCCATTAAAATCTCGTTTTTGTACGATAGTGAGAGACCCATTTAACGGGTATAAAAAGATGTTTGTAAAATAAAATTGTTTTGTTTTGAATTAGAAATTGTTAAAAAGGGAGATTAAAATAATAATTATAAAAAGAAAATTAAGAATAAAATAAACAAGATCAATAACTGTTTTAGAAAAACATTACATGTTACATATATTTATATCATAGAATTATGGGAACACGAAGGATTAATACTACTGACACTTCTATTATACATATCTAGTTTGATGAAGTAGAAAAGTAATATTCAATCTCATTTTATGATAATTTTAGTAATATTTTGAATAAATTATTGGGATCCTTTTTGAGGTTTTGAGATAATATTGATAACTATATTTAGGTTATGATGTCTTTGACTACAAGCCTGAACTATAACTCTATTAATAAATCATTAATCCCTCATTAACTTGTTAGCTTATTCACTAGATGATGTCAAATTGGACAAAAAGCACTGCTATCGGTATCATCTAAATCCTTCTCATCCCACCATTATTTTTCTAAAAACGTCAACCCTAACCCAAGAATGATCTACAACCAAGAAAAAAAAATCCTTCCTTAAGTGGTGGGTTGCAGATAAAAAAATCTCCTAAAATGTGTGGAAGATATGGAGCATGATCATATTGATGATTTAGGGTTGACGTTTTTAGGAAAATAGCAGCGGGAAGAGAGAGATTTAGATGATGCTGACTGAGTAGTGTTTTTGTTCAGTCTGACATCATTTAATTATAAGTTAACAGGTAAGCAAATAATTAACAATTTATTAACGGAGCTATAATTCGGAGCCCGTGCATAGTCAGAGATATTGTAATTAATCATAAGGTGGTTACCAATAATTATGATAAACACAAGGGTTACCAATATTATCCAAAAACCTCAAGGGGTTTCAATAATTTACTAAAATATTTTCTTCTTTTGTATGGGAACCTCATGATACATAGGAAATGATGAATGAG
The DNA here is from genome assembly GCA_023374045.1 of Limonium bicolor. Taxonomy (NCBI): domain Eukaryota; kingdom Viridiplantae; phylum Streptophyta; class Magnoliopsida; order Caryophyllales; family Plumbaginaceae; genus Limonium; species Limonium bicolor. The sequence continues at coordinate 191,634,097 of CM041779.1, read as the reverse complement.
AAAAACGGACAAGATTAGAAACCATCAATAGTCATAATTATATCCGTCGATGGAAATATGGTCTCCATGACCAAATCCTCGCCCGTCCTCTAGTGCCAAGATTTGAGGCGTTCGGCTGGCCGGACCGTTCGAGGGATGGAGGCGAGAGCGTCTGCCCAGGAGGTGAAAATGGTGGAAAGGGATGTACGTAGAAGTGGCGTCTGTCCTCCATCAGTTCTCTCCGCAATCTCAATTCTTCTCTTTTATATCAGACTCATTGGTGTCGTTTGGGGACATAGCTTCTCAAGCTTCCAGCAGCTGACAACTTCTCAATTTTTAAAATCAGCAGGTTTCCACCAAACACCCAAAACCAGCAGCTGACAGTTTTTACAAAATTATCAGCTGACAGCTTCTCAATTTCCCCTCTACTTTTTAAAACACAATCCACCAAACACTAAACCAGCAGCTGTCAGCTTCTGTAAAACCATCAGCAGACAGCTTCTCAATTTCCAGCAGCAGGACCCAGCAGCAGCCCCCAGCAGCTGTCCCCAAACGAACCCAATTGTTGAGGCATTAAGGTAACAAAAAAAAAAAAGTACTTTTTATTTCTATAAGAAACACAGAATTATATTTTTCTAACAAATATGATAGAAATAGCTAGTACTTTTAGATATGATAAATTCTTTTCATGTTCAGAATGGGCGATAGAGGAAACAATGTACTGTCTAATAATACTTATTGTTTTATATTTATAGGGGTAGATGTGGAAAATTTGTACTGTTAAAAAGTAAAACAGTACTGTAGAAAACCTCTTATAAAATGTAATGAGATAGTTATTCTCGATTCTGGTCTGGATCACTGTCTTCGATCTTCCTCTCGATCTCTGTTCTTCCATTAAAATTACAAGGTTCTACAATTCACCGTTTTCAATCAGACGTTGATATCACCGGGACAAGTTGTCCCATGCAACAATGGTCAGCTGAAAAAGAGGGCCGTACTAGTGGACAGTCACCTAAATCAGAGCGTATGGCTCTTGAAGTAATTAAGGTTGTAGGGGCATCTATGACTATGAACATATTGACATTCAAGTGAATACCAAATTAGACGTATTATACTTCAATTACATAATACACACGCGCTACTGTGAGTTAAGAGTGATTGATCTACGTCAATGTTGCTTAGTGTTTTAAATTAGACCTGGCAAAAGTAACCCGAACCTGAAAAACCGAACCGAACCAATCTGATCCGAATCTCAACCGAAAACTATAACCTGAAAAATGACCCGAAATCCGAATTAAACCGACCCGGACCAAACCGAACCGTATTATTGTAAAACCGAAAGTAAACCACAATCCACAATCATCCGAACCGAAGTCATCCGAACCAAAATCAACCGAACCGAAGTCAACCCATAACCCAATGATGACCCGAAAACTGAAGTGACCCGAACCGAAACTAACCGAAAATCAACCGAACTGAACCCGAACCGAAACTAGTGTGACCCGAACTAATATATCCGATGTGACCCGAAAGAATATATTGCATTAATTATAGGAGACAATGAGAATAAAACATAATGTTTATACCCAATATCTAGTTTAAATACAAATCAGTATTTAGCATTTGTATCATACAACACTAAACAATGCCGCACAATACGTTCACAATTAATCATTACTTAGTAAGTGGCGTACCTATAAAAAAGTATTAATAAACTTATATACACGAGAACTTATTTTAAATATACCACAAATATTTTTCACTATAAAATTTTGAAGTAATTAATTATCAAACATTTTCATTAATCGCATAACTAATAATGAATTAATGATAATGCGTTACTCATCAATGATAGAACAAAAAATATATTTAGACTCAAATTTTATCACTAATTCATATCATTATTGTATTAATTATTCATATATTGAAGGTTTTTTAATTAATTAGAATTTTTCAAGCCTTTATCCAATCTTGTGAATAATTCTCCTTCATTAGCAATTTAGCATAAATATTTAATATACTTGAAGGTTTTTACCTATGTAGCAAAATTCTCATGCTTCTGAATAGTTCATCATCATGAACAGTTTTTAGCTACCGTAAAAAAAGTCATCAAAATTTATTAACTAATTCCATTCGCTAACTATTAATAGATTGAAAATACAAGTTACTACACTTTGATACAATTTTAATAATTATCCACAAACATACCTTATTTATACTCCTCTCAAAATAATGAAACTATTAAATAATCTAAAGCTACATCAATAATTATGATAAGTTCAGAGTTAGTTGCTAAAGTATAACATGATGCAAATTATAATTATTTGTTTAAATTAATCTTTTATATACATTTATACGTGTTGAGATTGATTGAAGTCAAATTTGCATATCATGATGATTGAGTTGCAGGATTCTGTAATGGTGACCAAATTTAACCGAATAATTGACCCGAATTTGACCCATAACCTGAAAAAACCGAATGACCAGAGGCTAACCCGAACCGTAAGTTACCCGACCCGAAGTCACCCTAACCGAAAGTCATCCAAACCGAAAATCATCCAAACCGATCCAAACCGACCCGGAATTTTAACAAACCGAACGCAACCCGAACAAACCGAATTCAACCGACCCGATCCAACCCGAACCAAATATTGAACGATTTGAAATCAACCCGAACCGAACCGAACCCGAACCGATTGACCCGAATTGCCACCTCTATTTTAAATTTATGTTTTTCATATTATTTAAAAAGTTGCTTAACTCTCACATTCATATACTGTAATTTTAAATCTGAAGGACAGTAAATTCAGATTCAAACTTAACCTGCATTTATAAGAATTTACACCTGCGCATCCTATATGACAATGACTGCTTTGCACGGAAAAAATAAAAAAAATTACCCCTAGTTCCAGCAGCAGCGACCTTTCCTCTATCAACTCATGCTCTTGTTTGTGGTCCTTTGAGTACGCACTTGAAAAAATAGAGCAAGTCACCATCCATATATTATATGTTAGCTGCGGTCCTGCGGAAGACGATGATGATGTATGATAAAATCGAAGGAACACAAAGATAATGAATCGCCGCTTGGCGACTGATCATCACCACTAGTATAGAAAGAAAACGGGGATACAAATATTCCAATAAATGAAAATCTCTGCTGGATCGATCGGGACCGTCTTTAAAATGTAGACAAAGTTATATGTGAGTTCATGTTCTAAGGCTCAGAAGGAAAGTTTCTACGGGCTAGTGTATAATATGACAAGACAACCTCATTTAATATTTTGTCTCCGCTTCTCAAGTCAAACTGGCTTGGCCATAATCCAAAGGGTACGTAGTACTGGTTTAGTACAAGAGTTACATAATTTGTACATCCTTACAAGCGCAGAATCATATGTAATAATGTGCCAAAGTAGATATTTTTGACCCAGCAGGCGTATTTAATTAGAATGATGGGTAGGCGAAGCTTTACATCAATTGAAGCTACACAATCTGTTGTAGAATTGGAAAAAGTGATCAATACGCAATGACGTCGTACTCGATTGTACCATGGTTGATGATCTTCGAGGAGTTGCGGTAATTCACATAGTGCAGTCCTGATTCCATTGACTATAATTAATGACTTTTCTTTTAGGCTGTTGTGCATTGCTAGTGAATGTGTGTGTGTGTTTTTAATGTAACTTAGCATATATACAACAAGATACTTACAGATAGATGTCATAACACAAAACAAGCTCAAACAAAGGCAAATACTGTGTGCAACCAAATCTTCCTGGGATGTAGCAGAGCGGATCCCCCCATCATTCTAATTAAAGCTATAAATTATTATGATCTTTCACTTCGGACTTTTGGCTACCTCTCTTGTGATCTACTGCTGGATAACTTGTGTATGTATACTTGTTGAAGGCTTTGCATTATTATAACAAATAAGAAACTTATAAGAGTATGTATACTTGTTGATTATGATCTTGCTACAATATGAGAACTTGTTTATAGCTGCTTTTTATAGCTCTAATGAAGACCCGAGGGAGATGGCCAAAAGTCTGAAGTGAAGATCAGTGGGAACATTTGTAAAGTTGGTGGTGCATGTGTCTTGACGGATTGGAAAATGGGATGTGTCAATAGGAACTCGATGTCGACAAAGAATGGAGATGATGCACTTGAGTAAAACTAAGAGTTCCTCCAATAGTTTTACTTAATTCTTCATTCCTCATTGTTAGAAATATTAATCCACTCTCCTTATACTTAGGCCTCACCTCCACTATTAGTGTACTTGTCCATAATTATAGGCCTAACTGTAACACCTCTACTCTATTCGGCTCCTAATCATCTTACTTAACAATATAATCGCAACGGAAATCTCAACAATTGACTACTGGTCACCGTTCCTGCTCGCCCATACGAGTAATAACGTGCTTCCTGATAAGCTCTTAAATACGAAACATTTTCTCGCAGTGACAACAAGAGATAGATCTAAACTCCCAAAACCAATATAAAATACATTCACAGTGAGCTTTCTACGTATCCAAAACCTATACATGTTTCTAGGTTCGTATTAAAATGCAACAGTGCATGTTTAAATAACTGTAATCAAACTACCCAGCGCGTCACTCTCTTTGCCGACACCGGAAGTTGCATACCTGCAAAAATGGTAGTTTGTGGTATGGAATCAGCCCCTGCTGAGTATGTTATTACCTGACTGTCATGCACCCTCGGACCATTCAGTTATTTGGTCGAGAGTATGCAATTCGTTTCCATACAAATAGTTCAATGTTGAAACTGTAAAACAACAATATATATTGCAGTAATCTCAAATAACAAACAAGCCCCCGGCTTCACACATCGCATCGTAATAAACCACTGAAAGCGTTTACAGCGCTTATATGAGTACAAAGACTCCATTCCAACAAACACTTAATATTTCATAATTGAGTTCAGCGACCCACTCGACCAGACACCCAACCACAATCCACACATGAGTACGGTGACTCGACACAACCAGTTCACAACACACAATATGAGCACAATGGCTCGTTCAAACAAATCCACCAACATACCACACATAACCACAAAGCACAACCAATGAACAACAAGGCGAAGTAACGAGAATTATAAACGAGTATGAACTCTCGTCTTTGGCATGCAAGCCCAAATAATGTTCGCCTAATGTACAAGTTAATATAGTCGTTCGTAATTGTTCAGTCATGTCTAATGACAACGTCTCGTTAGAACGACGTGTCTCTAAGTTACCCATCTCTTATGGCGGGTCACCCACGGCAATAGCCACTCCAGCGGTAGAGTCTCCGTCCTACGAACAATCTGTAGTTCGTTGGAAATTTATCCAGATACTTACGGCTACCACACGGTGTCCTAGTATCGTTAATGGATCACAGTTCACAGCAAGAGCCACATCCTTGATAAACTTATCTATACCATCGCATCGCTTTACTATTCTTTTTTTTTCTAACACAGCAGACCAAGGTCGTAGTCCAATCCTGAGTATGTCGACTCGGGATCCAGTGCTAGATACGAGAGCGGCGTTAAAGAGGCCAATGCTCCGTATATAAGTCTCAGATATTTTATATATCTTATTATCCTAATGCTACAACGTTTTACTTACGTTCCTTATATTACACATATAAGATAGCATCATTGCCGCTAGTTCGTTTTATAATATGTTCATATATACGAACGGTACTGTTATCGCACAACAGTAATAATAAAGCAGCATTAATACACAACTCAAGCATATTAATTCACACAAGCAGACATTCAATCTTATCACAGATTTTCACACAATGTCTGAACTGAGGAAATCCTCAGAGACAATCAAGCCACATAAATAACATACCGTTCACCCTGAAAGTATTACGGTGGAGTATGATTCAGCTAGATCCGATGCTCCTCGTGTCGTCTCTAACAATCTATCAATATGCATCACACCATGTATCAGCATCTCATACTAACAGTACACTACGGCACCCCGTACCGTTACTAATCCATCCCGGTTTATTCCCCGTTGTTAGCTATAAACGTCTGTCGGGTTTTCGGTTTAACTCGGGATTTGGAACAATGTTATATTACATGCGTAGTCTTGTCTCGTATATTAATATACTTATTGTTGAACTTTGTTATCGCATGTAACTTAATATACCCTTGTATATCATGTAGTTTTTTCTACATTGTATATATAATTCTTAATCATGCATTATACATTTCGCCTTAGTATTTATTTTCCTAAGGTTTGTTTTCCCACATTTAATGGAGTATAATTCATATGTAACAGTACTTTTGGATTATATAAATCCTCATTTCCATGTACACTCCTAACATTAGAACTTCCATATCTAATGTTTGTAATTCCTTTTTCCCTTTACCGTATATCATTTTAATTATGATATTACATGGTCATTAAACCATATTATATTTTTCTACTCCATAACATATATTTATTTATATATGAATTATGGGACTTATTCGTTATATGGAAGTCTTTATAATATATATTCATTCCTTTTAATGAATACCTCTTATATTATAAATGTTATACCTCTTATAACACTTAAAACCATATTATAAATTTCATTCAAAAATATTAATATTTCCGAACAGCACCTATGTTCCTTAATTATTTACAAAATCCACCACATAATTTATACCATGTTATATTATAGTTATATAACATATATTTGACAACTATGTCATTAAGACAATTATAACTTATAGTTATATATTGCTAATAAATACCAAACAGCCCTTAAAACTCTCGGTATTAATTAATTCCCACCAAACTTCCATAATTTACAACTCAACCCCAAATTATATTTCCTTGTTACACTTATAGTATATACCTTATATTATAATCCTTATTCCTTAATATAATTATAACCCATGGTTATATTTTCTCAAAATAACCGAACAGACCCCATGGTCTATTTAAATTATTTTTCCACCACTTAACTTTCTATATTCACCAATTTCCCCTCTTTATAACATATAGTTTTCTAATTCCATTAAAATCATATATTATACATATGTCCTTATAAAACCTTGTATATAATTCCAAAAATCACCAAACTATACCAAAAGGTTATAAACATTATTCCTAACCTTATACTTTCTCTAAATCTCGATTTTACCACATGTGTTACCCATTTGTAACAATATTATGAAATACCTTATATTATACTTATTTAATTCATATTAACTCCAAATTTAACCAAATCAATTCCTAAAAATTCCTAATAACCTAAGGTTTGTACTAAACTCCTCTTAGTACCCCCAAGTTTTCGGAAATCACAATACCACCCCAAGTCTTATAAATCTTTTACAATTTAATAAGTATCTTATTATAAGGTAGTATTTTAATTTCTAAAATTCTCCAAAGTTGGTCAAAGCCTCCTATATAGTCAACTTTGACTTCTAATACCAATTGGGACTCAAACTTTCGGTAATTACCAACAATACCCCATACTTTTCTATTTTTACAATTTTGACCCAAAACTTTATAAAATGTTATAATTTTTATTAAATTCATTTAAAAACCCTAAACTCCTCTAAATTAAGCCCACGGCTTTCTAAATTCCTAGTAATTACGAATTGGCCCCAATTTTAATTATAAGCATAAATAAAACTAAATAAGCTTATAAACTTAAATTAAAATGGCCTAATGACATGGCCTTATTACAACCTTGAACTTGCAAAAAAATTACACAATAAATGTCTCAAAATATAGCATATATATTCGGCCTCACCATGGTTAATTATTTTTCCACATAATGTCATAATTTGACCATTATGTTAATTAAATCTCTTAAATGACTAGCTTAATTTATCTTAGCCATTTTTTTCCATTTTTAGGTCAATATGACCTATATTTGAAGTTTCACTCTCGGCCATGTATATATATATACTTGGAAATTACAAAAATCATAAGTTTAAGGTGTTTATACCTTGATTATTCCTTGTATGGGCTCGGTCACTTGTAGGAAAATTCACCACTTGATTTAGACATGTTTAATACACAAAAACAAGATATGGTTACACTCCAAGCTTGAGCTTAACCATAAGGAATAATTAATGTAAGATTTAAGGCAAAAATCACCTTAAAAATGCAAGGAGTGTTCAAGGTGGTTTCGATCTGAACCAAACACACCACAAGGTGTTAGATCCACCATATTGACATAGGAAATAGTTAGATCACGAAATGCTACCTTGTTATTAGGTTTTACCTTGGAAAAATGCCTTAAAAGGAGTATTTCTCTTGGATCTTGGTCACCCTTGCTCCAAATGGCTAACCAACTGAATGAACATGTAAATATGAAGATTATGAGTGTATAAACTCATAAAAATCAGAGGAAGAAAACCGCATGAAGAGTGGAGATCTTAAGGTATGTTTTTACCTTAAAATGTAGATTTGAACAACCTTGGTCCCTCTACTGGTCTCAACCGAGTTTAGCTCTTGTTCTAACCTTAGAACACTGAGAATAAGCCATAGGAATTGATGAGCCACGAAATCTAGGTGTTGGTAGTGAAGAGATGAAGAAAAAGGGCTAAAAATGACATTAAAACACTTACCTTAAGACTTAGGAGCTAGGTTTGCCTTCCATGCTCAAGAACAAGCTTGAGAGCTTCAAGGAAGGGAGGAACTCGGCTGGGCAGAAGGAATCGGACAAGGAAGGAAGGAGAAGGTGAAAGGTGAAATAATGTAAAAAGTAAAGGTTACTATTAAATTGGAGATTAGGTAGTAATTTGTCCCAAAATCATTGTATGCTGTCTCCTCTCTTATTGCAGCCGATCTCCATGGTCCAAATGGTCAATTAATTGACCATTGACCATGCTTGGTCAATATTGACTCATGCGGGCCCCACTTTAGGGTTTTATTAATATTTTAATATTAAATTTGTAAAAATTCGTAAATTTCTGGAATTAAATTCCTAATATGATATAATATGACAAATATCATATTTAAGGATAATTATAATTTTTAAGCCCATTAAAAATCAATTAAAAGGCAATCTCACAAAAACGTGCTTTAAGGAGTTTTAGCGCACATTTTTGTGTCACAGGGTGTTCCTGAGCTTAGTTCTCCTTGAGAATGGTTTTATTGTGTTCCTTGCTTCATTATAATACTTAGGAATCCACTTTGGATCCTATTTGAGGTCATACAATCTTTATGGTGTCTTAAAGCACATTTTTGGCTTTACCGATCTTAAGGCGTGTTTTGCCTTGTTGAGATCTTTAGATTGTTCCCCAATAATATTTAGATGTTTAATAATCATCTTTGATCATTAATATCATTTAATTATATTTTAAAGGTTAGGGGTATTTCAGTCTACCCCCCTTAAAAAGGCTTCGTCCCGAAGTCCTTAATCCTCTACAGTTCACCTAAGGAATCAAGTTCCACTAAGTAACCAAACAATCCATTGCTAGGGAGTAACTCCCACTAGGTTCAGACCTAGTCTATACATACAGCATATATCAAATAGCCAACTCATGGTATAAACTCAATCATATCACATCACTAAGCAAGGTGCACATCAAATTCATCCACAAAAGTACTCAGCGGTACTATATATATATTCATCCAGGTACAAAACTCATAGTACACCGCACTAGACAAGGTGCAAAACTCATGGTACACAGCACTAGACAAGGTGCAAAACTCATGGTAACACACAGCACTAGACAAGGTGCAAAACTCATAAAGTACTCAAAGGTGTTTGCAAGGGATACTCCACGCATCCCTATCTACATGTTAGTATCTCGCGAGGATACTCACACATCATTCCACATGTATGTGCACATATAGTTAACGTTGACAACTCACAGGGAAGCAGTCTTAAAGACCAGGACTTGACGATCCCCAACCCAACCAACGTCTACTACCCGCGACACACCGGTTTTGATCATAACGAAGGACACTGCGGTCCCGGCTCCTCGGGCATGTCCCTTATTTCCTGTCCACCCACAGACACACCCGGTCTAACCAAAGGGCTCTGTCCACGCTCTCTGGGTGATGTCACTCGCAGACACACCGGTCTAATGGCGAAGGACTCCACGGTCCACGGCTCTTCGAGTGACGCCTAAATTCCAATTTCCATTCATATCTGTGTCCACTTGTAGGAAGTTTCGAGAATCGTTCACCCCGACGTGGTCAGCGTCAGTGTTGAACTATCTCTCCCACCTCATTTGTGTTCGGTTTCCCTTGATCGACCAGGATCAAGTTCAACTTCCCACGTCAAATTCAATCAATCAATTGTTTATTCACTTCTAATCTCGTTTCCTCTTGATATTTACCACCTCGTATCCCATAGATACACAAGTCAACTAGTGTAATTAACCTAATCACCGGCATATAGGGTCATGTATCCTAACCACGTACAAGTTCACTCGACTTATAATTATTCATACAATTCCTAGAGGTTTACCTCCACTAGGCTATACATCGGTCTCATGCCGACTCACTCATCGCATTCCAATACTCGGTTTCATACCGAGTCACAAATCATATGATATGGAGCTTTCTACTCCTTTTATTTGCCATCTCCCATCGAAGCTACCAGATAGACCTACTTGAACTCTCAACCGGAGATAACAAGTTAGGCGTTTATGTGTTTATGTTCGCAACGTTTGCATAAATAATCGGAATTAGGATAAGAACACTCTATCTGTTTCTCCCTTTCCTATTCGCCATAACTAATGCGAACTAAAATATATTTATGTTCATACACATAATACATCACAATATTACCTCAAGTAACATAACACAATCGTAACACTTGTACTCTACGTACAATAATAGTGTTTGCTGCATGTGTACCATGCGCTACGTACTCCTACGTACGGTATCTTTTAAAATCGCTCTACCCCTAAAACCTAGACCCCCTAGCCTACCTAACCCCCACACTACCCCAAAAAAATCCACCCCGCCCCTAACCCCTCTACTACCCCCCTTAAAAGTGATTACGCCCACGTAATCTACGAATATATCATCGTGAAGTAATAAGTTCAAGATGTTTCCATTCCAGTGGGATTATTCGTGCACTAATGTGTTACATATTTCATTACCCCATTTACCCTTTTTCCATAGGGTCGGGCTTTAGCCCCTCAGGTTATACCGCCTACCTCGCTTAGGTGTATGTATATTCATATACGGTTTGATCGGAAGATGTAAACACATCATTTGTGTTCCTCAAGTCTGCTAGGTATGTCAAACCTAAGCAATATGGGCCCACTCGCTCCGCAAGCAGTCTGCCCAACTACTATATGGTTAGTTTACCCCCTTTTAGGTAGTTTTCATGTCCGTTCCAAGTCCATGTGATGGTGTTTTCTACACAGTCTTCCATAATTATGGGAATGGTGTAATTTATTCGGCTGTGTGGTATCGTTAGTCACACATGCTTATTCTTTCAATTTAGCCATTTTATTCAGCTCTCCTGAATTCTATACATGCTCATGGTATATTCCCATGAGTTCATGCCACCCTACCGAACTATCCTTCGGTAAAAGGGTTGTCGAGCTATGCTCTAACATCTAGTGCTTGCAGTAGTAGTCTGATATGCGCATCTAACTGGCGCCTCATGACTCTAAGTTATCTCCCTCTGGAATGAGTTCGTTCTTTGGGTACCTTGTAGGTCTGCTTTTGCTAGTGTGAACTCGTATCCCTCGTGTGTTGGCACTTTAGTGTCCATCTATATGGTTCATTTCTCTTCTCGATTAGGGGAATCCATTTGTTTATCTGATGTTCCACCTTCTGATTCTTACCAGCATAATTCGGTTAACAGTGATTCTAATGGTTGCTTGTTGCGCACCATGTACCAGTCGATTGGACGGTTATCCGCCGTTGCGGTTTGCACGACTGTGGGTTTTAGCTTGGTATTTATTCTCTGTTCAAACCTAATTGGTACTACATACTAACGTTTATGGCTTGAGCATGTGGTTATTATTATTTAATGCGACATCATCGCAGCGCCCTCAGCACGTGGTATAACTCTCTTTGTGCCCCCTTTTTGGGTAGCATCTATAATCACAAGGGTTTCTCTAAGATAACTTCCTTAAATACCACAATTCCTTTTCTCATTCATGGGTTCAACTTGCCATTACCATTAAATTGGCCTTAGTTTCCCTCGTTTACTAAAATCCTCAAACTTATGTTTAACTCTCCTCCACTGTGGAGTTGCGACCTTATGTCACTTTATTATCAAGCTATCCTTGATTTTCCTAACCTTGCTAGTTTGACTGAGATCTCTCTCGTCGTTACATGGTTTACCTAGTCAGAGTTCCATTCGCTGACTTAGACGTAGAGTTGATTACCTCCTGGGTCCTACACTACTCGTTACATGCATGGGGTACCATACTGATACATTACTACTTACCCAACCTAATATAGTTTGTTAGGCCCACAAGCTCCTAGGAGTGCGGTCGTCCCATGTCTCGTTTAGTGCACTCGTAGCGTTCGTACCCGGTATTATCGTACTCTTAGTCCCGGTAATTTATGTTTAAGTGACTATGCTGCCAATTCTTAACCTTTGATGTCAGAATGGCCCTAATATTAGGTTCTATGTTTTCGTTTATTAATGTGTGTTTCCTTTACCTTCCCTAAGATATGTGTTTTGCGACTTATCGCCCTAATTCTGGTTTCCACATGCTCGCCATCTGGTATCTGTGAGTGGGGTTCAGTAACTACTTATTACCTCTCCCGTTCACTCCTAGGCTGTTAACGCCTTCAGATATGAGTTTTCAGTATTCGAACTCCACCCAATCTATTGGGTTACACCCTATGGTGTTTCCGACTCCATGATAAAGATTGACACCTCGGGTTTCCCCTGTCTTATGGTAGTCCCGTTAGTCTGACATTAATCAGTACTTGTGATTCATCACCCTTTTTCCCCTAGTTTTGGGTCACTTTGGTGGTACTAAGGTATCCCTCCGTAGGCCTATGCCATACGATATTCAGCCTCAATACTGATTCTGATAGTTAAATGATTGTTAGTCTTGTTATTTAATTTATTCCTAGTTGGTTTTAATACTTTCTCCTGAGGTTACAATTGGGTGCCCACAACTTAGTGGTTTCCGCTAATCATTCCTCTTCATTGTGTGGTCCTTACTCTATTCAACTCATATTTCCTCCATCCTCTTTGAGGTAACGGTATCTTCCGTCATCAGGCAATTTTCACTTTTTAGTTTATATCCACTGCCCTCCATACGGGAGTCTAGCAGCATAATGGATCACGACACCTCCGTGTGTGTGGTGCGGGCATTACATCGGCCCCTTTTTATTGCACGTTCACATCTGCCTATTATTATTTTTTAAAAGGTCCTGCCTCATATAGCTCACTTCTTGCCCTCTAGCAATGTTCAATCGTAGTGGTTTAACCACGAGTGTCACGCACTCTCTAAATATGGTTATGCTGGTCCTGAAGACCCGTCACTCCCCACCGGTAATGGTTGACGTTTAATGTCCATACCGGCACTGGGGTTAGACTTGTAGGCACTAACTATTGTTATTCTCATTCACTCCCCTTTTAATATTCTACTAAATGGTGTATTGTTTTTTTTTTGGTTTAATGGTCAGACCGGCTAGGTCTTCTCGAGGTTCTATCGACCTCAAACCCAAGGGTTTCGTACCCCTTCCCTTAAGAGGGTTGTGTCCTGCTTTATTGCATTACCGACTTACATAAGATTTAGTGTTTTATTGGTAACCGCCTGGACCACCACGTCCTTTAGGGTTAGTTTACTGTCGCTGCACTTGCTGTAGCAAGTGCGCAAGGTAGGTTGAAATTTAGTACTTTGGTTAGTGTGGCACTTGCAGTGGCAAGTGCGCCATGCAGCCTGCGCCACCGGTACGGTGTGTCAGTGCAGTGCTATTCCCTAGTCGGGTTCCTGTTCAAGTCAAAAGTTCTTATTCAAATTTATATAGTCTCACTCCCGCACTCGTTCCCACAAGCTTGTCATGGTAATAAGTCTTACTTTCCTCACGAGGCGTTGCATGATAGCAATTTGACGAGTTCTTGTTCCTACTTCTCAAGATTTCTCCTCATGCACGTCGGGTCATCTTGAACCTTCAGTGTTGCATGGTTTAGAGTTACTCGCTTCGGGTGAGACTTCAAAAAGGTAATTCCTTCCATCTATTACATATCTTTAAACTAATCATTACTCGTCGTTTCCACTCACTCCTTTCCCTCAAGCGCAATGACCAGTGTTTTCTTGGATATAGGACAGGGTTGCTTTGCTCATAGCAAGTTAGCCCCATTAGTCCTACAGGAAATTTTCTCCTCAAACTTGGTCCATTATTTATCACATCCTCGTATGGTAGACATTATGTCATTACCAGGACCCCCGGTCCTAAGCATTACATCAAAACACCAAGTCTTATTTTCTACGTTTAACCTAATCTTCTTAGCATCCACATCGGGTCTTTCCGATCAGGAGAGTTATCTCCGTGGTGTTTCTCATTTCATTGCCTCACTAGATAGTACTCGGGATACGGGCTGCGGCGGGTGGGGTACCATTGCAAATTTTCCGGGATGCTCTCCCATCAAGTGCGAGTGGTTCATACCATCTTCGCGTTACTTGGGGTTGCTAGACCTTCATCACCTTCCGCTGCTCCGTGTTCTTCCTTAGTACTGTTACCCTGACCTCTCTCTGACATAAGTCAAGAGTACGGGTTAGACCTTTACTTGGTCTAATACCGTAGTTTCGGTCATTTATTATTGAAGTGCCTCCACGGTTATGGTGTGCAAGCTTTAAGCATTGCATCAACCCCTCAAGGTCACGTATCCTCACAACGTTTCCCGTATTCCCAAAACCTATGCTCACTGTATAAATCCTACTATCTCTTGTCATCAGAGCGGTACTCCGCTCTGATACCACTTTTTGTAACACCCCTACTCTATTCGGCTCCTAATCATCTTACTTAACAATATAATCGCAGCGGAGTGTGTGGATCATGGATATGATTCCCAGTGTGAGATAAGGGGCGTTTAAGGATAACCCGATTTAGGGGTAAGTGTTATCTATTAAGGAAGTAGCTCCATTAGAGGAGGAACACTCTAGGGATAATGAATACCAAGAGTGACTTATTAAGTAAGGATATATTATCCGTTTGTTGAGCCCATTGAGGCGAAATGTTATGTGATGTGTGTTTACTGTTACATGCATGATTTAAATATAATCAACCGCATGCTAAGACGACAATTAGTTGTGCGTGGCCCGGTAGCATGCGGGCTGCGGGATTACCATACCAGCAAAGGTGCTGAGCCCCTTGGGGGCCACCCTTTCTCTTCTTTTCTTATTTCAGGTACGAAGTGCTGGAAGCCGTTCGGAGTAGGACGGGTAGCTTTGTACATGGGTAAAAATTTAAGTGTATATATACAGTAGGCGTAGTAAGACCGAAACTGTTATCGGCATCAGTTTGTGAATACTCGGTACAGCTGAAAGGTGTATGTTGTTGTTGTTGTTAATGGAAAGGATAGTAATGGTGTTTAGTCGCTCGGGAATTTAGCCATCAGCACGGTACAATGTGTATGAATTAGCTTGTTAGCCACGTGGGTGGCTAACGGCGTGAAACACCAACGAGTTGAGTAATGTGACGAGGTTGTTATTCCGCTGCAGTTTATTGTAGTGAGTTAATGTTGGATGGGGTGTTACACTAATGGTCATACCTATACCTTATAAATATGTTAATGAACATATTAAATCAATTACCAAAGAAAACCAAGCTTGAAAACAAGTTAAAACACAAAATGTGCTTTAAGGAGTCTTAAAGCATGTTTTGAAAATTGTCTTGTAAATGAGTTTGAATGGCTAAATGTCCATCATTACTCTTTAATTAACATGTGTACTATATAGTATCACATTTGGAAGTCTATATCAATGGGAAATCAAAAAATTTCACTTCTATGTGCCTTGTTTTGTGAATAGTGATTTTATAAGCTAGTTTGTAACACATAATGTTATAGTAATTAAATTGGTCAACAAAGACTAAAACACCCTCATTATAATAAAGGGGGCCGGTTTCTTAAGTGTGGTGACTCACCACTCACTTGTTAACTTGTTAAAGAAATAAAGATGACTAATATAGTTACTATTTGCTTTATAAACACAAATATCTTCTAAAAGCAAACTTATCTCATTCTCTCATTCCTTTCTTCATTTCACACGGCTCCACTCTCTTCAACCTCTCTTCTTGCTGTTCTCTCACGTTAAAACAGCACCACCACCATGGAAGTCCACCTTTGATCTCTTGTAAAATCTAGCTCACTTATCCAAATCAAAAACAAACACCACCATTCTCTTCCTCTCATCAAGCTCTTCATTCCTATCTTCTCAAAACTTCAAGAGCCCCATTTCGGTTGCCATGGAGTTCCACCATTGAAGGGGCTTGAGCTTGTCTTTCCACATATTATTGATCTCCTTTGCTCCTAGGTAAGGAATCTCAAAGAAAATCAAGTTTCCTCCATGTTTTGTGTGTGACCGAAAATATTCATTGATGGAGCTCCTTGTGTTGCCTTGTTCTAGCTCCATTTGAATTTTCAAGGACTTGGTGGGTCCTCTCTTGGTAGATATTCCAATTCCTTCAAAGACCAAGGTAAAACACTATCTTAATGCTCTTTGAACAATGTAAAACCTAGGGTTTACAATGAGATTAAGCTTGGAGCTTGAATACTCATCACATTGTTTGTGTAATGTTTAGAAGTTGACAAGCAACTAAGCTTAGCCGATTTTTAAACAAGGAAACAAGAAAGAAGTTTGTGAGGAAAAGAGGTAAATATGCTATCTTAATGTGGTTTAATGCCTTAGGAGAGAAATGAGCTTATAATGCTTGTTAAAATGATCTAAGGAGCCAATGGTGAATGAGCTAGTAGAATGCTCTCAAGGAGTTTATTAAAGGAAATGTATTGTTGGGTGTATTTGCAGGTCAAAGGCATTATTATGTGGGAAATTCAGTGTTTATGGTTATTGCAATTTAAGGGCCTAAGAGCCATGTTATTTAAGGGCCTAAGTGCCAAGCAATTTAAGTTATGCACTATATTGTGATGTAGTGCTTAATGTGTGAAGTTTGTGTGTAAAAATGTCTTGATGGTTTAGGTGTCCTTGAATGAAATAAGGTAAAAACCTAAGTGTTTGGATGTGAGTATATACTAGAGAAGCTATGGCCAAATTTGGGAAAATGTGTAAGAAGTTCTAAGTGTTTTAAATGGTTTTGATGAACTAGAAGTGTGAAAGGTGAACAAAGGCTTTACTTGGGAAGAAACATGTATTAAGGTGAGTTGGGGAGATGTTAAGGTGTAGAGGAAATACCTTGGTATAGTGGTCATTATAGGTAAAATACCACTTAGAAATCTTAAGGAGAAAACAATATAAGTGTTAGGAATTTTGGTAAGAAGAGAGTAAGTGTTTAAGGAGTTATAAAATGAGTTTTATGGATGTTGTATGAAGGTTTAAGGGTGCCAAATGATGTTAGAACACTTAGGAGGCTTGAGGAAAAGTTTGGGGAAAGTTGACAAGTTTTGGACAACTTCTGATGTTGTCCGACCCAGTGGTCCGACCCAGGGTGGGTCGGACAGCCTCTGTTAAGTCACCCGTTGATGTTTCTGGAATGGTCCGACCCAGAGGTCTTGGGTCGGACATGGGTCGGACATGTGTGCTCTAGGTCTCTGGAATGGTCCGACCCAGATGGTTGGGTCGGACATGGGTCGGACATGAGTGTTTAGTAGACGGGAAAAGTTTCTGGAACGGTCCGACCCAGCTGTGGGTCGGACGGTGGGTCGGACGGCCCAAAATTATGCAAAAAAAAGAAAGACAATGTTGTAAGGAGAATCAAAGTGATATTTCGGTATTAGAGTATGCCTAAGTTCATGTATGAAGTTTGGGTAATTAATGGAGGTGGAGAAATAGTGCAACAAGGTTAGAAAAATGCAACTATAGCATTCTGTATCTTGGGTCCGGGACTTGGTTAATGGTTAAAGTCCCGGACCATATATCAAAAACAGGCCGAGGGTTGTTCCATGTTGTGGTCCGGGACTTGGGGTGAGTACAAGGTCCCGGACTACCCTATTAAAAATGGCCGAGAGTCTCTGTAAGTGTTGGTCCGGGACTTAAGGTAAGGACCAAGTCCCGGACCACTCTAAAATTGTTGTTTTAGGTTATTAAAAGATGTCTAATGATGGGGATTGATGGATAATGGTATTATAAGGTTGTTAAGGACATGTTAGGTGAGTTTTAATGACAATTAAGTGGGTGAAAAGTTGTAATAAAATGTGAAAGTAAAACGAGTTTAAAAGTAAAGTTATGTAACTAAGTTAACGGGAAAAAATTATAAGCATTAGTCATTAAATAATCAAGCAACCCCGGTGTTTAATAAAAACACATGTGATGTTAACAGTTGTTCGAGAATTGCTCGAGGAACATAAGTGGACGTGGTAAAGTGGACTCCGGTGACAGGTATGGTTTTCTTGCAACCTGTGTCCTACCGGGTTACACCGGCTTGTATGCCAATGTGTTTTTCTGTATGTTTGCCACGTTGTAAGATAAAACATGTAATGAGTTTACAGTAATTCATATATGTGGCGTGTTCAACTCCGATACCATTTAACCTCGGCAGTGTTAACCTTAGTTAACTGAGTCTAGGATCACATGAGAGTTCGGTATTCGGAGTAAACGACCCGAACCATGGGACGTACTAACCACGGCTATGCGTGTGTTAAATGTGTGATATGTGTATGTGAATGTAGGGATCTCTCTTGTATGTTTAACTCAGTTTTAATACTGTATGTTGTGTGGTTGTGATAGACTCCATAATGGGGTTCTAACTAATATTTAATAGTAAGTATGTACTAACAGTGGTGAGGAATCCGGTTTGGCCGGTCGCGCGTTGTTTGGGAGAGGGTATCCTTCTTAGCCTTACCCTTCTCCTTGTTATGGTTGTTTCCCTCACGGGTTATGATCTCCCATTAGCTTACTCCAAAGCTTAGCTATTCTGACTTATGATCGGTTTAGGGGGAACATGTGTTTGTGTGGTGTGTTCGGGCCTCCAAACCCGAACCGCCTTAACTTAAGTTACTCGTCCAGCTATTAGGACGGTAATGAGTGTTGTTGTTATTGTATAACGAGCTTATCATGAGTCTGGCAACATTCTCTAGGCTCACCAGTGTATAAGCAATGTTGGGTCGGTTCCTAAGAGAACCATTCCCGTTATGTTATGTATTTTTGTTGTGATGCAATATCTATTGCGGTGTTATGTTGTGCACGTTGAAACGTGAAAAGGGTTGTTGTTGTGATGTTATGTAGTGTATGTGATATGTTATAAAATGTGGAGTATGTGGATCATGGGTATGAATCCCAGTTTGTGAAAAGAGGCGTTAAGGATAACCCGATTTAGGGGTAAGTGTCGTCTATTAAGGAAGTAGCTCCATTAGAGGAGGAACACTCTAGGAATAAAGAACACCATGAGTGATTTATTAAGTAAGGATATATTATCCGTTTGTTGAGCCCGTTGAGGCGAAATGATTATGTGTTGTATGTTTACAGTTGCATGCATGATTTAACTATAATCAACCGCATGCTAAGACGACAATTAGTTGTGCGTGGCCCGGTAGCATGTGGACTGCAGGATTACCATACCAGCAAAGGTGCTGAGCCCCTTGGGGGCCACCCTTTCTCTTCTTTTCCTGTTTCAGGTACAGAGAGCTGGAAGCCGTTCGAGAGTAGGACGGGGTAGTCATTGTACAAGGGTATTCGTTTAAGTGTATGTATACAGTAGGTGTAGTAAGACCGATATTGTTGTCGGCATCAGTTTATTAATACTCGGTATAGTTGAAAGGTGTATGTTGTTGTTGTTGTTAATGGAAAGGGATAGTAATGTGTAGTCGCTCGGGAATTTAGCCCATCAGACCGGTACAACGTATGTGTATTAGCCTTGTTAGCCACGTGGGTGGTTAACGGCGTGTAACACCATCGAGTTGAGTTATTTGATGAGTTGTGTATTCCGCTGCAGATTGTTGTTATGTATTTGTTGTTGGATGGGGTGTTACATAGACCTACGTGTCTAAAGGTTGTTATGTCATCAAGACCTACGTGTCTAAAGGTTGTTATGTTACCCAAGACCAGTGAGTCAAAGGGGTTGTTATGTATGTGTAAAGGTTGTTAAGATACCCGGACCATTGAGTCCGAGGTTATCATGTGAATATGTTATGTTATGTGTGGATGTGAATATGTTGCCCGGACCATTAAGTCCGAGGTTGTGATGTAAAGTGTGTTTGGTTATGGAAGTTTATTTCCAAGTGATTACTGTGTTCTAATCTAATGATGTGTGGAAAGTGTGAACTTCGAGGACGAAGTTCTTTTAAGGGGGGTAGATTGAAATACCCCAAACCTTGATATGTGGTTTAAATATTAAACTATGGTATGTAAAGGCTAAAAAGTGCCTTAGAAACATCAGTGAACAATTTAAACCATAGTAAATGCAATAAAACACTAAGACACGGTTTGAGCAAAAACATGCTCTAAGCTATGAGTGAACTTGGTTAGGACCCGAAGAGCCTACCAAGACTTAATAATATTCAAGTATGATTTAATAAGGCTAATTAAGTCCTTAGGAAACCTTGGTAGACAATGAAACCAAACAAAACACAAGAAAATACCTTAAAGTCAATAAGAGCAAAATGTGCTCTAAGCTTGGAATAAATTTGTATAAGACCTAATGGTCATACCTATACCTTCTTAATATGTTAATGAAAATATTAAATCAATTACCAAAGAAAACCAAGCTTGAAAACAAGTTAAAACACAAAAAGTGCTTTAAGGAGTCTTAAAGCACGTTTTTGAAAAATTGTCTTGTAAATGAGTTTTGAATGGCTAAATGTCCATCATTACTCTTTAATTAACATGTGTACTATATGGTATCATATTTAGAAGTCTATATCAATGGGAAATCAAAAATTTCACAACAATGTGCCTTGTTTTTGTGAATAGTGATTTTTATAAGCTAGTTTGTAACATATGTTATCATAAGTAGTTAAATTGACAAATAAAGACTAAAATACCCCTTATGTAATAAAGGGGGCCGGTTTTTAAGTGTGGTGACTCACCACTCTTGTTAACATATCAAATAAGTAAAGAATGACTAGTTAAGGTACTATTTGCTTTATAAGTTACAAATATCTTCTAAAAAGCAAGTCTATCTTCATTCTCCCTTCCTTTCTCATTTCACACGGTTCCACTCTTCTTCAACCTCCCTTCTTCTTGTTCTCTCTCGGTAATACACCAACACCACCATTAACTCCATCTTTGACCCCTTGTAAAATCTAGCTCACTTATCCAAATCAAAAACAAACACCACCATTCTCTTTGTCTCATCAAGCTCTTCAATTCTATCCTTTCAAAATTCCAAGAGCTCCATTTTGGTGCCAAGAGGAATCTCCATGGGAGGAGCTTGAGCTCACCTTTTCACATATTATTGTTCTCCTTTGCTCCAAGGTAAGGAAACTCAAAGAAAAATCAAGTTTCCTCCATGTTTTGTTGTTGTCCGAAAATCACCACTAATGGTGCTCATTGTGTTGCTTTGTTCTAGCTCCATTTGAATCTTTCAAGGACTAGGTGGAGTCCTCTCTTCATAGATATTCAAACTCCCTTCAAAGATCAAGGTAAAACAACTACATTAGTGTTTTTGAAATAATGTAAACCTAGGGTTTACAATGAGATGAAGCATAAAGCTTATATACTCATTTCAATGTTGGTATATTGTTTAGTAGTTGACAAGGAAAGAAATGCCTTACCGGTTTTAAGAGGAAACAAGAAAGAAGTTTGAGTGTAAAAGAGGTAAATATACTAACCTAATGTGGTTTAATGCCTTAGGAGAAATGAGCTTATAATGCTTGCTAAAACTACCTAAAGAGCAAATGGTGAATGACTTAGTAAAGTGTTCTCAAGGAGACTAGTAAAAGAACATATGTCTTGGTGTATGTAATTGCAGGTCAAAGGCTTATATATTATGGAAATTCAGTGTTTAAGGTTTATGCAATTTAAGGGCCTAAGAGCCATGTTGTTTAAGGGCCTAAGTGCCAAGCAATTTAAATTGTGCACTATATTGTGATGTAGTGTAAATTTGGTGAAGTTTTGTGAGTGATGGTGTTCTTGATGGATTTAGGTGTTCTTGAATGTCTAATGGTGAAAACTATGAGTTTTGGAATGATGGTGTGCTAAGAGAACCCATGGCAAAATTTGTATAATGTATAAGGAGTTGTAAGTGCTTAAATGAACTTTGGTGAACTAGGATATGTTAGGAAAGGATAAATGTTTTACTAAGGAAGAAAACATGTTTTTAAGGTGTTCTAAGGTGCTACAAGGATTTAGGCATTATCTTGGAAGTTCTAGAAATCAAACGAGTGTTTCTAGTGTGTGTCAAAGTCTTGGAGAAGTTTATATAAGGTTTAGGTAATGATTGATGAATAAGGAGAGAGTGATGTTTAGGTAAGGTTTTGAGAAAGGAATTCAAGAAGTTGTGAAAAGAGGATTTGGTTAGTAAGAGGAGATGCTTGGGAGATGATGTTATGAAGGTGAGGAAGCATTTTAGTGTAGTGGTCATTTAAGGTGAAACACCACTTGGAAAACAAAAAGGAAATGTTACAAGTGTTAAGAGATTTGATAAGAAGATTGAGTAACAAGTTGGACAATGTTTTAAGGTGAATCAAAGTGATATTCTAGTATTAGAATATGCCTAAGTTCATGTATGAAGCTTGGGTAGTCAATGGATGAAGAGAATAGATGAAACAAAGCTTGGAAAGTGAAGTTCTTGGCTGTCCGAACTACCGTCCGAAGGTGGACGTTCGGACGTGCCTGTGTGCGCGTGAATATTCTGATCTTCGAATAGCGTCCGAACTACCGTCCGAACATGGGAAGTTCGGACACACCTATTTATTTCTCTGGTTTGGCCTCGGGCAGCGTCCGAACTTGGGAAGTCCGGACGCAAGTTCGGACATTCACCAATTTGCACCCATAGAGTCTCGAACGGTGTCCGAACTTGGGAAGTCCGGACACAAGTTCGGACAAGGCGCTGTATGGACCAAAAACATTGTTTAAGGTATGGAAATGATGTGTAATGATGGGGATTGATGGTTAATGATGTTATGAGGTTGTTAAGGACATGTTAGGTGAGTTTTAATGACAAATAAGTGGGTGAAAAGTTTTAATAAAATATGAAAGTAAAACAAGTTAAAAAGTGAAGTTATGTAACTAAGTTAACGGGGAAAAGTTATAAGCTTTAGACATTAAACAATCATGTTACCCCGAAGTTAATAAAAGTATATGTAATGTTGTCAGTTGTTCGAGAATTGCTCGAGGAAAATAAGTGGACGTGATAAAGTGGACTCCGGTGACAGGTATGGTTTTCTTGCAACCTGTGTCCTACCGGATTACACCGGCTTGTATGCCAATGTGTTTTTCTGTGTGTTTGCCACGTTATAAGATAAGTCATGAAACGAGTTTACAGTCGTTAATGTTATTGTATGTTTACGTGCCGATACCGGTAACCTCGAATGCGCTTGAAGGGCTAGTTCACCACTATTAGGTAAACGTAAGAGAACGGTATCCGGTGATAACGTCCGACCTAAGGAACGTTCTAACCACGGCTATGCGTGAGTTAGTTATGTGATGTTTGTGTGTGATGTTTGTGTGTGAATGTGTGACTCCCCCTTCCCTTGTGTGTGTCTAACAAGACTTAACCCAATGTTGTGATTGTTTAACTAAGTTCAATGATGAACTTCTGACAAGTGCTAATGGGGGGAGTGAGGAGTCCGGTCTGTTCCGGCCACGCGTGTGAGTATGGGGGTCGTTGTCATATCAGGTTCGATCCTCTCCGTATGTTATGGTTGTTTTCCAATTTGGTTCCCAACCTTCCCTTTAGCTTAACCAAGGCTATTACTGACTCACGTCGGGCCACAGGGGCATACTATGTTATGTTTGTTCGGTGTGCTTGGATCACTATATCCGAGACACCTTGTGTTAAGTTATCCGCTCATTTAACGAGATGGTAACGAGTTATGTAACGAGCTTATCATGAGACTGGCAACATTCTCTAGGCTCACCAGTGTATTAACAATGTTTGGGTCGGTTACTAAGAGAACCATTCCCGTTATGTTATGTGATGTTGTTGTAATGCAATTTCTATTGCGATGTTATTATGTGCACGTTGAAACGTGAAAGTGTTGTTATGTGTTGTTATGGGATGCATGTTATATGTTGTAAAATGTGGAGTATGTGGATCATGGATATGAATCCCAGTTTGTGATAAGAGGCGTTTAAGGATAACCCGAATAGCGGGTAAGTGTCGTCTATTAAGGAAGTAGCTCCATTGGAGGAGGAACACTCTAGGAATAATGAATACCATGAGTGACTTATCAAATAAGGATGTATTATCCGTTTATTGAGCCCATTGAGGCGAAATGTTGTGTATTGTGTGTTTACAGTTGCGTGCACGATTTAAATATAATCAACCACATGCTAAGACGACAATTAGTTGTGCGTGGCCCGATAGCATGTGGGTTGCGGGATTACCATACCAGCAAAGGTGCTGAGCCCCTTGGGGGCCATCCTTTCTCTTCTTTTCTTATTTCAGGTACGAAGTGCTGGAAGCCGTTCGAGAGTAGGACGGGTAGTCGTTGTACATGGGTAATCATTTAAGTGTATGTATACAGTAGGTGTAGTAAGACCGAAATTGTTGTCGGCATCAGTTTATAAATACTCGGTATAGTTGAAAGGTGTATGTTGTTGTTGTCGTTAATGAAAAGGGATAATAATGTGTAGTTGCTCGGGAATTTAGCCCATCAGACCGGTACAATGTATATGGATTAGCCTTGTTAGCCACGTGGGTGGCTAACGGCGTGTAACACCAACGAGTTAAGTAATGTGACGAGGTTTGTTTTTCCGCTACAGTTCATTGTAAGTGTGTTAATGTTGGATGGGGTGTTACAATTTTCGAACAGCACCTATGTTCTTAAATATTTCCAAAATCTTCCACTTAATTAATGTAATGTTACATTATAGTTATATAACATACCTTATGACATTTAAGTCATTAAAACAATTATAACCTATAGTCATATTTTGTTTATAAAATACCAAATGGCCCTTAATATTTTCGGCTTTCACCTATAACCACTAAACTTCTATAAAATCACAATTCAACCCCAATTTATAATACATAGTTTTCTAATTCCATTAAAACTATATATTATACATATATCTTTATAAAACCTTATACATAATTCCAAAAATTACCAAACTATACCAAAAGGTTATAAACATTATTCTTAACCTTATTTTTCCTCTAAGTCTCAGTTTCCATATATTTGTTACCTATTTATAACAATGTCATAAAATACCATGTATTATACTTATATAATTCTTATGAACTCCAAATTTAACCAAATAAACTTCTAAAAATTTCAAATAACTTAAGGACCTTACTAAACTCCACATAGCCCCTTAAGTTTCGGTAATTACATTACTACCCCAAGACTTATAAATCTTTTACAATTTAATAAGTATCTTATTATAAGGTAGTATTTTAATTTCTTAAATTTTCTAAATTTGGTCAAAGTCTCCTATATAGTCAACTTTGACTCCTAATACCAAATGGGAACCAATTTTTCGGTAATTACAAATAATAACCTATACTTTTCTATTTTTACAATTTTGACCCAAAACTTTATAAAATGTTATAATTTTTATTAAATTCATTTAAAAACCCTAAATTGTTCTAAATTACGCCCACGGCTTTCTAAATTCTTAATAATTACGAATTGGCCCCAATTTTAATTATAAGCATAAATAAAACTAAATAAGCTTATAAATTAAAATAAAATGGCCTAATGACATGGCCTTATTACAACCTTGAACTTGCAAAATAAATTACACAATAAATGTCTCAAAATATAGCATATATATCGGCCTCACTTAGGTTTAATTATTTTTCCACATAATGTCATAATTTGACCATTATGTTAATTAAATCCCTTAAATGACTAGCTTAATTTATCTTAGCCATTTTTTTACATTTTTAGGTCAATATGACCTATATTTGTATATTCACTCTCGGCCATATATATATATATATATATACTTAAAGATTACAAAAATCATAAGTTTAAGGTGCTTATACCTTGATTTATCCTTGTATAGGCTCGGTCACTTGTAGGAAAAATCACCACATGATTTAGACATGTTTAATACACAAAAACAAGATATGGTTACACTCCAAGCTTGAGCTTAACCATAAGGAATAATTGATGTAAGATTTAAGGCAAAAATTACCTTAAAATGCAAGGGAAGTTCTAGGTATTTTCGACCTGAACCAAACACACCACAAGGTGTTAGATCCACCATATTAACATAGGAAATAGCTAGATCTCGAAATATTACCTTGTTATTAGGTTTTACCTTGGAAAAATGCCTTAAAAGAGAGTATTTCTCTTGGATCTCGGTCCCCTTGCTCCAAATGGCTAACCAACAGATTCCACATGAAAAGGAGAAGAAGATGAGGCTATGACCAAAGTTTCACAGCCAAACTCGAAGGGAATCAAAAGTTATGAGCTTAAAGCACATTTTTACCTTAAAATGTAGATTTGAACAACCTTGGTCCCTCTACTGGTCTCAACCGAGTTTAGCTCTTGTTCTAACCTTAGAACACTGAGAATAAGCCATAGGAATTGTTGAGCCACGAAATTTAGGTGTTGGTAGTGAAGCGATGAAGAAAAAGAGCTAAAAATGACATTAAAACACTTACATTAGGAGCTTAGGAGCTAGGCTTGCCTTCCATGCTCAAGAACAAACTTTGAGAGCTTGAGAGGAAGGGAGAACTCGGCTGGGAAGGAGAGTATCGGACAAGGAAGGAAGGAGAAGGTGGGAAAGCTTGATTAATTTGAAAAAAGTAAAGTTACTATTGCAAATTGAACATTAGGTAGTGATTTGTCTCCAAAATCATTGTATGCTGTCTCCTCACTTATTGCAGCCGGCCTCCATGGTCCAAATAAGTCAATTAATTGACCATTGACCATGCTTGGTCAATGTTGACTCATGCGGGCCCCACTTTAGGGTTTTATTAATATTTTAATATTAAATTTGTAAAAATTCGTAAATTTCTGGAATTAAATTCCTAATATGATATAATATGATTAAATATCATATTTAAGGGTAATTATAATTTTTAAGCCCATTAAAAATCAATTTAAAAGGCAATTTCACAAAAACGTGCTTTAAGGAGTTTTAGCGCACATTTTTGTGTCACAGGGTGTTCCTGAGCTTAGTTCTCCTTGAGAATGGTTTTATTGTGTTCCTTGCTTCATTATAATACTTAGGAATCCACTTTGGATCTTATTTGAGGTCATACAACCTTTATGGTGTCTTAAAGCACATTTTTGGCTTTACCGATCTTAAGGCGTGTTTTGCCTTGTTAAGATCTTTTAGATTGTTTCCCAATAATATTTAGATGTTTAATAATCATATTAGATCATTAATAGATCATTTAATTATATTTTAAAGGTTAGGGGTATTTCAGATATGACCTTTAGGTCTTATACAAATTTATCCCAAGCTTAGAGCACATTTTTGCCCATATTGACTCTAAGGTATTTATTTGTGTTTTGTTTGGTTTAATTGTCTACCAAGGTTTCCTAAGGACTTAATTAGCCTTATTAAATCATAATTGAATATTATTAAGTCTTGGTAGGTTCTTTGGGTCCCAACCAAGTTCACTCCAAGCTTAGAGCATGTTTTTGCTCAAACCGTATCTTAGTGCTTTATTGTGTTTTACTATGGTTTAAATTGTACACTGATGTTTCTAAGGCACTTTTTAGCCTTTAAATATCATAGTTTAGTATTTAAACAATATATCAAGGTTTGGGGTATTTCAATCTACCCCCCTGAAAAGAACTTCATCCTCGAAGTTCACACTTCCCACGCATCAATTGAATTAGAACACGGGGATTACTTACAAAATAAAACTTTCGTAACCAAACATACTTTACATCACAACCTCGGACTTAACGGTCCGGGTACATATACACATCCATACATAACATAACATACCTATATGATAACCTCAGACTTAACGGTCCGGGTATCTTAACAACATTTGCACATACATAACAACCCTTAGACTCTTGGGTCTGGGTAACATAACAACATTTAGACCCATAGGTCTTGATAACATAACAGCCTTTAGACACATAGGTCTATGTAACATAACAACATTTAGACTCATAGGTCTTGATAACATACACTTTTGGAACTCAAGGTCAAAATAATATTTATTACACATACCACACAACATTTCTTAGCATGTATGGCAACCAAAAATATCTTTTACATATACTGTGATCCCGCAGAACCCGGTCGTGATGGACACCTTCCGTCCCCGTTCCTTTGGGAGATCAAAACAATCACTTAAATTTGAAATTTTTCCTTGTGAGGTTAAGTAAGAGAACTTTAATTATGTAAAGTATCTATCGACGTTTTATAAATACCAATTCAAAATCCTTTTGAAAACATATACAACTCCAAGTCCAACTTATGCTCTTTGCTTCTTTTCTTAGCGTGGTTAATTGTGACCACTTAAGGGAGCTTCAAGAATCATCCAACCCTGATGTGATCAGCATCAGTGTTGAACTATCCTTCCACCCCAATTTGTGTTCGGCTTCCCCTGATCTCATGAAATCAAGTTTCACCTCCCACTTCAATTTCAAACAACAACTAATTCAAGCATATCCCATTTTTCTATCTTTTTTTTTGTCATTTTAGTCATAATCATTACATCTCCAAGGATAGAACTTCATCTATCAGTTATCTCCATTCACTTTAATCCTGTTACCTAGGGAATCTTATTCTCACTAGGTTCTATGTCGGTTTCATACCCTTTCACGAATCACTATATTACATATATACATATACTTTATCAAAATACAACACACAGTTTCACATTTATACACTGTCGGGGGTTTTGTTCCTCGGGAGTTTCTCTACTCCCCACACTTGTACTATCACACACAACTGTTAACAAATCAACACACTTATCACAATGGTATTCGCATCTTCTGTGCGCAATTACCACAATTAAACCATGAATGAATGTGTATGTTTACGTAACTCACACACCAATCATCAAAACAATTATATGCACAATATATGTTTACGTAACACACATACCAATTATCAAAACAATTATTTTGTGCTATGCACAATATAGGTCACATACACTACGTACACTTGTACGGTAATACACACTAAGTGGTTTTGCGCTCTACCCCCCTTAAAAGGGATTACACCCACGTAATCAATCACTAAATCATTGATTTAAAACGTTCTGCCGTCGTGAAGTACTTTAACTTCCATGCGTCTATCATACAATGCATTCTGATTAGAGGATCTTAACCATATTGGCGGTTTAG
This sequence comes from Limonium bicolor, assembly GCA_023374045.1. Taxonomy (NCBI): domain Eukaryota; kingdom Viridiplantae; phylum Streptophyta; class Magnoliopsida; order Caryophyllales; family Plumbaginaceae; genus Limonium; species Limonium bicolor. Next base: position 191,604,677 of record CM041779.1, on the reverse strand, counting down.
TTCCTAAACCAAGAATTCTCATTGGAGTTTGCTTTAACTCTTAACTGGTTTCGGTTCGGGCCTGTGAGGCTTCTAGGCATTAATAACTAGCCATTCACTCATGTTCACCATGCACATTCAACACTTGAATCACTGGCTCATTAGTTTCTGCTGTGAAACTCTAATAATTGTAGGGCTCAGTTTGCCCCATTCGTTATTCTTACTGTATTGTACATCACCAATTATCACCTTTATCTTGGTAATAACGGTTTCTCAACCGATGCGTGGTATTTCTGACCGTGAGCAAATTCGGTGAGTTTCAAAACTTTCCATCCACTTCTCTAATAATTTACTATGTATACTGTTATGTGTTTCACAATGATTGACTTGTTTCCTTCCGACTTACTATCGGTTGGGATTGAGCTACCACCTAATGTGTAATGTTCTTTCTGTTATCTCGCACACTTGAGGTATATTCCATACCAATATCTAGTATTTAGTGCTACTGTAGTCACTTGTTCTTATTGTACAAATGCAATACCAAAACACTCAGTCGTATAGAGTGCAGAGGCGTAAACTCTTGACAGTAAATCTCTTATTAGCAATGGGATCCACACTGAGTTCCTTATCACATAGTACCAACCACTGGCTTATTGCCCAGTCTGTTATCATCACTTACTTTGCATCTCCACTAAGTTTAACTCATAACTGGTCTTATCTGCCACATTATTATTCAACAACACTTATACAACGGTCACTTGCTGCGCACCGTGCTCTTACTCATTGTATAACATCGACTTATATAGTATTCACTGTCATTTTAGCTTCCACACATATACTTACATCACTCGTATTATGGTTCGCCACTCATTTGACTGATTGTTGAATATCCTAGTCTTTGAGTCTTAATGCTCCTTGAGCATTGTCCATCCCACATTTAGCGTCACACATCTATGGTGGTTGCTATTAGACTTATTACTCTTCCGGTCTCCACAAGTGGTAGTAACCATATTGGTCCACCCTTAACGTATTCCCTGTACTTAGTTCACCTAACTACCGCTGTTGCGGTTTCACAATATTAAGAGGTATCCCCACTCACTTAGCAGTGGTTCGTTATCCGCTTTACTTACTTATATAACATAAACTCTTACAATCGATTAAATTTATATAACATATCCTGTTTGTGGCTTATAAACCTTACTGCCTCGAGCTCTGCTCATTGTAGGCTGTCCACACACATTTACTTCTCTGTACCACATTACATGGTTTGGACATCATATTGGGCTCCATGACAAGGTCGTTGCATCACGTTTCCTTTCCTGGGATGCCCCTTAGGATTGTCAGTCCGTCTCCTGACAACTTATGTCAAAACTGGGTGTTAGTTTCAACCCTTGTGTTTCTGTCACGTTATTTCGTTCAACTATCGTTGATGTGAGCACCCTTCAAGGATTGCTCCTGGGTGTTGCTAAGTTATGCCATTACATCTGGTTCGCACTTATTGGTATGTTCAGTTAGCCTCGCCGTTTACGTTCTTAACTGGCTTATTATCCTCTTCTGTGAAGATCAACATTTCCTGGTAGTGTGGGTACTCATTCTGGGAGTTTCATCCCGTTCATTGCACATTAATGTGTCCACATTAGGCATCTGCTTGCTATGCACAGGCTGGGTCACCATTCCAGCTATCATGTTTATCCCTGGGATCCCTAAGACATATGCTATGTCTTTACACAACAGTTAGTGCACTTCGTATTCCCTGACTCTTAAACATTTCCTTGAAACGAATTCACTAATTCATTTAGTCTTGTTGACTTAACTGAGTTCTTTTATCACAACCTTTTTTTTTGGTAATCCTTTGCTCTTGCTTGACTTTCACTGCTGACCGTAGTATGGAGTCGACTACTTCCCGTGCTCCGGACTCTACTCATATACACATGTGGGGTACCATACTGATACATTGCTACTTACCCGACTAACCCATAAGTAGGTCTGTCAGGCCCACAAGCTCCTAACGGAGTGTGGTCGTCCCACATTACAGTTGGTACACTCGTAGTGTCCGTCACACGCCTAGGTGAAGTATTCTATTGTCAACTCCCTTATATTGTCCTGTGACAATATGCATTCCTTGCTTCCTGAACTTAATCGAGGGAAAGTCTCTCCACCGTTGTATTACTATGAACTCAATCCATTCCCTCGGGTTGCTACCCTTGGGTTTACCGGTTTCCGTCCAGTTATTCAAAAGAATACTGGGTATGACTTACCTACCGTGTGGCACTGAGGCCTGTGTAGGTTCTCCGGTTAGGTTTAAAAGAAGGTTTGAAAGAAGTATTGGTTTGAAAGAAAATTTGGTTTTGAAAGAAAAGAGTTTGAAATAAATCTGAGTTAGAAAGAAAAATTCTCGTGGTTTCACAACGTCTTCTTGCCTTAACCAAGTCTAGCTTTTTGCTGACTGGTGTATTCCCATTTACACAGGTTAGGCTGCTAAGCCTTTCCACAGTTATGATGATCTCACTTAACTTCGTGGTACTATACTAAGTACTTGTAGTTGTTAAGAATTTCCCGAACAGCCCTGTTATAGCAGCACTTGCCATGGCAAGTGCGCCATGCTAACTGGCTCTCGGTTAGACACACACCGGTTGCGGTATTGTTCTTTTCCGCACTGTTATCAGTGGCCTTGTTGGCCCTTACTTGACCTTACAGTCCTGACAATAAATCCTCTGGGTGACTTCCCACTGTCTTCACATGATAATCACTAACTAGGGTGTTTCTCATTCTGGAAGACCCCTTTTTACTTAGTACTGTATCCTCTTCGTAGCCCGTTCCACGTATTTGTCATGGTTACTGGGACTTGTCTCTTGTTTGGGTACTATGTTGTAGTTCCTTCGTCGGTTGGTATACCGTTGGTGTATTATTTTCCCGTAGACATGTGTCTCGGGTTCCGTTACTTTACTTTATGCTTGTTGCACAGTTGGTGCGTTGCAAGCTGGTTATTCTCGACTGCTCGGCATGTCGACCCAGGTTGCCGGAAATTCCATTCTCCTGTACGTAGGATTCTTCATTCTTCGCTATTTAAATGCAGTTGACTTGTTCAGATGGGAACCGTCTCCGGGATTCCAGTTTTCGGGATCTACCGTATGACATGTTCTCCGTACCTTTAGAGGTATTTAATAACAGCCAGATCGGGTATCCCGAGTATGAGAGGACTTCCATCTCTCTGGCGTTGTTTCCCAAGTTATAAAACAGGGATTGTGGAGGGCGGGTTGGATATAGTAGGTTTTCAGTATTCACTGGTAATTCCTAACTAGCGTATCTCTCACGCTATCACTCAACCCTTAACCCAAAGTACTAAAATCCTAACTCGGTACTTCCTAAGCTCGGTAATTCAGTCATCAGAGCGATACTTCGCTCTGATACCACTTTTTGTAACACCCCATCCAACATTAACACACTTAACAACAAATTGCAGCGGAAAACATACTTCATCACATTACTTAACTCGTTGGTGTTACACGCCATTAACCACCCACGTGGCTAACAAGGCTATTACACATACATTGTATCGGTCTGATGGACTAGATTCCCGAGCGACTTCATATTACTATCCCTTTCCATTAACAACAAAAACATACACATAGCTTCCAACTGCACCGAGTATTCACAAACTAATACCGATAACAATTTCGGTCTTACTACACCTACTATACATATACAACTTAAATGATTATCCATGTACAAACGACTACCCCGTCCTACTCTCGAACGGCTTCCAGCTCCTTGTACCTGAAATAGGAAAGAGAAGAAAGGGTGGCCCCCCAGGGGCTCAGCACCTTTGCTGGTATGGTAATCCCGCAGCCCGCATGCTACCGGGCCACGCACAACTAATTGTCGTCTTAGCATGCGGTTGATTATATTTGAATCATGCATGTAAACTATCAACATACAACACATAACATTCCACCGCAATGGGCTCAACAAACAGATAACACATCCTTACTTGATAAGTCACTCATTGTGTTCATTAACCCTAGAGGGTTCTCCTCTAGTGGAGCTACTTCCTTAATAGATGACACTTACCCAACAATCGGGTTATCCATAAACGTCTCTTTTATAACTGGGATTCATATCCATGATCCACATACACCATATAACAACACTTTTCACGTTTCAACGTGCACATAACATAACATCGCAATGGGAATTGCAGTACAACAATAACACATAACATAACGGGAACGGTTCTCTTAGGAACTGACCCAAACATAGTTAATTCACTTGTGAGTCTAGAAAATGATGTCACCTCATGATAAACTCGTTATACAACACTCATTACCGTCCTAATAGTTGGACCAGTAACTTAAGTTAAGATGGTTCGGATATAGTGCCCCGAACACACCACACAAACACATGTTCCCCCTAAAAAGATCATAAGTCAGAATAGCTAAGCTTTGGAGTAAGCTAATGGGAGATCGTAACCCGTGGAGGAAACAACCATAACAGAGAGGAGGGTAAAGCTAAGAAGGATACCCACTCCCAAACAATGCGCGACCGGAACGACCGGATTCTTCACCCCCGTTAGTACATATTTACTTGTAGATAAATAGTTAGAGCCCCACTGTGGAATCTATCACGTCCACACACCAAAAGGTATTTCAACTGGGTTAGACACACGAGGGAGGTCCATACATTCACACACAACATCACACAATAAACTCACGCATAGCCGTGGTTAGAACGTCCCATGGTTCGGGTCGTTAAATCCGAATACCAAACTCTCATGTGATCCTAGATTCAGTTAGCTAAAGTTTAACACTTTCGAGGTTAAATGGTATCGGAATTGAACACGCCACATAAATGAATTACATAAACTCATTACATGTTTTATCTTACAACGTGGCAAACATACAGAAAAACACATTGGCATACAAGCCGGTGTAATCCGGTAGGACACAGGTTGCAAGAAAACCATACCTTGGCCCTTGCTGCATACGAGTCCCGCCAAACGTAGTTCCTAAACATGATTAGTAATGTCGGTTAATTAATTTATTTAACTTTTGAATACTAAGTGTTTTAACATGATTATATGTCATGTTTCCTTACTTAATTCACACTTGATTATCCTTGTTATACACACTAGGGTTTACTACTTAAGTCACTCTTGTTTGTTTTTTTTTTACAAGTTTTGGTCCGACCGACCTTACCGACAGACCTTACACAAGGTCGGTCCATTCAGAAACAATTCCCGTTCAAAAATTTAGACACGACCGACCTTGCAAGTCCGGTCCCAAGGTCAGTCCATTCCAGAAACTTAATCCGTAGCAAAAATATAAGCCCGACCGACCTTGCAAGTCCGGTCCCCAAGGTCGGTCCATTCCAGAAACTCTTTCCGGTAGTGTAAACTGAGCTTGACCGACCTTGCAGGTCCGGTCCCTAAGGTCGGTCGGCTCCAGACCTTAGTTTCTAAATCCCCATTTGACTCTAAACTTCACCTTACATATCCTAGTATGCTTTAACATCATTTAGCACACTTAAACCTTCACATAACATCCTCCAAATGCATGTACAAGCTTACTTCTAAAGTCCTTAAACAATCATTTACTTACAAATCTCTTAACACTTGTAACATTTCTCTTTTGGTTTTCTAAGTGGTATTTCACCTATAATGACCACTATACCAAGATGTTTCCTCTACACCTTAACATCATCTCCCAAGCATTTTTTTACTAACTAAATTTCCTTGTTCACACCTTCTTAAAATTCCTTCCTCACATCCTTACCTAAACATCATTCATTCCTTGTACATCAACATTACCTAAACCTAAAACAAACTTCTCCAAGACTTTATTACATCCCAAAACACCCATTGGACTTCTAGAACTTCAAGATAGTGCCTAATTCCTCGTAGCATTATATAACACCTTAATACATGTTTTCTTCCCTAGTAAACATTCATTCATTCCTCACATTTCCTAGTTCACCAAAGCTCATTTGAACACTTAAATCTCCTTATACTTTTCCCAAATTTTGCCATAGGTTCTCCTAGCACAAAGTCATACCAAAACACATTGTTTTTCACCATTAAACATTCAAGAACACCTAAATCCATCAAGAACCTTCTCACACACAAAACTTCACCAAATTTACACTACATCACAATATAGTGCATAATCAAATTACTTGGCACTTAGGCCCTTAAATAACATGGCTCTTAGGCCCTTAAATTGCAATAACCATAAACACTGAATTTCCACATGTATATATTGCCTTTGACCTGCAAATACACCCAACAATACATATGCCCTTAATAAACTCCATGAGAGAATTTTTCTAGCTCATTTGCCATTGGCTCCTTAGGTATTTTATTAAGCAAATCAAGCTCATTTTTCCTAGGCATTTAAACTACATTGAGATAGTTTGTTTACCTCTTTTCTTCAAGATTTTTACTTGAACACTCTTGTTCTTCCTTCTCTGGAAATCGGCAAGAGTACTTGGCTACTTGTCAATGTTCTAATCAATACACAAGTAAAACCAATGAGCATTCAAGCTTCATGCTTAAACTCATTTACAAACCCTGGGTTATATATATTGTCTTTACACATTAGGATAGTTGTTTTACCTTGGAATAAAAAAGAGAGCTTGAATAAGTAACAAGAGAGGACTCCTCCTTGTCCTTTGAAGATTGAAATGGAGCTATGAAAGATCAAAAGAACACACCATCAAAGGGTGATTCTCGGTTACACACAAAAACAAGAGGAAACATTGATTTTCTTTGGTTTTCCTTACCTTGAAACAAAAGGGAATGACAAGGCATGAAAATATGAGCTCAAGCTCCTTCAATGGTGAATCTCCATGGCACCGAAATGAGGCTTTTGAAGATTTGAAAAGAGAGAAGTGTAGAGCTTGGCCTAACTAAGACAAATATGGTCTTAGAATCTGATTTGGAGCATGAAGTTAGAAGTTACTAGCTATGGAAGTTTGAGATGACATTGTTGCTGTAGCAAAACCGATGGAGAGAGGAGGAAGAAGGGTTGGCTACGGTGGGAACAAGAGAGGAATGAGAGAATGTGAGAAAACTAGCTAGTTTAGGATATTTAAGTTGAAAAAGCAAATAGTAACTTACTTTATCTTGCTTTATTTACTTGTTAACTATCAAGGTGGTGACTCACCTTACAAAAACCGGCCCCCATCATCTACTTAGGGGTAGTTTGGTCTTTGTTGACCAATTAACTTACTTATATTGGCTTATGTCATAAACTAGCATATTTTGGTTACTATTCACAAAACAAGGCACATATTTGTGAAATTTTTTATTTCCCATTGATTTAGACTTCCTAATGTGATACTAAGTAGTACACATGTTAATTAAAGAGTAATGATGGACATTTAGCCATTCAAAACTCATTTACAAGACAATTTTTCAAAAATGTGCTTTAGGACTCCTTAAAGCACATTTTGTATTTTAACTTGTTTTCAAGCTTGGTTTTCTTTAGTAATTGATTTTATATGTTCATTAACATATAATTAAGGTATAGATATGACCTTTAGGTCTTATACAAATTTATCCCAAGCTTAGAGCACATTTTTGCCCATATTGACTCTAAGGTATTTATTTGTGTTTTGTTTGGTTTAATTGTCTACCAAGGTTTCCTAAGGACTTAATTAGCCTTATTAAATCATAATTGAATATTATTAAGTCTTGGTATGTTCTTTGGGTCCCAACCAAGTTCACTCCAAGCTTAGAGCATGTTTTTGCTCAAACCGTATCTTAGTGCTTTATTGTGTTTTACTATGGTTTAAATTGTACACTGATGTTTCTAAGGCACTTTTTAGCCTTTAAATATCATAGTTTAGTATTTAAACAATATATCAAGGTTTGGGGTATTTCAAAAACGTTGAAGGCATTTTTAGGGTTTGTGGTAGCGGGTTTAGGGTCATAGTTGCTACAAAATAAAGTATGAAATGACTTCCAAATAGACTACCCTACCCCCCAAAACACCCCAAAACCCACCCTAGGATAGCTAAAAATGTCGAAGGCATTTTTAGGGTTTGTAGTGGCGGGTTTAGGGTCTAACGAAGGGATAGCTAAAACCTGTCGAGTTAGTTGCAACAATATAAAGTACGAGACAAATTCCAAATAGATTACCCTACCCCCCCCCCCCCAAAAAAAAAACACCCCAAAACCCATCCTAGGATAGCTAAAAAACGTCGAAGGTTTTTTAGGGTTTGCAGTGCGGGTTTAGGGTCTAACGACCCTAAACCCGCTACCACAAACCCTAAAAACCTGTCAAGTTAGTTGCTACAATATAAAGTACGAAATGAATTCCAAATAGAAAACCCTACCCCCCAAAACACCCCAAAACCCAGGTAGATAAAAACGCGTCGAAGGCATTTTTAGGTTTGCAATGGTGGGTTTAGGGTCTAACGCCCTAAACCTTCTACACCAAACCCTAAAAACCTTTCGAGTTAGTTACTACGATATAAAGTACGAAAGAAATTCCAAATAGATTACCCTACTCGCCAAAACCCACCCTAGGATAGCTATAATCATGGCATGGAAACGCTTATATAAATATGTGGAAACGTATATAAAATAAAGTGGAAATGTTTTATAATAAAGGTGGAAACGTTTATCTGAACTCGTTGACACCTTTATATTCAAATTGTGGAAACGTTATATATAATTGTGACCTGGAAACATTCATATATAATTATGAAAATGTTTATATGTAATCATGTCGTCGAAAGGTTTATGTATAATCGTGACATGGAAACATCCATATAAATATGTGGAAACGTATAAAAAATAAAGTGGAAACGTTTTATTATAAAGGTGGAAACGTTTATCTGAACTCGTGGACACCTTTATATACAAATCATGGAAATGTTATATATAATTGTTATGTGGAAACATTCATATATAATTATGAAAATGTTGTATGTAATCATGTCGTCGAAAGGTTTATGTATAATCGTGGCACGAAAACGTCCATATGAATATGTGGAAATGTTATAAAAATAAGTGGAAACATTTGATTATAAAGGTGGAACGTTTACAACACTTGGACACCTTTATATATAGATCGTGGAACGTATAAAGTACGAAACGACTTCCAAATAGATTACCTTACCCCCCCCCCCCCAAAACACCCTAAAACCCACTCTAGGATAGCTAAAAACGTCGAAGACATTTGTAGGGTTTGTGGTAACGGGTTTAGGGTCGAGTTAGTTGCTACAATATAAAGTATGAAACAAATTCCAAATAGATTACCCTACCCCCCAAAACACCCAAAAACCCACCCTAGGATAGCTAAAAACATCGAAGGAATTTTAAGGGTTCGCGGACCCTAAACCCGCTACCACAAACCCTAAAAACATGTCGAGTTAGTTGCTACAATATAAAGTACGACACAACTTCCAAATAGATTACCCTACCCCCCGAAACACCCCAAAACCCACCCTAGGATAGCTAAAAACGTCGAAGGCATTTTTAAGGTTTGTAGTGGTGGGTTTAGGGTTAGACCCTAAACCCGCTACCACAAACCCTAAAACCTGTCGAGTTAGTTGCTACAATATAAAGTATAGAACGATTTCCAAATAGATTACCCTACCCCCCAAAACACCCCAAAACCCATCCTAGAAAAGTTAAAAATGTCGAATTCATCACTTATTACTTAATGAATTATAATATCAATTTTAATGAATCATAATATAAAATTAATGAATCGTATTATCATTTTAGTGTATCATAATATACAAGTAAAAATATGTTTTTTTAAAAGCTGTCAAAACATATCCATGACTGGTCTTGTTTTGAAGAACTTGAATTTATATGAACAATGATATAATTTTTTTTCATTTTAGACCTATATGTTAAAAGTTACAATAATTTAAGGGTTTTATGATAAAAAATATATATAACGCCGGGCGCTAAAAAAAAAGAACGCAAAGCACATCGCAACGGCTACAGTCGAGAATTTGGCATTTTTAATTGATTATCGAACAAGCAAAACACCTTTAGTTGGATATATTACTAAGAAAAAGAAAGCAAAACACATTTTAAGTTATAATAAGATTCAACCATCTTGCAAGTACACGTACACCTTTAACAACAGTCAATTCATAAAGAATGAATAAATAAAGTTAGTATTAGTAGTAGGTTTTTGTCGTTTACATAACTCCATTTAAAGGAGTTTGTTTACACAAGAATCTTGAATCCTTTTTTTGACGATGAGTGATAAGCCTCAGACTTATCATGTTTTAGTGTACTTAATTATAAGATTATTAGCCAAATTAAGGTTAGAATAATTAATATTTATGCTATATTATGTATTAAGTCTATTATTTGTTCAGATTGATGTTTTATATGTTTTTCCATACAAGGAGACATTTCTGACCACAATGCCGGACATAAGGCCGGATCATACCTGCACGGCACAAGCATGGAGCAGAAAAGCACTCTATGCCGGGTACGTTGCCGGGTATATCCAATCCGGCATAATGAGAAAAGTCGCCTCGATTGACCAGACGATGGCAGTTAATGACCGTTGCCAAACCAACCTCTGCCGGGTATGGTGCCGGACATATCCTGTCCGGCACAGGTACCTTTTCGCGCAGATTTGGCGGTTTCGACCGTTAGCAGTTGGGCACGTGGTTATTATATGCCGGATATAATTCGCACGGCATCACATCCGGCACGAGAAGAATGTGATGCCTATAAATAGGACAAGGGGCTACACTTTTCAAGACACTTCAACATCATATTAAACTCCATTCATTACTCCATTTCCGCCTCATTCCAAGGTGTTGGTGTCCAAGGAAATTCTATGCAACTTTTCACGCGAAGAGGAGAATCCATGGCGGTTTAAGGCTACATCCAATCTTCTTATCTCCCGTGTATTCTCTCTCTTGATTTGTGTGGATGGTGGAGTAGGAATTCCTTGTTAGTTCTTGGTTAGGGAATGAAACTCTCTTTGTAAAACAATGTGTTCTTCTTAATATAATTTTCAAGTTTATTAAGAGTAAGGTTCTTAATGAAGGAGAATTGGTTGATCTCTTTTTCTCTTCATGCAATTTTTACTAGTGGAGGATTAATCCCAAGTAGAATAGGTTAGACTCTCTTAATGATCTTCCTACTCCTTCTTGAGAATTAAGAGTTAGTAGTAAGAGTGAGAATTAACCCACATTTCCCATTACTTTGTTCATTTCGTGGCATGATATATGCTCGGATTGTTAATAGGTAGTGAGTCTTCTGTTTTCTTCTCGGAAACTGGAAAAAGAATATGCATTATGACTATGCCGGACACTGCCGGGTGGCCAATGTCCGGCATATTCAATGTCTTTGAATATGCCGTGCAAGTGGTATCCGGCAGGACACCCGGCGTGTTCAGTTGTTGGTTAATTCGAAGGCTTGTGTTTATGTTTCGAGTTCATATTGATACTTAGATGGTTTTACACCCTGAATCAAGAATAATTTCCTTGTAAATACCACTTAGTGTAGTTAGTTTTAATTAGGGTTAGAAAATATTTCAATTTCCCCCTTGTCTTAGAATAGGTTATTACCGGATTAGGACTAGTTTTCTATAAGTCCCTTGGGTTCGATACTCTCGGTCGTAATATATTTACACTATACTCCACCGGGTTTTATTTTGCTACCCGTAGTAGAGTTGTAGGTTTAGTTATTTATTTTATTCTTTTGTATATAGTTTATCCTAACAATTTCTCATTAGCAAATTGGCGCCGTTGCCGGGGACTTGGAATTAGTCCAAGTCCTAAAATAGGTAATCGCCCTATTCTTTATTCTTTCTTTTCTTATTCTTTATTCTTTAAATTAATATGTTCATTATTTTTTATCTAATTGCATATGCCGGATCCCGTGCCGGGTACATTAAGCCCGGCAAGTGCAGAAAATGTTTTATGCCGGATTAATATCAACCGGCACCGTATCCGGCCGGTTTGATTTCACTTTCTTTCTTTTTGTGTTTATTTCTGTAAAATTTTAGATTTTCAATTAATTCATTATTTTATTCTTTTATTCTTTTATTCTTTATTTCTTCTAATTGTTTTATAGATATTTGATTCATTAATTTTATTCAATTGATTAACTTAACCCTTCATTATTTTTGAATGTGTCGTGACCGATGCCGGTTATGTTTACCCGGCACTGAGCAAATTCAGAAGAGGCACCCCAGGAAGACATGTCGTGCTCATGGCCGGGCATTCGGTACCCGGCATTGTTAAATATTCATTATGCCGGTTAGATGGAACCCGGCATCCCGCCCGGCATATCGTGTTTCTGTAAAAAATAATAACAGCGGGTAAGTTGGGTTTCACAGACCCATTTTTACCCTACTACAAACGCGCCCGCACCGCCTCTCCTGTAAACCCTGTCGCCGCCCCAAGCTTCAAGTTGAACCCACAAGCTACTCCAATCGCCGCCCAGCCACAAGCAGCTGTCGAAGTTGCCCAGATTCGACGCCAGAAAACGAAACAAAAACAGGTTCCTTTGTCGCCATTTCGAATTCGATTTTATTTGTTTTAGTTTAATGTGACGTTTTTGTAGATTCGTATCTTAGTATAGTGCATTAGGGATTTCGAACCTGCTGAAACTGATTTATGTGGTCTGGTGCGATTCTGTGTGTTCTGCAAATTTCTGGGTTCGAAGTATGAATATGCCGGATATTCGGTCCGGCATCACGTCCGGCAAGCTTTTGTTTGAATATGCCGGGTGTGTTCTATCCGGCATCCCACCCGGCACGCTGTCTGATTGATTCTTCTTTGCCTATTGTGATCTAGTCTTTTGAATTAATGCCTATAGTAATAATTTGTTGAGAAGTAGTCGATTAGGATTCTGATTCACAGCATAGGGCGCACACCATGTCCGTCTACAGGATATTCGAGTTTTAATTTCTGTAAAACTAACATTGATGAACTATTGTCTGGTATCTTCCTCTGCTCTTTACTTATAGATGACTCGCAGAAGAGCCACTACCCCTCCACGCGTTTCTGGTTTTGACTCAGAGGAGGATGAGCTGTTAGACCAGGCTGAGGCAGCCTTCGCTGATGCCACTACAGAGGAGGAGAGGAGCTCCTCCTGCACCTGCGCCACCTCGTCGATCTACCAGACGGGCAGGCAAGGAGCCAGCTTCCAGCAGTGCCGCGCCGCCTCCAGCCAAGAAGACAAGGGCTGGCAAGAGGAAGAAGAGGACTTCTCCAGAGACTCAGAGCGGCCCTGGTTCCACTTCTTCTGCTCCAGAGCATGATGATTTTGGTACACCTCTCCCTCTCCCTCCTCGCATTCCTGATGTACCTACTTTTGATGAGGAAGGATTCGTAAATCCTTCTGCTGCTCAGTACTTTCATCAGTCCAAGATGAAAGGTAAGTGGGTACGGGAGAGGCGAGTGCATCCTGAGGTCTGCCTACTATCTGCGATTTCAGAGCTCTTCGAGCGACATGGTTGGTTGGGGATCTTAGACATTGGTCATGGACACTTTACCCCGGGTTGGTGCGTGAGTTTTACGCCAACTCCGAGTACCGTGGGACCCCCAGACGTCAGGAGTTCTGATCCGCTTTGTCTCTACACGTTGTATCATTATTACACCAGAGAGCATCGCACAGATCTTGGGCATCGACGCTGACCCTCGACAAGATCCTTCAGTCGACAGACTCTCGCAGATGCTCATGCCGCTATCGCTCTCGATTCGGATCACGCACTCGCTACATGGATAGAGCTCATACTAAGGATCGCGAGGTGATCCCCTTGACCTACATCACCGATCTCCAGTTGCGTGTGACCATGGAGATTATCCGCCACAACATTCGGCCGTGCAAGCATGACGAGCTGAATGATATGGACTGCGCTCTGCTACAGTATCTTCTCGGACCAGCTCAGGGAGCAGTTGACTCGCGTTTCCCGGTCCAGAGATTGATGTTCGCGCAGTTGGTCCGCGCCATCATGCCGAGAGGGACAGCGCCCCATCTTCCCCATGCTCATTCACCAGCATATTATGCAGACGATAGGGGAGACTCAGATTCCTCGAGGCCTACATTTTCAGCCCGAGTCTGCCCCTATTGATCGTGCTCTCATTCGACGCTGGTGGTTCAGAGAGTCACCCTCAGGGGAGTTCCTTTATGTTCCCCCAGATCGGAGGTCCCGGACCCCTACTGCTCAGGACTACCCCAGTTATCAGGGGGAGGGTGATCAGCTATTATTGCCTCCACCACCTCCGATCGCCACTGCACCACCTCCTACCTCTACTTCAGATGCAGACCCTAGAGTGGCTGCAGAGCTCGATCACTTCCGTCAGGAGCTCCAGCAGCAGCGACACTCTATGGAGGCCTTCCAGGCCGCTCAGCAGGCCGCGTGGGGTGATTTTGATTCCTTCCGGCAGAGTTATGAGGGTATGCGCACAGATTTGACTACCAGAGTAGACTCTGTGTGGCAGCAGGCTGAGGTTGGGCAGAGACAGGAGGCGTTTGAGGAGCGTATATCTCAGCGCCAGGATGAGCAGGAGAGGCGGGTTGATGATCGTCTCATGTTGGCTGTAGCTGAGATGAACAAGTCCATGGCGGCCGACAGAAAGAAGGCGAGAAAGGAGATGAAGAAGAGGGTATCTTGTTCCATAGCTGCTTTGGTTAAGAGTCTTCTACGTCGAGACAAGGAGAAGAGGAAGGCGCGTCGAGAGGCGAAGAAGAAGGGACTTCCTACCCCTAGCTCTTCTAGCCTTTCTGATGTTCCAGACGCTTCACCTGATTCTTCTTCAGACTCTCCACCACCATCCTCCATGCAGGCAGCAGTTCATTAGTTCTTATCTCTTTCTCTATTTATTTTATTTTATTTTCCTTCCATTTTCTTTTATTATCCTTTTGCTTTCTTTTAGTTTTAATTGCTTTTATTATTCTGGTATGACTAATGTATGACTAATGGATTCTCAGTTAACTCTCTCTTCATATTATGGAAGCGTTGTATTTAGTGAGTTTTTGGTTACAGTGCCTTTATTTTAGTTGGCTCATGCTGTGACAATTCTGACTCCGCGGCTCACCACAAGTGTAGGGCATTTGTGCCCTCATTCTTCCAAAGGGGGAGTATTTTTATTATTTTGTTAATTCATGTATTTTTAAGCCATTCTTTAATTCTTTGAATTTTTATTCTTTATTCTTTTCGTAAACTGGGGACAGTGTTCCTGCCAAGTGTAGGGCAGGGGTCCCCCCTTAAAAAAATTATTTTTGCTATCTAAATAATAAGCTGAGATTTTATCAATGTTCTACTAAACTTTTGCATGTCGTTGGCATAGTAAGAGTAGAAAAGGATGAAAGCTTGTTCTCTCAAGAGGTAACCTTTCTAATGACTTGTAGATTCTTGTTTTTAACTTCTTGATTCTCTTTATTAACATGAGTATATGACCTTACTCCTATTTCTATCTCAGATTTACTTATGGGTAATATTTTCTTTTCTTTTTCAAAATGGTGAGAATTCTTTTGGGTGAATATCTCAAATAGGGATTATGTAAAAAAAAGAAGCTTCAAAAAGAAAAAAAGAAGAAAAAAAAAAGAATCTTCTTTCGGGAAAAAAGAAGCATTATGAGGTTGCAAAAATTGCCTCAAAATAAAAGAAACAAACGAGAGTTTTTCCTTTTGTTTTTCTCCTAAATTCCCCGTTCTTCAAAGCAAAAGAAATCATGGTTGATTCAGAAACCCTTGAAAAATAGGGCTGAACATATAAAAACCATCGATGAGTGTCTTGGCCACATTCAGAAACTCTTGGAAAATAGAGCTGAATGATGGAAACCGGAAAAGGAGAGATTACAAAATCCCTTGTGCAAAATAACCCGAAAGTTTTTGATCGGTTTTGAAATTGTTTATTTTATACCCATTAGTATGTTTCTGGTGGAATAGGGATGATTAAGTGATACTTATGAATTAGAGTCATATGGTTAGGAATACTTATCTAATTGTCATTCTAAAGTTATCTGTTTTGTGCATAAGTATTTAGTCCTTTCTAATCTTGTTTTGCTCGAGGACTAGCAAAAGGTAAGTGTAGGGCCTTGATAAGCCTCAGACTTATCATGTTTTAGTGTACTTAATTATAAGATTATTAGCCAAATTAAGGTTAGAATAATTAATATTTATGCTATATTATGTATTAAGTCTATTATTTGTTCAGATTGATGTTTTATATGTTTTTCCATACAAGGAGACATTTCTGACCACAATGCCGGACATAAGGCCGGATCATACCTGCACGGCACAAGCATGGAGCAGAAAAGCACTCTATGCCGGGTACGTTGCCGGGTATATCCAATCCGGCATAAATGAGAAAAGTCGCCTCGATTGACCAGACGATGGCAGTTAATGACCGTTGCCAAACCAACCTATGCCGGGTATGGTGCCGGACATATCCTGTCCGGCACAGGTACCTTTTCGCGCAGATTTGGCGGTTTCGACCGTTAGCAGTTGGGCACGTGGTTATTATATGCCGGATATAATTGCACGGCATCACATCCGGCACGAGAAGAATGTGATGCCTATAAATAGGACAAGGGGCTACACTTTTCAAACACTTCAACATCATATTACTCCATTCATTACTCCATTTCCGCCTCATTCCAAGGTGTTGGTGTCCAAGGAATTCTATGCAACTTTCCACGCGAAGAGGAATCCATGGCGGGTTAAGGCTACATCCAATCTTCTTATCTCCTGTATTCTCTCTCTTGATTTGTGTGGATGGTGGAGTAGGAATTCCTTGTTAGTTCTTGGTTAGGGAATGAAACTCTCTTTGTAAAACAATGTGTTCTTCTTAATATAATTTTCAAGTTTATTAAGAGTAAGGTTCTTATGAAGGAGAATTGGTTGATCTCTTTTTCTCTTCATGCAATTTTTACTTGTGGAGGATTAATCCCAAGTAGAATAGGTTAGACTCTCTTAATGATCTTCCTACTTCCTTCTTGAGAATTAAGAGTTAGTAGTAAGAGTGAGAATTAACCCACATTTCCCATTACTTTGTTCATTTCGTGGCATGATATATGCTCGATTGTTAATAGGTAGTGAGTCTTCTGTTTTCTTCTCGGAAACTGGAAAAGAATATGCATTATGACTATGCCGGATGCACTGCCGGGTGGCCAATGTCCGGCATATTCAATGTCTTTGAATATGCCGTGCAAGTGGTATCCGGCAGGACACCCGGCGTGTTCAGTTGTTGGTTAATTCGAAGGCTTGTGTTTATGTTTCGAGTTCATATTGATACTTAGATGGTTTTCACCCTGAATCAAGAATAATTTCCTTGTAATACCACTTAGTGTAGTTAGTTTTAATTAGGGTTAGAAAATATTTCAATTTCCCCCCTTGTCTTAGAATAGGTTATTACCGGATTAGGACTAGTTTTCTATAAGTCCCTTGGGTTCGATACTCTAGGTCGTAATATATTTACACTATACTCCGACCGGGTTTTATTTTGCTACCCGTAGTAGAGTTGTAGGTTTAGTTATTTATTTTATTCTTTTGTATATAGTTTTTCCTACAATTTCTTTGTTAGCAGTGAGGATTAAGTCCGTCCCTGACGGAAATAGCTCGTCTGTCACCAAATCCTGGGCGGTAAGGTAGGTGAGTCAACCCACAATATAAGGAATTTTGTCTCTTAGTTAATCTATCCACAAAATAAGGATTCTTGTAAAAGAAGAATGATGAGTAGTGTATGTTTTATGTGAGGAAATAAGGGGGAATGGGTTGCCCACACCTTATCATGTCATTTCATGTTGTAACCCCATATTATGATATATTTACATATTACACCTTATAGTTACTTTTAAATTTTATTATTGGGTTCTCTTCTTTCCTCTAATCGTAAGTTTAATACCCCGTAATCACTTTTCTAATTTCTGTCACACCAGGATTGTTTGTTTTTTGCACATTTTTCAGTTTCAATATTTAACATCTAAGATAAAATAAATTTATAAAAGTAATGTTGTCAAGATATCGTGTATCAAATAAGGAATCAAATGCATAACTTAGATATATAAATTTATTTTCTATTATTTGTTGAATATTGAAGTCAAACAAAATGTTCAAATTGTGTGACAGAGATAGTGTTTTCTTTCATCTCCAATTATTCAATTGTAAAATGTTACAGTTGAAAAAATACATTTGCTTTCTTAATTCATGGTCTTGGAGAGAGAACTGATACATTTTAATAAATTTAAAATTTTACCTTTTGAAGGAGTATGTATTCATAATCTTATTTGTGGTTAATCAAATATTAATACAGCTTTAAGAACACTAATAGAACAATTTTAAAAAGAAAACATTAACCTCCTTAACAACTAAAGATAGGAGGTAGTGATCAAAGCTATGACGATTAACACCATCAAGAAATCTAAAACCCTCACAAAACTAAACACCATCGAAATAACTAAGAAATAGTAAAAAAAAAACTAATATCATCTAAACTTTATACTACAAACCTTAAAAAATAGTTCAATTATCAACTCCACCAATAAAAAAACCTTTAACCGCCATGTTACTAACATTATTGATGATAATTGTAGGAATTGAATACTTATAGTAACAAATGTATAATATACATAAATTTGTGTGTTTTGTTTCTTTATAAATTGAATCTTAAGATATAAATTTGTGTGTTTTGTTTGAGAATTACAAGGTATTTGATCTCTCTGGATGGTCTAGTTGTTGTGATATGACATTGGGATGTCTTAAAGTGAGTATTATATAGGTTGTGATCTGTTAAATGTGTGGGAAAGAAGCAAAAATGAAAAAAATTATTAAAAAAACTCCAACTTCATAACACGACTATGCATTAGGCTTGTTATAAAGTCCAGGTTAAGTTGGTATTCAAAGAATTTTTATAACACGGCTGATGCTGTAGCCGTGTTATATAATATGATTTTATACCACGACTAGTAAGAAGCCGTGTTATAAAACCCCTTGTTTTTGGCGGGTTCAAGCAACTTTATACCACGACTCTTATTGTAACACCCTGGATTTTGCCTTAAAACATAGATTATTAAATTACAAAACCAACGGTGAAAACGGCTTCGAAAACGGACCCCAAACGAGGTCCAAAAGTGCAAAACAAGCCTGGTCCGAACTTGTGTCCGGACATGGGAAGCTCGGACACAAGTCGAGAGTTGAAAAGTCTGAAAATCAAAGGCGTCCGAACTTGTGTCCGGACTTCTAAGTTCGGACACAAGTCGAGTTTCAAAGTCCGAAAATTCTTACGCGGCGTGTCCGAACATTGGTGTAACACCCCTACTAATTCGGCTCCTAATTATCCTATAAATGTCGCACATAATAAATAAATCGCAGCGGTAAATAACAGACTGTCGCTCTAATGGTGTCACTGTTATCACTCACCCATACGGGTGATAACGAATTACCTGATAATCAACTTGCGAAACGTATTCCCGCAGTGACCACAAGAGATAGATAGTAGTACTTAAACAATCTAAAACAAAATCCAACAACAACCGAATATTACAGACCGTGAGCATCTAATCAAAATACACCTCGGTTACACAACCCGAGTCCAAAACCACATTAGTATCACACCGTACCAAGTCTACCCAACAGTAACACAATAGTCGCGCCCCGCGTCGACCCACCAGCTAGTCTTCTGCAATAAAAATGGTTTGTGGTATGGAATCAGCCCCTGCTGAGTATGTTATCACATGCCCCGTCATGCCTCCTCAAGCCCCTCAATTAATTGGTCGAGAGCATGAGATTCGTTACATGCAATACCGTTTTAATATTTAAACTGTAAAACAATTAACAATAATATCCATACTATAACACAACCATCAACACACATAATATACCACAAGTATAACCAATGAACAACAAAGCGAAACAACGAGAATAATAAACAAGTATTAGTCCTCGTCCATGGTGTAGAAACCAATATTGTTCGCCACTGTATAAGTCTCAGCTGTACTAATTGTTCAGTTATACCTAGTGACAATGTCTTGTTAAAAACGACATGTCTCTAATTACCCATATATTATGGCGGGTCACCCACGGCAGTAGCCACTCCAGCGGTAGAGTCTCCGACCAATGAGCCATTCTAGCCCACGGGAAATTTTCTTGATACTTACGGACCCGTACGCGGACATCCTGGTATCGTTTTTGTGATCACAGCGCACCAAGAGCCACATCCTCTTGGATTTACTATCTTCCATTAATTAATTATACCATCGCATCGCATTACCAAATTTTCTAACACAGCAGACTAAGGTCATTAGTCCAATCCGGAGTCTGTAAACTCGGGATCCAGTGTTAGATACGAGAGCGGCGTTTAGAAAGGCCAATGCTCCGTATAAAAGTCTCGGATAATATGTATATCTTATTATCCTAGTGCTACAACGTTTTTCTGACGATCCTTATATTTCATATAAGATAGCACCATAGCCGCTAGTTCGTTTTATATATATAGGTTCATATATACGAACCAATACTGTTAACTCATCAACAGTAAATAATAAGCAGCTATAAATATACAATTCATGCATATTAATTAACACATTCAGACAAACAATCTTATCACAGATCACACAGAAGTCTGAACTGAGGAAGTCCTCATAGTACAATCAGAGACACATAACAACATACCGTTCACCCTAATTGTATTACGGTGGAGTATGAATCAGCAAGATCCTATGCTCCGTGTGTCGTCTCTAACAGTCTAAACAATACATAATGCTACTGGTTAGCATCCCGCATAACAACACAACTCTACGGTACCCCGTACCGTCACTAATACCTCCCGGTTAATCCCCCGTTATTAACTGTCAACGTTTGTCGGGTTTTCGGCTTAACTCGATATTTGGAAGAAATGTTATATTACATGCGTAGTCTTGCCTTGTATATTAATATTCTTAATGTTGAACTTGTTATCGCATGTAACTTAATATACCCTTGTATATCATATAGTTTGTTTCTATATTGCATGTATAATTCTTCATCATTTATTATGCAACTCACCTTAGTTTTTATTTTTCTAAGGTTTGTTTTTCCAAATTTAATGGAGTATAATTCATATGTAAAAGTACTTTGAATTATATAAATCCTTATTATCTCATGTATACTCTTAACATTAGAATTCCATATCTAATGTTTGTAATTCTTTTCCCTTTATCATATGTTATTTTAATTATGGAAATACATGGTTATTAAATCAAATTATATTTTTCCACTCCATAACATGTATTTATTTATATACATGTATTATGGAACTATTTATTATATGGTATGTATTTATAATATATTCATCCTCTTTCAATGAATATTCCTTATACTATAAATGTTATAACCCTTTATAACATTAAAACCATTTTATAAATTTTATTTAAAAATGTCCATATTACCGAACAACACTTATTTTCTTAAGTATTTACAAAATCCATCACATAATTAATATAATGTTATATTATAGCTATATAACATATATTATGACATTTAAGTCATTAAAACAATTATAACCTATAGTTATATTTTGTTTATAAAATACCAAACAGCCCTTATATTATTCGGCTTTCACTATAAACCACTAAACTTCTATAAATCACAAATCCATCCCAAATTATATTTCATTGCTACACTTATAACATATATCTTATATTATAATCCTTAAACCTTAATATAATTATAACCTATAATTTTTAAGAGGCTATAATTTTCGAACAGACCCTAGGACTGTTTTAATTAAATTCCCACCACCAAACTTTGTATATTTACCAAATCTTCCCAATTTATAATACATAGTTCTCTAACATCATTAAAACTATATATTATACATATATCTTTATAAAACCTTATATATAACTCCAAAAATTACCAAACTATACCAAAAGGTTATAAATATTATTCCTAACCTTATACTTCCTATAAATCTCGGTTTTTACCCATATGTTACCCATTTGTAACAATGTTATAAAATACCATATATTATACTTATATAATTCATACAAACTCCAAATTTAACCAAATAAACTTCTAAAAATTCCTAACAACTTAAGGACTGTTCTAAATTCCATTTAGTACCCCAAGTTTTCGGAAATCACAATATAACCCCATCTCTTATAAATCTTTTACAATTTAATAACTATCTTAATATAAGGTAGTATTTTAATTTCTTAAATTCTCCAAACTTGGTCAAAGTCTCCTATATAGTCAACTTTGACTTCTAATGCCAAAAGGGAACCAAACTTTTGGTAATCACTAGTTATACCCTATACTTTTCTATTTTTACAATTTTGACACAAAACTTTATAAAAGGTTATAATTTTTATTAAATTCATTTAAAAACCCTAAATTTCTCTAAATTAAGTCCACGGCTTTATATTTTTCCAGTAATTACGGTTTGGCCCCAAACTTAATTATATAAGCATAAATCTAACTAAATAAACTTATAAACTTAAATTAAAATGGCCTAATGACATGGCCTTATTACAAACCTTGAACTTGCAAAATAAATTACACTTTAAATGTCTCAAAATATAGTATAAACTCACGGCCTCACTTTAGTTTAAATATTTTTCCACATAATGTCATAATTTGACCATTATGTTAATTAAATCACTTAAATGACTAGCTTAATTTATCTTAGTCATTTTTTTCCATTCTTAGGTTAATTATAACCCATATTAATTACTCCACTCTCGGCATGATTTATATATATGCTAAGAAATCATAAAATCATAAGTTTTAAGGTGTTTATACCTTGATTTCTCCTTGTATGAGCTCGGCAGCTTAGAGGAAAATTCACCACATCTTTTAGACATGTTTAATACACCAAAATAAGATATGGTTATACTCCAAGCTTGAGCTTAACCATAAGGAATAATTAATGTAAGATTTAAGGCAAAAATCACCTTAAAAATGCAAGGAAACTTCAAGAGGGTTTCGGCCTGAACAAAGCACACTAAATGGTGTTAAATTCACCATATCAACATAGAAAATAGCTAGACAACAACAAGCTGCTATGGTAATAGGTTTTACCTTGGCAAAATGCCTTAAAAGAGGGTATTTGCTTTAGATCTCGGCCACCCTTGCTCCAAATGACTAACCAACTGAATGAACATGTAAATATGAAGATTATGAGTGTATAAACTCATAAAAATCAGAAGAAAGAAACCGCATGAAGGCTAGAGAAGCTTAAGGTATGTTTTTACCTTAAATGCAATTTTGGGAAACCTTGGTCCCTTAACTTGCTTCAGCCGAGTTTGGATGTTGTTCTAACCTTAAAACACTGAGAATGAGCCATAGGAAGTGATGAGCCACGAGATCTAAGTGTAGGTATTGAAGAGATGAAGAAAAAGAGCTAAAAATGGCCTTAAAACCTTACCTTAGGAGCTTAAGAGTTTGAATTGTCTTCCTAACTCAAGAACACAGCTTGAGTGGTTCTGGGAATGGAGGGAGCTCGGCTGGAATGGGACAAGAAGCAAGAGGAATGATTGAAATGGCTTATTTGATTAGAAAAGTTACTTTTTCAAAAGTAAAATGGTGTTAGGTAACTAATTAGCAATCAATGTTTTGTGAGCTGTCTCCCCTCCTCCTTGCCTGCCGACTGCCATGGTGTCAAATGGGTCAATTAATTGACCTTGACCAAACTTGGTCAATTTATCCAAAAATGCACTATTTGGGTTACTATTCACACTTAAATGGCATATTTTGATTTTTATTTTCAAACCTTGATTTAGACTTTATAAAATAGTCTATCATGTCAAATTAATGATTTAATGATAAACTCCAGTCTTTAAAATGACAAAAAGTCATTATCTTAGAGCTCATACATAAAAACGTGCTTTAAGGTGTTTTAGTGCACCTTTTTATGTCACGGGGTGTTTCTGAGCTTAGTTTTCTTTGAGAACGGTTTTGTTGTGTTCCTTACTTCATTATAATACTTAGGAATCCACTTTGGATCCTATTTGAGGTCATACAATCTTTATGGTGCTTTAAAGCACATTTTTGGCTTTACCGATCTTAAGGCATGTTTTGCCTTGTTGAGATCTTTTAGATTGTTCCCCAATAGTGTTTAGATGTTTATTAATCATCTTAGATCATTAGTAGATCATTTAATTAAGTTTTAAAGGTTAGGGGTATTTCAATTGGTCCGAGCTTACAAGTTCGGACATAGGTCGAGACTTGTAAGTCGGCCCCGTCCTCGCATGCTGTCCAAACTTTAATGTTCGGACAGAAGTTCGGACACACCAAAATAGAAAACACCTTAAACTCTTGGGGCCTTTCCGAACATGGATGTCCGGACGGACGTTCGGACAGGTCCTGATATGCATCTTTACAAGCGAAAACAGTACCAAATCAACACCAAAAGTAAACATAATAACTTAGCAATCAAAGAAGAATCATTGCAATGACTCAGTACCACAAATAACAACAAGAACACTATCGAAAGATCTCTTATACAAAAAGTGAATCTCCAACATAACCAAAACTTCTTAGAGAACAATACCAACAAAACACTTCAACTTAATAGCAGCGGAATAGCAAAATCCTAAAGGCGTTACCGCCACACTCTAACAAAGAGTGCTCAGGCTTTAAGCTACTAACCAAATGCCAAAACGTTTCCAAAACTTGTAAAACATAACAATTCCAAAACATAACTCAACTCGAAATAAAGCGTGGTAATTATCCAGTCATCCTAAGCTATGTGGTTGCGTGTCCCAATCCCCAATTCAGCCATGAGTACCTGCGACCATAAAACAACAATAGAAAACGTGAAGGGGTCGGCAAATTAGCAAAACTGAGTAAACATTGCCTCAACTTGTAAAATACATTTTGAAGCTCCTTTTTCATTTGCAAAACATTAACTCACACCACATCGTTAACCAGTTTCACCAACACCAAACCACCATTAATAAAACTTTTCGGGGGAGAACTTTCCAAGAATCAAATCAATGGTTTACACGGACGACCCCGAAATCGGGTCTCAATAATTAGAATCCCACCTCACTCTACGTCCTTAAGTGTGCACACCCCCCAGAAGGTAACTTATGACCCAAAGGAGTAGATCATTAGAGCTTAACTGCAAGTATTGTCTGCAGGCAAAAGTAATAAGAATATCCACGGGGTACATAGTACCAACAATTACACGGAGCGCCATAAGGCACCAACAATTTACACGGAGCACCATGAGGTACCAACATTCCAATAACCAATTCAAAGAAAGTCTCCCAAAACAGTTACTCAACCCTTTCGCAAAACAACTCATCAGAATACTCAAGGGAAAATAATTCCCAAACTTCCAAATCTCAAAACCACAGTAAATCCAAACCATCGATAAACGCGAAACACAGAGGTAAAGAATGTTGAGCACAACATTTACCTGGATACGCTCACTGTCACAGAATTACTCAGCAAGATCAGCAGTAGCGTTTGTCAGGGAATTCGGTGTCTAGAATTGTAAGCAGAAACACAATCAGGAACTACTCAAAAACCAAAGAATTAACTATCTAACCTTACCAATGGATTCCCCTTACCCTTCTACCAGAACCGACACCAGAGAAGCGGCCTAACAGCGACGGGGAAAACAAGAACGTGAATTAAGAGAGGTTGGGAGCTTGAAGAGAGAGGGAAGCGTAGAGACGGCGTATTTGCAAACAGGAAAATTGTTCTACTAAAACTAAATTGAAAAAACCTAGAAAATAATAAATCAAAGTCCTGTCGGGTTGCAAAAAATCCCGGTCGCAATAGTATAGCTAACAAAAGCAACCGGGTATCAATCCATGGGACTTGAAGAAATAAGCCTAATCCTAAGAAACTAGAAGTTTAGGGGGTTGTGAATTGTTTTGTAACTGAATTTAGTAAATGCAAATCAAAAACTAAATGAACGATTAATGAAAGTAACTTGATGAGTTCAGTAAAATGAATGGTACTCCAGGTTCGGGTTGTTCTTTACTGGATAAATCTAGCCAAACCTACAGTTTAATTATGAGAAACGGACAGGCCAATTCTCTTTTTACTCTCTTCAATGCTAAATCCTAGTTCATTGAAGAGCTCACCTATCAGAACATGTCAACTCTAATCTAGAAGCTGGCAAAACACATATAGGCGGAATACGTGCAAAGAATTATTAGCATTTGCAGGAAAATTATCTATCCGACTAATCTTCCTACAAATCTCCAGATTAATTTGAACTTCCTGTTAATCACCTTATCTGATCAAAACAGGATTCGCAAAACAACTCTATAAATGCGCAAATTTAATAGAGAAGATGAATGATTAGCATTGTTCGAACTCAGTGATGGCTGAGCTGGAGATTGCTGTGGCCTAAACTGATTGTATGGGGGCCTAACAAAACCAGGTGGTCCTCCCCTGACTTGCCCTCTGAGGCTGCATCTGCTGTGAGTTGAGGGCGTTATTTGGATTACCGTACCTCAGGTTTGGATGCTGGTTCTGCATCCAAGGCTGCCTGTTGTACTGACCAATTACATTTGCTTCCTCAGTCTGCCTCATCTCAGCAACCATCGGGCAGTCTTCGTAGTCATGGCTGTCTCCACACTGAGAACAGCATACCTCGTTTGGACCAGTAGACACCTGCTTGACGGCTTGCACAGATGTCTGTCCCATAGTGAGCCGCTCGAGCATCTTCGCCATATTGCCCACTGTGGTACTCAGATGGGCCTGCTCAGCAGCAATCTGCTCCATCATAGGGTCTGGAGTTCGAGAGGAGGTCTGCCCAACTGTAAAGACCCTTCCTCCACTGTTGCTCCACTGGCGGAGCTCCTCGCAGTAGGACTCCATGGCTGACATAAATTCCTCTCCGCTTTTGGCCAACAAATTTCCACCCAATGCGGCTCTTACCTCGGCTCTGTGCTCATCTCTCAGCCCTTGAAAGAACCCCTGGGCCAAGGACGTCATATTCTGACCGTGATGCGGGCACTGGCGGAGCAGCTCTTTGAACCTATCCCAAGCTTCACATATTGTCTCGTTACCGGACTGTCTGAAAGCGGTCAGATCAGCGATCATCTGTCTGGTCCGGGAGATGGGAATATACTTCTCATAGAACCTCTCCGTCAGCAGCTCCCAAGTAGTGATGATACCTGGTGGTAGACGGTGGAACCACTTCGAGGCTTCCCCTGATAGACTGTGCTGAAATAAGCACAGCCGAGCATATTCCTCAAGCCCCTGGGACATCCCCAACGAATCCAGATGGACTAAAAACCGGTGGACATGGTCGAGTGCATCAGCCGGGTCTGCGCCTGAGAAGGTCCCTGCTGGATGATTCCTGACAGCGTTTGTCTGATGGCTTGGTTTCAACTTTTGCCATTCTGCTGTTAATTCAGCTGTGAGGTTCGGTAAAGTCACAGGTCCTCTTCTAGGAGCAGCTGGCGGCCGATTTATTCTTCCCAAAGTGGACTGCTCAGCGTTGGCATTGGGATTGGCTGGCCCGTTAGCAGCCATGGCGAAGTTGAGTGCCTTCTCGCGCTTCGAGCTGTACGGTTGATCTCTAAGTCTAGGTTGAATCTTGGTGGACCTCGAGATCGAGTACCGTGCATTCACCAACACCTGCACAGTTAAACAAACAAATCAAATAAAACAAAAACAATTGACAACCAAGGCAAAGGACTAGACAAAGTCAAGTCCCCGGCAACGGCGCCATTTTGCAAACAGGTAAATTGTTCTACTAAAACTAAATTGAAAAAACCTAGAAAATAATAAATCAAAGTCCTGTCGGGTTGCAAAAATCCCGGTCGCAATAGTATAGCTAACAGAAGCAACCGGGTATCAATCCATGGGACTTGAAGAAATAAGCCTAATCCTAAGAAAACTAGAAGTTTAGGGGGTTGTGAATTGTTTTTGTAACTGAATTTAGTAAATGCAAATCAAAAACTAAATGAACGATTAATGAAAGTAACTTGATGAGTTCAGTAAAATGAATGGTACTCCAGGTTCGGGTTGTTCTTTACTGGATAAATCTAGCCAAACCTACAGTTTAATTATGAGAAACGGACAGGCCAATTCTTTTTTTTACTCTCTTCAATGCTAAATCCTAGTTCATTGAAGAGCTCACCTATCAGAACATGTCAACTCTAATCTAGAAGCTGGCAAAACACATATAGGCGGAATACGTGCAAAGAATTATTAGCATTTGCAGGAAAATTATCTATCCGACTAATCTTCCTACAAATCTCCAGATTAATTTGAACTTCCTGTTAATCACCTTATCTGATCAAAACAGGATTCGCAAAACAACTCTATAAATGCGCAAATTTAATAGAGAAGATGAATGATTAGCATTAACCTAGAAACAATCCGATACAATCTCATAACCAAATTACAGAAATTCTAACTAATTTGTATCCATTACGAACAACTCTCCCCCAGAGCAAATCCTATCTAGCGAGACATAATCATAAAATAGACAAAGAAAAGAGATTGAGAAATCATCTGGAATAGAAAAACTTCTAAATTCGCTCCGATGTCCAGATCTGGAGTTTGCCGGGCTAGAGGTTGAAGATGGTGGTGGTGATGGTGTTGATCGATGGTGATGGTGACGGAGGGAGGTGAGGCGTGGCGTGAGAGCCTCGTCTGAGGCATCCGGCGTGAATGAGTCTGTTCCCCCACCCTCGGTGACTTTTTATAACAAAAATAGGCATTTTTAACTCTTAAAAATGCATATTTTCGAATTCTGTACGCGACGTCCGAACTTGGAAGTTCGGACGCATGTTAGGACAAATTTTCAGAAAGTTTCGACCTTTGTCCGAACATCAAAGTTCGGACCTAAGCTCGGACATGTCAGTATCCTGACGAGTGAAACTTGTTTCGGGCGTATATTCTTCTTTTGGACTCTGTTTTGCTCCCCGTTTGTTGCGTTGCGAAGCTTGTGAAGTGAAGAATGCAATTCTATGACTTTTACCTGCATTTGATACATAAAATGCATCAATTATTATCTAAACATAAATCATTGGAAAAACACATGATAAGTGAGAAATATTGGCCAAACCACTACAAAAATTAAGCAAATTAAACCCTTCAAATGCTCTATATTTCACACTTATCAGTATTGAAGATGAAGAAGATCGTGGAGTTAAATAGGGATTAAATAACAAAATAAAGTGGTAATTAATTAATATATACACTTGATTTTAAAAGGAGAGAGAATCGAGAGGTATTTTGTAAAATAATTACCACACTAATATTAATCTGAAACTGAGTAATCAAATAATGTTAAAAAATCATGAAGGATCTAGATTCAAGATTAGAGAGATAAATAAATATTATTTGGTTAAAGTAAAAATAGAAGAAGGACTAACTACATTAGTAAAGAATGAGAAGAATTATCTAAATAAATAGATAAAAGAATAAATACATAGTAGCTGAATAAATAAGTTAGGAAGAGGAAAATATTTTAGAAAAAGTAAAATCAAATTTGTATTCTTAAACATAATAAAGTTGTTTGAGACGAGCGTAAATATATATATATATATGTATATTGCTTCTCTGGGCCCTTAATAATTCTGCTAATAACATTCCCGACCATATGCTAATTTAATCCTATGCTAAAATTCACGGGTATTTCACTTATTACAGCCGTGTTATAAAATTGTATTATATAACACGGCTATAGACTAGCCGTGTTTTAAAGTTTATTAATGTTTTCACGCAGAAAAACAATTATAACTCGACTAGCCGTGTCAGAGAGTCAACTTTATAACACGGCTAAAAGACGTGTTATAAAACCTTAAGTTATATATGACGCTCGCATATAACACGGCTTAGGCTGTGGTATAAAACATTTTTTCCACTAAAACATACTTCAAATAATCTTAATAACAATATATTATTTTTTGAATTTACATTTAACAAGTCATAACACTATTAATTTTTTAAATTAAAAAAACTAGGACACCATCAAAGTAAGATGTTTCGAAATCACTACAGGTAGTTAGAAAATAGATTAAGAAAAAAACTATATAAAAGAAAAACTTAAAATTTGAGCATTAACTTATATGGCATAGAAAAAAGCAAGACTAATCAAATAAAAGAAGAAAAGAATGAGAAGAATAGGCCAGTAATTAATTATTTTACAACTAGATGGGGGACTTTTAACACCTTTTTTTCATATACCGCTGATGATTTACTGGAAGATAGGAAGTGATACGGAGCGAAATAAGTAGTTGATGCCTTTTTACGGCTTCAAAAAGAGTTGGCTTCGAGAGGTGATCTCTGTATGCGTCTCACTGGTTCATACAAATGGTCTAATCTAAGTGAAAGCATAAACTGGAGGAAGAATTGTCCGAACGGATCGTCAGAGCGCTAAAGCTTTCTATGCAAATGCAGGTATATAAAGTCACAACTAATAACCAACTTCTAAGATAACCAAGGTGCTCAAGGGGCTTGAATTTCTACTTACCCCCAGGTCAATGTGAATAATTGTTATTACTTGCTATAACTCAATTAACACAAATTATAAGCAAAATTTTTCATTTTTAACTAGTCGGAAAACACAAAGATATGACATGCAATACGAAGCACAGAGAGCTGCTCTACGCTTTAGCTTTTGTAGAAGATAGACCTGTCTCGACTCTCTTGATTTCAAAGATAAGCATCCTCCACATCTTGAGCACAAACATTTCAGCTTCCTCGTCCAAGATGGACTGCAGTAGCTCCAACATCTGTGATGCCTTCACATGCTCTTGGATGCTTGACACAATGTAATCAACCAAGGTCTTTTCTTCCTCCCCAAGAAATTCCGTAATTTTCCTTGAAATCCATGGCCTCATTTTTTCGTGCAAGCCATGCTGCAAAAAAAACAAACAGCAATGGGACATGATCAATAAATGTTCAAAATGGTGAAGAAAAAAAATACCCTTCTGCGTATTGCAGAAAGCAACATTTCTCTACCGAATGTTCTTCCTTTCTATCTACAGAAAACATGAGGGGGAATTTTACAGCTAATAGCAGATGCGAAGAAGGAGATGCATACCTTGTCATATACCACCCAGTTAATGTCATACGAGAATAGCTCATCTTTCGTCTTTGGTATCATATCGATCAGCTGTTTAGCATCAACAATTTTGTTATCCCCACGTTCACGGTCAAGAGACTTCTCTCTGCTACCATCCCTACCACGTCCACCAGTTTCATCATCCTTCCTATCCCTCTCACGATGGGTCGAATGTCTATCATGGGAATGCCGACTTCTATCCTTTGTCTCCTTTGTTGTCTCAGATTTCTCTTCCTTGGCATTATTAGTACTAGATATGAGCCTAGCAAACTCGGCAGCTGCAGCTAAATTTGGAGGCATGTCATTTTGAATAGCTTGAAGTTCCTCAGTGGAGTAATCAATAGGAACCAAAGGCCTCATCTTCTTGTCTTTGTGTGCATCATCATCCTCCTGGTTGAAAACAGATGGAACAGCAGCTCTTTTCCCTGAGCCCGCAAGACCAAAACCAAGTTTCTTAGACGGGGCACTACCAGCGCCTTTGATGTCTGAAGTGGAACTATCAGTCATGAGAGCGTCATCATTGCAACTGTTCTCTGCAGCCCCTTTGTCTGCCATATGAAATAATGCAAAATATAGATGAGGCAAGGGATAATAAGAAAAGATCTCAAAATATATACACAACAGATCAATTTGACCGGAACTATTAAGCAAGGTTAACGTTTGCATACCAGGATGGTTTATTTGGCCTGGATCACTGTCAGTCACACGCTCACTTCTACCTTTTTCTTCGACATCATTAATTTCCATTTCAGGAGAATGAGCTTTTCTAGTACCATTAGCCACAGGTGCTGAAGAATGCTGCAGCTCTTCTATCTCTTTCTTCCTTTCCTGTTCCTCTGCTGCTCTTTTCTCAGCCTCAGCAATTTCTTCCTGTTCTCTCAGCCTATCTACCATATCCTCTTCCTTTTCTCTTCTTCTCCTTTTCCTCTTATCTTCAATGTCACTCCTTCGTCGCCGCCTTCTAGAATCATCATCACTCTCATCCTCTTGATCTGCAATTAGCCGCTTTCGATCACGCTCTTTTTCCTTTTCCCTTTCCTTCTCATATTTACGCTGATACTCTTTATCTTTCTCTCTACCCTCCCACTCCTTGAGCCGCTCCTTGAACAAACGCTCAGCCTTTTGAATCTCCACTTCCCTTTGTCTCTCTCTCCTTGCTTTCTCTCGCTCCCGCTCTCGCTCTAGCCTCTCAAGTTCACGTTCTTTCTCCCGTTTCAGGTCTCCCTCTCTGTCCTTTTCTCTACTCCGATTGTCATGCCTTTTACCCCTACTTGGCGATTCAGCACCAGCTCTAGCTTTGGGTTCACTGCTCATTTCATCATCGTGTTTTTCATCTGCCAAACCAGATTCTATTCATTATTACATCATAAACAAAACATTGGGGACAGTGAACTAAAGTAATGGATCCAAAATTGCAGTTCAGGCAAAAGCTAAAATTACAGAAAAGCAACATTATACTTCATAATAACCAATTGATTTCTCACACAAGGGGACAATAAGCATGAAAAACCTTTTTTCCCATCAAAATCAGAGTCCCTGTCACCAGACTCTGCGGGTACTTCTGATTTTGCGACAGCAACATCAGCCTTTGGAGGAGGTAATGGCCGGGTTTTCAATCTTTCATCAACAGCTTCCTTTATCTTTTCAGAAGCTGTTCGATCAGCTTCACGGTCCTCATCATTCACCAATCCAAACGTTGAGACATCACTATCTTTGCTCCCTGTGTCATTATCATCTTTTTTGGCCTCTTCAATGGAAGGTTTGGGCGACACACTCTTCTCTTTACTCTCATTTTCCTCATTATCCACAGCATCTTCTTCTTCTTTGGCTTCTTCAGTCTCTTTTGCCTTTTTTTCATCTTCCTTTTTCCTCCCAACATAGCGCTCCAGATACTCTCTTGTTGCTTGGTTAACATTCAGCTGCAAACATAATAATATGAGAAGACAAAAAAATAGACAAATCAAATCCTACAGAAATATGCAGTCAGAGTTCATTAGCACACCCAATAACATAAAAGAATTACAAAACAGAAGTAAAATCCACTAGGAACATGAATCATATAGGTAACAGGGTTGAGATTTAGCAATATACCACTAGTTCTTGTCCATCAATATTGAATCTAGTCAATAGGCGCAATGCACGAAGAACCCCCTCCGCTGACTCAAATTCACAGAAACCAAAGCCTTTTGGAGTGCCATTTGAAGGATCTTGAGCCCGTTTCCAGCTCTTTACTGCTCCACAGAACTATACGACACATACACAAGCAAGAAACCAATCATTCATGTACGGCCACAAGTGAGCAACATTGTCGGGTGATAACAAAAGGATCCATCAAAGCATAAATAAGAAGCGCAAATTCCTGAACATACCTTAAGGAGAGATAGGATAAAATCATCCTCCACAGTCGATGCTATCTTTCCAACATAGACAGTGGTTTGTGGCTTCTCAACTGGTGTAGCAAGAGGAACACCAGGTGGTCTGTTCATGGTAGTAAAAATTGGTGGGCGAGCCCCAAGAACAGGAGGCCTTGAAATTGAAGGAACAAAACTGATAGTTCCAGGTGGTCTCGGTGGAAAACTGGGACGAACCATTGATCCATACAGTGGATAGCGAGGAGCACCTGCATAACCATAGAAAAACAAATCTAGGCCAACATGTTAGGTTAAGCTCATCACAAATATAAATTACAATATCAGATACAGTATAGCCTGAAACATAAGGGGACCAATTCAAGTTCCCGTTGCCTCAGTAAAAGGAATAAAAATCAAATGCTAGTATCTGTTGCTATACCAGCTTAACAATGGATGATGTTAAGTGAAGTGTGAATACTGAAAAATACTTCAGAGTGGCAAGATATCAAAGCCAAATTACCTTGCTTATCCACCGGAAAAATAGAAGCCTTCTCAAACAAGTCCATGCACCAAATAAGAAATTTTGCAAACAAGTAGATTAGAGCCTCGTATTCTCATTCATGCAAAGGTATTTGATGCACAATCCCCTTTTTCAGCCATCTCAATAGTTCGATGCAGTTATTTTATAAAGATAAAAAAAATAGAGACACTGGATGCAGAATGGTACAGGAATTCAATTTTAAGAACAATAATACCTTGATAAACAAGAGCACCAACAACTCAGTTGCTCAGGCGATCTGCAGCCATGGACTAAATAGCCCATGAAGGAAATGAAGCCTTAAACTATGATAAAAATGCCTAGTAGATGAACAGAACAAGACCAAGGGAACTCCATAAATTGAATTATCACATATATTGAACTTGCCATGAGCGAGACCGATCTGAATATATGCAAGTGTGTCCGTATGTATCACACAAGTATTTGAAAACTTTAACACACAAATACCATAAACCAAGCAGATGAGCATACCAAAATGGGAGTTGAAGAAGGGATCTCTAAACAACGGCAATATGAAGCCTCCTGACCACCATATTCAATCAAGACACTGTAGGAGAAAACATCTCACCATCGTTACCCCAATCCATTCTAAACAACATCAATTGTTAGAAGAGAGACACATCTTCCCTCATTCTCTTCTCCTTCCCCTCTCACTCTCAGTCAACTCCCCTAACTAAGTAATCAACTTGATAGATTACTAACACTACTTCCAGAGAAACCAAATCTTTCCCAGCTTCCAGTCACAAAACATAAACATCAAAAGAAAAATCTTTCCTTAGAAAAAGTATAGTCTGGAGTATGATCAGTGATCACCAATTAACCAGACACCAAAGAATGGTACACACCAGATTCAACACTCGAGAATCAAATATTTCTTCAGGCAACTAACAGAGGGCTACTAACGGCTAGCGACTTTATACAAAGTTATGGTATGAGCAATACGAAGAACAAAGACAAGAGTATTAACTCGAAATGCAAACCGACCTGGAGGTGGCATAGTTCCCGGAGGGACACCAGGAGGTGCATACCCATTCGGCATTACCCCATAAGGCGGTCTTGCGAGGGCGTTCGGCGGATGCGTGAGATGCATCTGATACATATTCCCTGGCATCATATGAGGCGGCGGTGGACCCATCGCTGGGGCAGGCGTAGAGCTCACCCCGGGAGGAGGGGCACTGCCAGGGCCCAGCGGGTGCTGATGAAAATTGGGAAAATTTGGGTTAGGTGGAGCGGGTGCAAACTGCGGCGGCGCAGAGACTGAAGCTGGGGCCTGAACAGGAGCACCGGCAGGACGAAACGACGGAATAGGAGGCAGCGGGGTAGAAGAGCCGACTGAAAGCGGCCTAGCATAAGGGTTAATCGAAGGAGGAGGAGGCGGTACCAAGGGCGAGGCCAAACCAGGACTAGGATTAGGGTTAGCATCAGCGTTGGCCGATGGTGTTGCTGACGGTTGGTGCGTCGGTGGAGGATTTGATAAGGGTTGTGATTGGGGCAGAGGTGTTACGGAAACGGAATCTGGCTGAGGATTAGGGTTTCCGGATTCGGTTGTGGACTCTGGTGGTTGTGATGGTTGGGGAATTGAAGGGTCGTCAGCCATGGCTATCCTTACGCAGACAACGAGAGAGAGGGCGGGACCGAGCAGAGAACGCGAACAGAGTAGCCTGGTTGAATCTTGTATGTCTTCGGGTTCGGACTTCGGAGTACTACAGAGCCGAGGGAAAAGCTCGAGTCAAGAGGTGGGAGCTTGAACGCTTATGCGCTTGGGAGTTGGGATAAACACTCTGAATAGAAATGGAAGTACAATTGATAGGCATAAAAGTATAATGCTGCTAAATTGATTGTGATCAAAGCCTAAACAGAAATGTGAAATTCTACCTATCCGAATGCAGATAATTTACTGTATCTTTATTTATTTATTAAATATAGTAATTTAAGTAGGATGTATATATAAGTCTTATTGTATTTTAAATAGATAAACAATTATTCTTGACAACAAGCATATATAGCTATCTTTAGCTACATTTAAAATTGTACAGTTTGTATAGTGTAAAAGTACAGGTTTTGTAAGTTTATTGTACAGTTTAAAAAGTTAGTATGTACATCTAGTAGAATTTCAGTAATATAAGAATTCAATATATAACTTGACATATATATCCGTACAGTTTTTATTTACTAATTATACAAATTTTATAGAACAAATATACATATATATGTAGCCATCTATAGCTACATTTGGATGTAGCCAAGAAATTACTGTAATACCCCAAATTTCTTAAACTGTGGTTAAGGTCTTATTTGATTGTAAACCTTAGGAAACCCTAATTTCTAAAGATGGAGAAGGTTATAATTAGTTGGAGGTGCTTGGTGAACATTAGAAACTTTAGTTCCCGGAGTATCACCCGGTAAACCTTAGTTTCGCAGGATTTC
The DNA here is from genome assembly GCA_023374045.1 of Limonium bicolor. Taxonomy (NCBI): domain Eukaryota; kingdom Viridiplantae; phylum Streptophyta; class Magnoliopsida; order Caryophyllales; family Plumbaginaceae; genus Limonium; species Limonium bicolor. The sequence goes on along the minus strand of CM041779.1, from coordinate 191,568,396 downwards.
TGAAATTCCTGAAAATTACTGAATTCCTCAGGAACTGAGAGTGGGTATCAATCTTAGGAAGTGAGTTAGATACTTTTGAGAGTGTTTTGAGGAAAGAAACTATCATATATTTCTTCTTTTAGTATAAGACAATCTAGTTACATTTTTCAGTATTTAGTGATTCTGGGCAAACGGGGCTTAAGGAGAGCTCAGAAGTGACCCGAGGAAATTCCTGGAACTTGATAACCCACACTAGTATTAACATACCTACATATATAGTCTTAATTCCCATAAAAAGCTCAAGCCAAACATGGCCTTAGATGGTGGCCGAAAATATCAAGGAAGGAGGAGAAAAATATCTCGGTTACTATTCACACCTCCTTACTATTCACACCTCCTTACTATTTGCCAATGATTACAAAATCAACTTGCCCCCTCCTTATCCATTCAATGGCGGTTTGGCATGAGTGGTTAGGATTGGTTTTTGTCACCTAACACAAATCTATGGCTATGGACAATTCTAGAAGTAATAATTACAAATAGTAAGATAAGGATGAAAATGTAGTATAAAAGGGGGGGTGGAGGTCGGCCATGGTAGGTGAGCAAGGTGGCCATTTCTCTTCATCTACCTTGTTTCTCCTAAGCTAGAAAACACCATTGGAGCATAGGCAACAACACTCCTCCATTGGAAACACAAATCTAAGATAGTAATTAAGCTAAAATTAAGGAAAAGGGCAAGTTTAAAGAGAGGGAGCCAAAATCCAAGGAGGGCGACTTGGTTGTTGGAGATTCTGAGCTCAAGCAACTTATAATAAAGGTAGAAAAGCTCCAAAATGGCTAGGAGAGGACAGGTAACATCTATGCACATCACTTTCACCCTTTAAGCTTATTTTCCTTCTTAAGTCATTCTGTTTTGTTATCTACGAATCCTATCTCTTATTTTCTTAAAATTTCTACAGTAAACTAGGGATGAATAGTTAGAGAACATCCTAGAAAATCAAGTCGAAATAAGGTTGGGAAGTAGGAAAACACTAAAGAACTTTGAAAATGAAGAAAAATGAGCTTTAAGCTTTAGGAATTTTTTGGATGGGTTTCCGACATGGGTTTGAGCTAAAATTTTGAGGGTAGTCTTGAATAGTGAATATATGGTTATGGTTGAAAAATCAAGTCGAATGGAGAAATTTAAGTCGGTTAGACAAGGTAAAGAAGCTAAAAATGAGAAAAAGTGCTTTAAGCCTTTCTGAATGTTTGAATGGGTTTCCGAATTGATCTTGAGCTGAAATTTTAAGTAGATACTTGTGTTGTTGATATTGGATCATGGTTAAAATTTTAGGCCGAGACTCGTTTGGGAAGTTTCTTAAGTTGGTGAATAGTGATTTTGGCTAAAAATAAGAATTTAAGCTTTCTAAGGTGGTTTCTTGGAAATTATTTGATTCTCTGATTTATTGGAGCTTGAATGGTATTTTATGATGTTATTAAGGTTATTTTACAAGTGGTGAGCTTGATGTGTGAATACTACTTGTGTAAAGCTTGGTTATGATATCTTACTCATGGTTTGCAAATGTGTTTAAGGATAACCTCTTGTGGTGGTGGTGGAAAGTATTGTGTGATGTTGATATCATGGTTATCCTAAGGCTATGCCTCTTGTGAGAGCCTTTAAGGCCAAGCCGACGTTCCGGCAACAATATAAGCTCCTACTAATGAAATTGGAGCTGCCACTATGATCTACTCCTATTGGGCAGAAGTTTTTAATAGGGGGTGTGCACACTTAAGGACATAGGGTGGGTGGTGGTGGTGGACTTCATTTGGAAATATCTTGTGTGGTGGACTTCATTTGGAAATATCTTGTGTGGTGGACATTTGGAAATATCTTGTGTGGTGGACTTCATTTGGAAATATCTTGTGTGGTGGACTTCATTTGGAAATATCTTGTAATTGATATTGATTATCTCTTGATAATTCTTGGTACAGGTAAATGGTGTGTGATCTATTCTGATTTGTTATATGTGTTAATATTTGCTGGAAACAAAGGTTTTAAAGAGAAAATAAGTTTTTACGGGGTGTGGTAGTGTTACTCAGTTTTTACTGATTTTATTTGTTTGTGTCTTCCTGTGTATATGTATTCTGTGGATTCAGGGTAACTGGGATGGACACCTTCTCTGCACTGAGGACGAGTCCACCGATACTTTCTATATTTTCATGTTTGTCACCTATCGTAGAAGTTTACAGCCTGGGGTCACCGAGATAATTTATGAAGAGTGGAACAAGAAGATACAAGGTTTTAGGCACCCGGAAAATGGCACCAATCAGTCCATCACTCATGATGTTTCCACGGTGTACGAGTATATGCAAGTGGTCCCTAGTTAGATGCTAGTGATGTAATAGCCTTTTGATACCCCTTTACTTTTGGTGTAAAATAGGAGTAGGAGCTAACATAGTAGTTGGCTGGAAGGGGTCTTTTGGTACTAAGGTGTAAAGTGACGGGTTGGTTGTGTCACTCTTTTGATAGTAACAGCGATGTAAGATAGCTAGCGTAGGGGTGGTGGTGGTAATAGCCTTACACTTACTAGTGGTTAGTAAGTGTGGCGGTAACCCCCGGTGATAGTATTAGGGGACCTTTGTAAAAGAAGACTGACGCATGTATAATATAAGCAGTTACTTTAGTTATAACATGTCTCTCTAGAATCAAAATAAAAAAAGAAGAGGCTAAGTAAATGGTGGTGGTAAACCGGGGCGTTACAATTACCAAAGACAAATTGTACACTTTTAAATTAAATGTATATAACCAGATTTATATTAAGTCGAATTTACTTTTGTTACTTTATGTTAAGTTGGATTTTATGTCATTAGGTGGTTTTGTGGTTTTAGGAGAAAGGAAAGGGTAAGGAGGTCATTTTGGTTATTAGTAATAAGGTAAGGAAATAAGGAATTTCTTTTTCCCGTTCACATTTTCCCGTTCATCACCAGTTGACAGTTCGCGAGTTTTGAGCGCTTTATTCCTCCTTCTTCCTCCCTTAGCTCTCTTGGTGATTTGTTGATTCGTTGGTGGATTCTTCTCTCTATTGTTGGGCTGTTCTACATCATCTCCCAGGTTTGACTCATGGGTTTCAATCGTGGTTTTACTTTCGTTTGGAGTTTGATTTCTGATTTTTGGTTTGATATGTAATTGTCGATTCAGCGTTTGTTTGCTTCGTTCTGGCATGTAGTTCTACAGGTTTGCTCTTCGGCTTTTGTAACACCCCTACTATTAATTCAATCATTACCGTCCAATCTCCCCGTGCTTCCCGAGTCACGCAGCGGATACATACTTACATACATCGGGTGATACAATGCCGTTAGTCACCCACGTGACTAACAAGGCTACTACTGCTACATACACATCGGTCTGATGGACCGGAATATCCGAGTACTACTTAATACAATACATACTCTCATTACATACTGATTACTACAATACTCCATTCGATACATTACTCCATTCAATACAATACTCCACAATTCCGTACAAGATAATACACTACGCATACCGAGTTTACTAGGTTCCAAAATCAATACAGTACTTCTCCCCGAATTCATACACACTCACTAGAAGTCAATCTGCTACCCATTACTCACAAACTAAATACTTCTAATTACAAGGCGCGCCACCGGTCTCTTACCTTGACCGTATTCGCTCCGGGTACCTGCACACTAAAAATGTTCCCCCGAGGGGGTCAGCTTACGCTGAATATGATAACCGCATACCCCGCGTACTAGCGAGGGTACGCCGACCATTTGGTCGAATGCATGCAATTCGTTTGCAAAACATACATTCATGCATACATACATACATGCTTTCATTCACGATACTACAATACTACACAAGGTATACATACATACGCACAGTACAATACATGCTTGGAAGACAATACAAGTCAACCAATGCTTACTTACCATTTTCCAGGATACGCATGCACAATACATACTCATTACATATCCAATACGCAATACGGAGATACAATTCTCCAATACATACAAGGTCCAGTTAGCTTCATTACACGCCCGGGTTTATCGGGTGTTCGGTACTCTTTTACTTCCGGTCGATGACTTACAATAGTCAAGACCAATACACATACAATACTTACTTCATACATACTTTACTTCCAGTTAAGTCGGTATGACCTCCGGGCAGGGATTACTGCATCCCACCACCGGGCTTTAGGGTGGCCCACTAATCCAAGATGCTACCCATTCAAGGGGATTGGTCCAAGGAAAAGATTACAGCCAGGATTCGGATCCAACCTCTTGTGTTTCCTTATCCTCACGCGTGGCCGAAACTATATCGGACTTCTACTCATTCCATTTACTCATTACTCAAGTTAGGAGTTAGAATGTTAGGAATTAGTAGAAGTCAATACTTCATTTCCATACATACATACAATACTCAAGTATACGATACTTACACATACTTCTCAGTTCCATTCATTCATTTCATGAATTATACAAACTAATTGTTCAAGAAGATACAACAAGAACAAAATAGTTCAAACACAGTTAAGTGCAGTATAAGTCCGATTCGTGCATTTATCTTATTGGTGATCACATAAGCACACAAATCGGGGTAACCAGGTTAGGATACAGAGCATGAAGAAATCATACCTTTCACCGTTGTACTTGTATCCCAACGTTCCTCCGGTATTCACAATTCAAATCCTATGATATACATACAACCGAATAATTAATCTAACTATCAATAACTTAATTCGGTTACCCTTACGCTTCCTAACTTATACTTACTAGGTCTTCACATTCCTATACTTACATTTTATTTACTTACTTTTAATTACTTAACAATGGTTTACTTACACATATATGCACGTATGTATAGGTGGGTATACATATACATACATACATATACTAACCATAGTCTTATAGTTTTTTTTTTGTAAGTTTTGACCCGACCGAACTTGCGACCGACCTTGCAAGTTCGGTCCGAGTCAGTAGGTTACATCAGGTGAAAATTCCAGGGCCGACCGACCTTGCAAGTCCGGTCCCAAGGTCGGTCCATTCCAGTAAGTTACTTAACAGAAAAATTTTAGCCCGACCGACCTTGCAAGTCCGGTCGCAAGGTCGGTCCATTCCAGTAGCTTGCTCGACGGAAATTTTCTGGCCGACCGAACTTGCATGTCCGGTCGCAAGTCCGGTCGATTCCAGTAGGTTACAGGCGGGAGAATTTTTTCTGGTCCGACCGAACTTGCAAGTCCGGTCGCAAGTCCGGTCGATTCCAGAAGCTTTCCCGTCTTTGTAAATCTGGGCTCGACCGAACTTGCAAGTCCGGTCGCAAGTTCGGTCCGGCCCAGTATTTGCATTTTTACTTCTGTTTTCAGTCCCATACTTTACCCATTGTTTCTCCAATCTTCTTACATGTAATCTCACATGTTTAAGCACTACCTAGGCCCTTCAAATTGCCTTAGTTCATCCACTTTACATACTTACTAATTCTTACTTGTACAATTTCATTTCCATTCTTTACTTACTTCTCATTCTCATTCTAGCTTGTTTATACTCCTAATGACTCTTACTTATGATTACTTAAGTCTTAAGCGACTTATACAACCATCCCCAAACAAAGCCTTAACTTACAGCCCACTTAAAATTCTTCTCGGGTGAAATTTAGTGTTGGTCCGGGACCTTGTACACAAGGTAGTCCCGGACCATGAGTAGCTGAACTCTCGAATGGTTTTTGTCTAGTGGTCCGGGACCTTATACCAGAGGTAAGTCCCGGACCCTTAGTGAATTGCAACTCTCGGTTAGTTTTGAATGGTTGGTCCGGGACTTCATACAAGACCTAAGTCCCGGACCAACAGTGATCTGCTACGACTGAAACATTTTCCATGCTCTGTTTCATTCTCTTCTTCCTCTAATCACTTCCTAATGGTTTCTAATCTTGATATTACATGCTTAACTACTCATTTAATGTCTAACCTACCTAAATCCATCTCCGAAACTCAATTCCCCCAACCTACTGATATCTCACCATTTCCACTATTTCATTTCTTTTCTTTCTGTTGCAGTTCTACCGAGTTGCTGCTGCTACTTCTGATTCATTTTCATTCTTCTTCTACAAATGTTAACAGCTCCTAAGTGACATAGTTTCCAGGTAAAATTTGCCATAGTTTCCCCTGTAATCTTACATTCTCCTCACACTAATTCATCCACAATTATACCCTGTTCAGTTTGTGTATATGTATTTGACAGTTTACATATATACGCATCAGTTCCAAGCTCAACGTTTCAGCAGCTCATTCATTTTTTTTGTTTTGACAGATTCCTAACTTACTACTGCTACCAATACCATTATGCTAACCTATCTTATACCATTTCAGTAGGTTTACATTTGCTAAACAAATACATACGTATACACTATACTAAATCCATACAGAGGCGTTTTGTTACCTCACGTTTTTGCTTTTGTTTTGTTTTTCTTCCTTTCTTTCTTCTTGCTCTCCTCTTCTTCCTTGTTTGTTTTCTCTACTCCTTGTTTCCAGTTACCAAAGTGACAATGCCCCCTCTTGCAATGTCAAACGGCTAAACAAGGAAATGGAGCTCACGTGGGTTCTTGATTTTCAGCAGAAAAATGAAACAGATGGAACTCAAAGAATGGTTTGGTCCTTTCTTTACCTTAGGACATGAAGAGGAGAATGGAGCTTCAACCGGTGACTTCTAGACTCCAAAAATGACAATACCCATGAAAACGAAATCGGTTGTTTTCAACTTTTGAAAGGTGGAGATGGTTCTCCTTGAAGAGAGGATTCCAACGGTGTTATTTTTGTGAGATTCGGAGGTGGTTTGGATGGTTAACCGTGGAGGAGAAGTGGCTGTCCTCTAGGTCTTTCAAATCGCCATAGGCGGCTGCTTGGAGAAGGAGAAGAGGAATACTGGGTAGAATAAAACGTGAGAGAGGGTTTGTGAGGGAGGAGAGAGATTACTTTTCTTTTGTTTTTGTTACTTATTCTTTTGTCTCTTAGCACATAAGGAGAAATAAGAGAGGGGTATGGGTCATTAAAATCAGCCGGCTACACACACAGCCCCATACTGATTTTAAGTTTTTATTTTTCAAAAGGGGACACACAAGTCTTTATTATTTACACTCTCGCCCCACAACTTCCCGTTTTTGACAGTTTTACTAACCGGTACCCGTTTTTCGGGATTTTCTCGTTTAATTAATTTTATTGGCTCTAGACCTTCATTAATATTTATTAATGACTATTTAATTAATTATAATTATTACGAGTCTATTTAACCCGTTTAATATCGCGTTTTCTCGGTTTCCTCGAAAAGCGCGTTTTAGGATTCTTTTGTGTTTTTAATCCGTTTTGAGGATCCGTTTTCTTCGGGATTGGTTCCATAATATTTATTTAGACTTAATTAAGCCTTTAGAATCCTTATATTACGCTAACCGAGGTCTTATACCTCCTATGGTTGTTTAACGCTTATTTAGCGTTTTACGCTTTTTAAGCGTTTCTTTATTTCTTTTGGATTTATTTTTCCTTACCAATATTGCTTAATCATTATTAGGCTTTTAAATACCCATTAGGATAATTTAATCGCCATATTTAAGGTCGGGGTATTTCAATCTACCCCCCTTAAGAACTTTGTCCTCAAAGTTGTTCGAGGTTATGGGTTTACAATGCTTACTCATTCTTACATGTCTAATACCGTGGTCATACATTCTTCCTCCTTGCTAATTCCCACGTCCATTACTCAAGGTTTCTCCTTTCCCTATCATACCAATGTACAATACTTACTCCAATCCATATTACTGTCAACCATCCGGTTCCTCATTACAAAACTTATACATACATACAGTGCAAAGCTATCCCCAAAGCAATGCAATACACATACAATCCCGCAGGCGCTCAGGTCCTCTAGACACAGGACTCCTCTATGTCCCGCTGCCCTTGGAATAATACAATATGTTACACTACTGTCTTCTCCGGTATACGCTTCTAGCCAAATCCTTATTCTCAGTCTAAGGAAGATCCTTCCCAACAGCTAACTAGAAATCTTTCTGAAGCATCCAACTCCAAGTTCCAATTTATATTCATTACTTCTATCCTATGTGTGATTCTTGTGACCACTTGAGGGGAGCTTCAAGAATCATTCGACCCTGATGTGATCAGCATCAGTGTTGAACTATCTTTCCACCCCAATTTGTGTTCGGTTTCCCTTGATCTGATCAGGATCAAGTTCGACTTCCCACATCAGTTTCAAACAAGCCATTAATTCAATTATTTTCATGTTTTATCTTTTTACTCTTCCTAGTCATTCATACATCTCCAAAGGATGGAATTCAGTCCATCAATCATCCTCACTCTACTTCCCAATACTTGCTTCAAGATTCAATACCTACATACTCATTTCATCGTTTGTTACTACTTCCATTCACTACTCTCCTTCATCTCAAATATTCTAGCTAAGGACTACAGTACTTAGGAAATTCGGTTGTCCTCGATTTACTTCCAATAACATACTTACGAATACACTACTCATGGTTACAATCCTCTACTACTCATAGTCAGTCCGTACTACTTCTTTAAGAATACAATACTTGTGGAGCTCCGTCCACTACTCATTCTCAATTGTATTAAAACGATCACCTAGGGAGTTCAATTTCCTCTAGGTTCTACATCGGTTTTATACCGACTCTTGCATTGTAGTGCCATGTCTAACTTCAAATAGACACCCACTACAGGGATTATCATTTCCCCAAGAGTTACTCTACTCCACTTTACTAATACTTTTACACTGGGGTTACCAGATGGGTATATTCATCCTATGGTATTCGCATCTCTCGTGCCTAATTACCACAGTTACAATATGAATGAATACGTGTGTCTATTTAACATAAGTACCAATCATTAAATCCATTCTCATTTGTGCTATGCACATTATAGTTTTATGTGTTTTATTTATAAAACTTGCATTAAGCGATTTTCGCTCTACCCCCTTAAAAGGGATTCCGCCCACGTAATCTACCATATGTTACTATTAAACATTGGTTTACTCGATTTGGGCATCTGAAGTGTTTAGCTTCATTACAATATACTATACAATATGCTCTGGTCAAAGGGTTTAACCGTGCCATGGTTTAGTCTTTGCACCGAGGATTCTACACGAGTTTATTTACCCCTAATTAATTCAGTTCTAGCCTATTAGGCTTCAAGGCATTAATAACCATTCTTTCGTACTTACTAGGTGTATTACATTTCTGTTAGGGCCCACTAGCTTGATAAGTGTGAAACATATAGGCTTTTTAGGGTTTAAATACCTTATAATTTGTAACAATTCATGCAATGTTTCCCACTTATTATGTGTTTTTCCTAAAATTGATGCTTTGATAAGAACTGATGTGTTATATATGTTAAATGCAGGAAAAACCCAGGAAATAAAGATTATACATCATAAGGATTACAACACAACAAACAGGGAACAAATCAGGACAAGAGACAGAAAATTGGTCTTGTCCGGATGGGTTTGGCCGGACACAAAGCCGGACATCTCATGTCCGGATCAACATGGGCCGGACGCAATCCGGACATGACTAAAAATTCCAGATCCGAGAGTCGAGATCCAGATCTGAAACTCTGTGAGACGTTCCTGATCCGGACACAATCCGACACATCCGGACGTCACACAGAATTGAAAAATAAAAAGGCAAGCACCGATAATTAGCCTTTCGCTAATTATCAACGACAGTCGGCATGGAAACAGGGAGCGGCGCACCGAATGATTAACTACGCTCCATCCAATCACTTCCTCAATCAACGAATGCTTTACCAAACTCCACCATTACATGTCTGAATTCTAACCCTATAAAACACCCCTTCTCCTTACATTTCAATTCGTACCTGACTCACAGTCCTCCCCCTCTCTAATCCTCTCACTCACCTTACGCTCCATCTCCATTCATCTCTATCTCCTCCATAAACCTGCATAAAACCATTCACGAATCACCCACAATCTGCTATCTCACGAACACCTTCGTCACCTCCGCTCATATCCAGTTTCAGTTTCGCGACATTTTAGCCTTGTCCGACCCTTGTCCGGATCCGGACAGGCTCATTCCACCTACGTCCGGATCACGTCCGACCCAGAAAGATCCGGACACTCACGTCCGGCTCTGTGTCCGACCCTACACAGCCGGACACCTCACAAATTTCGCCCAAACTTTTCATTTTCGCCCCCATTTCACCCAATTCACTCCAGTATCACCGAGATCACCTTCAAGCTAGCAAGGAGCAAGGCAAAAAGACGGAGCGAGCAAGAAGATCTTCATAACAGATGATTTCTTCTAACTCTCTCTATTTATGATTATACTGCTAGTGTCTAGCTAAAAGGATTACTCTAGGGGAGGGAGTTTGTAATTATTTAAACTCTGCATTATTTTGCTGCTGGTTGAGACAATTTGGATTGTTCAGGTTAATGCTTTAAGTGCTTTAATAAACGTGCTAAGTTATTATAAGCCCTCGAATCATGTTATGATCAGACAAGGTGATTAGCATTGATGGTCCTATTAACCTGTTATCTGTGATAATTGCAATCGATAGATTACTTTAGTCACTAGGAGCTTTAGTCCGGATTGAACCAACCAGAACTAGTAATTCTGTGCATTAAGCCATCTAGATATACTTGCTAGGTCTAGCTAGAACTACATGCCCTGTCTAGATGCTATCTGGAATTATTACTTAATACAGAATAGATAATTGAGAATTACCAAGCCGATCCAAGTCCTCCACTTAAGCAGTAGAATATGCAGAACCTAGCTAGTGACAACTCCCTGAACCTAGAGTACCGTTCACACTCCCCAAAAATCACTTTACTTTTCTGCTATTTACTTTCCTGTTATTTATTTGCAACCTAAAATCAAAACAAAAACCCCATTTTCAAGTTAACCAACACCTAGGCTAGACTACTCTTCGAGTCCCTGATTGACACCCCGGTCGCTTCTTTAATTACTATACTATTTCGACCGGGATTTTTGCAACCCGACGATCTTTGAACTGTTGAATTCTAGGATAATGTCTTAGTATTTAAATACCAATATACGTTTGCATAGCTTCTGCTGCGCGACCCTAATAACTTGGGTTACTCACCCTTCATGTTATCCTTAATGTGCTATACATCACCTTTCTATCCTCTATTGTGGAAATAAGGTTTACTAACAGTGTGGTATTCTTTTACTGCTGTTGAATCAATAAGTTTTAGATTGTAACCAGCTCTCTGGTAATCTGTTATACATATTATTCGTACTCCCACGATCATTCACTAAGTTCCTCCGACTTGTTGTCGGGCGAGGTTAAGTCACTACCTAGTTGTAGTGCTTCCTCTGTTGTCACCAACTTCTGAATTACCCCAGTTCTTCTGGTTCAGTACAAGTGTTCTTTGCTCGTATGACCTTGCATTCTCGATGCGTCGATCCAAGTGACTTTCTTACATCTCCTTCACCTTTTATTCCAATGGAATTCACCTCTTGTGATTGATAGTGCGTTTTACACTCTTCATGCGATCTGTTGCTAAGAATGCTTGACTGGCTTATGCCATGTTTGTGGTGAAAAGGAAGATTTACTATTGTTTACATTCTCCATATCCGCAGCCCTCCCATTAGATCATTAGCTGTACTAGTGCAATACCAAAACACTCAGTCATACAGAGTGCAGAGGCGTGAACGCTTGACAGTAAGTCACTTATGTGATAGGAAGGGATATTTCGACTGTTTTCCATACTTGTTCTTCATGTCATTGTCTACTACTTCCTCATAGCGGTCGCTTGTTGCGCACCGTATTTTACTCTTGTACCATTTCCTTATGGTGTAAATACGCTAGGAGATCCTAGTTCATATGTATGGCAGTTGCCGTAGCGTACCACAATGTTATTATCTTCCTCATGTGGAGATATTTTATTTCGGTTTAGGTTTCATGTGTAGGTTAGCTTACCTCACATTACTTCCTCATTCATGATTTCGTTTTCCAAATAACTTGGTTGGCCAAGGATGAAGTGGTTTATCAGGTTACAAGTTCTCTTGCGCGCCGGTCATTCATGTGTGCCATGTGCACACTCATGATGTTTTTTGACAATTACTGTCTCATAGTGCTGAGCATTGATCATAGGCTCTGCTGTGTAGTTTTACTTGTATGTACATAACCGGAACATCCCACGAAACTTCGAGGGTTTTCTGGTCCCGTTCTCCAATTGGAGGGTATTTTATCACTGACAAGTGAAGGTTCTTGTTGAGGGGCTTGTTTCCACTCATGGGTCTCATGACAAGGTTTACCATGTTGGTGTTTATACAATGGTTCACCACATGCTTGGGGTGCATATGGAGTATACTTGCTCCTTCGAATCTCTATGCTCTTTAAGCGTTGTGCTTTTACAGTCCAAAGCCTCTTGTAGGCGTAGTGGTTTGGAAATCTCATTTCTTGTTCCATCCTCCATTGGCAATATCTATATGCGCAAGCTTTATAGTTAGTAGATGGAAGCCTTTCCTAAGTTCACATCTTCACCACGTTGGTGGTCTCCGGTTAACGAGGGGTACCTTTCCTCGGGTTTCCCGTTGTCCAAGTGTGGACTAGGCCATTGTTGGCATTATAACGTTTCCTATGCCTCTGTGTTATCATTTCTACAGAAGGCATGAAGGTAATTTAAAAGCTTCGTCCACTGTATAAAGAGTGGTGCTCTAGTGACAGTGACATTGAGGTAGTCATTACTCCAAGTCACTTATATGATTTGAGCTCCAATTGGTGTTTCAGTTGTCGATCTGTTGTCGCATGGGATAATATTTCTTGCAAATCTTGCTATTAAATGGTGTAGGTTTTGCAACCGTTTAAGTTATATGTCGTATTTGTGTACGGCTTCTTAGCCTTATTGCTGCAAGCTATGCTCTTTTGCAAGTTGCTCATACATGTTTCCACTCCATGTATACCCCATAGGTTGGAGGTATTGCTGGGCTCCGTGGTAAGTCGTGACAACACGCTTCCGTTCATAGGAGAACCCTTGTTGGCAATCTGGTGTTATCTTGTGCCTTTTGTGGTTGAGGGTATTTCCTGTTAAGTGAAATCCCTTCGGCGTTCTAACCGAATGTTCATTCCTACTCATGTGCTCTTGTCATGACGCTTGTTCAACTGTTGTTATCTCCGACACCCTTCAAGGATTGCTCCTGGGTGTTGTTAGGTTACGCCGTTACATCCGGCTAATATTAACAATATGTCGTGTCTACCATACCACCTTGTGGTATTATATTTAAGCTATTCCCTTCTGGGTTATAACGTCTCCCGTCATTGGGTAGACCGTTTATACTTGATCCTAGTGCTTGAGACTAGGTTTAAATGTCCTCTTCGATGATGGTTTATATTTAGTGGTAATCCCGTGATTGCCCTTGGGAACTCTGTCCCGTTGTTTAGTATTGTGCGTTCACACTAGGCGATTGCCTTACTGTGTGTAGGCTGGGTATACTTTCGAGCTTTCATGTATCTGTTTGATGTCTTTGAGACATATTCAATGTCCACACTTACTAGTCTGTGCTCTTTGCACTTCCTAGTTCTTATTCCTTATCTTCAGATGGGTTCTCTGAGTTCCTTTATACTTGATCACCTGAGTTGTCCAGCTGCTCTGGTTTGAACTTACTTATGGTCCGTAGAACGGAGTTGACTACTTCCCGTGTGTCGTACGCTACATGTATACATACGTGGGGTACCGTGTTGATACGTTACCACTTACCCGACTACTTGTCAGGCCCACAAGCTCCTTCGGAGTGCGGTCGTCCCACATCCCGTAATTGGGTACACTCGTAGTGTTCGTCACACGCCTAGGTGAAGTATTCTGTTGTCAACTCCTCTTGTATCATTTATGATACTCACCGTAATTCTGTTGGTTTGGTTTTAAAATCCAAGGTTTTAAAAGAAAGGTTGTGGTTTTGAAAGAAAATTTTGGTTTTTTTTTAAAATCATGGTACGTTGTCAAAGAAGTTCCTCATGGCATAGCCATGTTCGAAATCTTGACCAAGTCTAGCTTCATGCTGACTGGTATGAGGTTAAAGTAATGGTCAGGCCGTTGGGCCTTTCCAAGGTTCCATACTCCTAGTTGTAGGGTGTGTGATCCTGTAGTTGCTTCTTGTAGCCACGGTACATTACTATGTACATGTGGTGCGTTAGAGTTCCTTTACATATTTCTGCCCTTACTGCACTTGCCGTGGCAAGTGCGCGGTACTGGTGGTTTTTGGGTAATTCTATACCGATCCCATTCATAATTGGTAATCTTGCTTACCCTTCCTTTGATCTCGTTGATCATTTACTTGGTTAATCACTCTTCTGAGTAACTCCCCAGTGAGTCTGACATAGCTGTCATTGATCAGGGTACTTCTCCAATCCTTGGAGCTTCCCCTTTGACTTGGTTGAGTTGTTCCTTGTCGCTTATTCCCACACCTTGGCTGTGGCTACTGAGCCTGATTTGGTTTAGGCACTACGGTTGCAGTTACATCAGATTATACCTTGTGAATTTTTCTTGTAGCTGTCTGAGCTATGTTGGCCAGGTTTGTAACCCTTTGGTGTTGTAGTTTTGGAGTCAGTCACTCCCGACTATGTCCTTAGCCAGCTAGCTCACCGTTGGTGGTGTTGCTTGGCTACTACTGTTGTCCCGTAGACTTGTGTCTCGGTTTCATTACTGCCCCTGTTTCCATTTCGTTGCACGGTTAGTGCTTCATTTCCTGTTGCGGGTTGTTTAGCTGGGTTCTGCGACTGCTAAGCATGTCGCCCCATGCTGTTGCAAGTTGTAACCTCCTTATGGTTGGAGTATTTATACTACCGCTATTAAGTGCGGCAATTGTTGTTCAACCGGGATCCACTTCCGGGTCTTCCATTTCTTGGAATCTACCATACGTCGGTTCTTGTTTACTGTGTGATTACTTCACAACTGCCAGATCGGGTTTTCCCCCGAGTATGAGAAGGCTTTTCTTCTCTCTGGCGTCCTTTCCCAAGTTATACAATGGGGTTTGCGGTGGGCGGGACTGGTATTGTAGGTATCCGGTACTCACCGGTAGTTCCTAACTAGCATATCTAATGCTAACACTCAGCCCTTAGCCCTAAGCTTCTAATTCCTAACTCGGTATTCCTAAACTCGGTATTTCCAGTCATCAGAGCGATACTTCGCTCTGATACCACTTTTTGTAACACCCCTACTATTAATTCAATCATTACCGTCCAATCTCCTCGTGCTTCCCGAGTCACACAGCGGATACATACTTACATACATCGGGTGATACAATGCCGTTAGTCACCCACGTGACTAACAAGGCTACTACTGCTACATACAGCATCGGTCTGATGGACCGGAATATCCGAGTACTACTTAATACAATACATACTCTCATTACATACTGATTACTACAATATTCCATTCGATACATTACTCCATTCAATACAATACTCCACATTCCGTACAAGATAATACACTACGCATACCGAGTTTACTAGGTTCCAAAATCAATACAGTACTTCTCCCCGAATTCTACACACTCACTAGAAGTCAATCTGCTACCCATTACTCACAAACTAAATACTTCTAGTTACAAGGCGCGCCACCGGTCTCTTACCTTGACCGTATTCGCTCCGGGTACCTGCACACTAAAAATGTTCCCCCGAGGGGTCAGCTTACGCTGAATATGATAACCGCATACCCCGCGTACTAGCGAGGGTACGCCGACCATTTGGTCGAATGCATGCAATTCGTTTGCAAACATACATTCATGCATACATACATACATGCTTTCATTCACGATACTACAATACTACACAAGGTATACATACATACGCACAGTACAATACATGCTTGGAAGACAATACAAGTCAACCAATGCTTACTTACCATTTTCCAGGATACGCATGCACAATACATACTCATTACATATCCAATACGCAATACGGAGATACAATTCTCCAATACATACAAGGTCCAGTTAGCTTCATTACACGCCCGGGTTTATCGGGTGTTCGGTACTCTTTTACTTCCGGTCGATGACTTACAATAGTCAAGACCAATACACATACAATACTTACTTCATACATACTTTACTTCCAGTTAAGTCGGTATGACCTCCGGGCAGGGATTACTGCATCCCACCACCGGGCTTTAGGGTGGCCCACTAATCCAGATGCTACCCATTCAAGGGGATTGGTCCAAGGAAAGATTACAGCCAGGATTCGGATCCAACCTCTTGTGTTTCCTTATCCTCACGCGCGTGCCGAAACTATATCGGACTTCTACTCATTCCATTTACTCATTACTCAAGTTAGGAGTTAGAATGTTAGGAATTAGTAGAAGTCAATACTTCATTTCCATACATACATACAATACTCAAGTATACGATACTTACACATACTTCTCAGTTCCATTCATTCATTTCATGAATTATACAAACTAATTGTTCAAGAAGATACAACAAGAACAAAATAGTTCAAACACAGTTAAGTGCAGTATAAGTCCGATTCGTGCATTTATCTTATTGGTGATCACATAAGCACACAAATCGGGGTAACCAGGTTAGGATACAGAGCATGAAGAAATCATACCTTTCACCGTTGTACTTGTATCCCAACGTTCCTCCGGTATTCACAATTCAAATCCTATGATATACATACAACCGAATAATTAATCTAACTATCAATAACTTAATTCGGTTACCCTTACGCTTCCTAACTTATACTTACTAGGTCTTCACATTCCTATACTTACATTTTATTTACTTACTTTTAATTACTTAACAATGGTTTACTTACACATATATGCACGTATGTATAGGTGGGTATACATATACATACATACATATACTAACCATAGTCTTATAGTTTTTTTTTTTGTAAGTTTTGACCCGACCGAACTTGCGACCGACCTTGCAAGTTCGGTCCGAGTCAGTAGGTTACATCAGGTGAAAATTCCAGGGCCGACCGACCTTGCAAGTCCGGTCCCAAGGTCGGTCCATTCCAGTAAGTTACTTAACGGAAAAATTTAGCCCGACCGACCTTGCAAGTCCGGTCGCAAGGTCGGTCCATTCCAGTAGCTTGCTCGACGGAAATTTTCTGGCCGACCGAACTTGCATGTCCGGTCGCAAGTCCGGTCGATTCCAGTAGGTTACAACGGGAGAATTTTTTCTGGTCCGACCGAACTTGCAAGTCCGGTCGCAAGTCCGGTCGATTCCAGAAGCTTTCCCGTCTTTGTAAATCTGGGCTCGACCGAACTTGCAAGTCCGGTCGCAAGTTCGGTCCGGCCCAGTATTTGCATTTTTACTTCTGTTTTCAGTCCCATACTTTACCCATTGTTTCTCCAATCTTCTTACATGTAATCTCACATGTTTAAGCACTACCTAGGCCCTTCAAATTGCCTTAGTTCATCCACTTTACATACTTACTAATTCTTACTTGTACAATTTCATTTCCATTCTTTACTTACTTCTCATTCTCATTCTAGCTTGTTTATACTCCTAATGACTCTTACTTATGATTACTTAAGTCTTAAGCGACTTATACAACCATCCCCAAACAAAGCCTTAACTTACAGCCCACTTAAAATTCTTCTCGGGTGAAATTTAGTGTTGGTCCGGGACCTTGTACACAAGGTAGTCCCGGACCATGAGTAGCTGAACTCTCGAATGGTTTTTGTCTAGTGGTCCGGGACCTTATACCAGAGGTAAGTCCCGGACCCTTAGTGAATTGCAACTCTCGGTTAGTTTTGAATGGTTGGTCCGGGACTTCATACAAGACCTAAGTCCCGGACCAACAGTGATCTGCTACGACTGAACATTTTCCATGCTCTGTTTCATTCTCTTCTTCCTCTAATCACTTCCTAATGGTTTCTAATCTTGATATTACATGCTTAACTACTCATTTAATGTCTAACCTACCTAAATCCATCTCCGAAACTCAATTCCCCCAACTACTGATATCTCACCATTTCCACTATTTCATTTCTTTTCTTTCTGTTGCAGTTCTACCGAGTTGCTGCTGCTACTTCTGATTCATTTTCATTCTTCTTCTACAAATGTTAACAGCTCCTAAGTGACATAGTTTCCAGGTAAAATTTGCCATAGTTTCCCCTATAATCTTACATTCTCCTCACACTAATTCATCCACAATTATACCCTGTTCAGTTTGTGTATATGTATTTGACAGTTTACATATATACGCATCAGTTCCAAGCTCAACGTTTCAGCAGCTCATCCATTTTTTTGTTTTGACAGATTCCTAACTTACTACTGCTACCAATACCATTATGCTAACCTATCTTATACCATTTCAGTAGGTTTACATTTGCTAAACAAATACATACGTATACACTATACTAAATCCATACAGAGGCGTTTTGTTACCTCACGTTTTTGCTTTTGTTTTGTTTTTCTTCCTTTCTTTCTTCTTGCTCTCCTCTTCTTCCTTGTTTTTTTCTCTACTCATTGTTTCCAGTTACCAAAGTGACAATGCCCCCTCTTGCAATGTCAAACGGCTAAACAAGGAAATGGAGCTCACGTGGGTTCTTGATTTTCAGCAGAAAAATGAAACAGATGGAACTCAAAGAATGGTTTGGTCCTTTCTTTACCTTAGGACATGAAGAGGAGAATGGAGCTTCAACCGGTGACTTCTAGACTCCAAAAATGACAATACCCATGAAAACGAAATCGGTTGTTTTCAACTTTTGAAAGGTGGAGATGGTTCTCCTTGAAGAGAGGATTCCAACGGTGTTATTTTTGTGAGATTCGGAGGTGGTTTGGATGGTTAACCGTGGAGGAGAAGTGGCTGTCCTCTAGGTCTTTCAAATCGCCATAGGCGGCTGCTTGGAGAAGGAGAAGAGGAATACTGGGTAGAATAAAACGTGAGAGAGGGTTTGTGAGGGAGGAGAGAGATTACTTTTCTTTTGTTTTTGTTACTTATTCTTTTGTCTCTTAGCACATAAGGAGAAATAAGAGAGGGGTATGGGTCATTAAAATCAGCCGGCTACACACACAGACCCATACTGATTTTAAGTTTTTATTTTTCAAAAGGGGACACACAAGTCTTTATTATTACACTCTCGCCCCACAACTTCCCGTTTTTGACAGTTTTACTAACCGGTACCCGTTTTCGGGATTTTCTCGTTTAATTAATTTTATTGGCTCTAGACCTTCATTAATATTTATTAATGACTATTTAATTAATTATAATTATTACGAGTCTATTTAACCCGTTTAATATCACGTTTTCTCGGTTTCCTCGAAAAGCGCGTTTTAGGATTCTTTTGTGTTTTTAATCCGTTTTGAGGATCCGTTTTCTTCGGGATTGGTTCCCTAATATTTATTTAGACTTAATTAAGCCTTTAGAATCCTTATATTACGCTAACCGAGGTCTTATACCTCCTATGGTTGTTTAACGCTTATTTAGCGTTTTACGCTTTTTAAGCGTTTCTTTTTTCTTTTGGATTTATTTTTCCTTACCAATATTGCTTAATCATTATTAGGCTCTTAAATACCCATTAGGATAATTTAATTGCCATATTTAAGGTCGGGGTATTTCAGCTTTTGTTAATGGATTTTTGCACGTCAATTGAGGTAGGTGTGAATGGAATTAATAAAGAATGTTCAGCCATGGGGTGTTTTAAATTGGGATTGTTTGTGGATGATATTCAATGTGTTTTCCGGATCGTTTTCTGTTGTTGTTTTGATGCTATTTAACTTTCCAAACCCCCATGATTTCTCTAGTTTTTGTTCTGATTTGTTTGTGTGAATTCTGGCATTGAAATTGTGAAGTTTCTCTGAGTTTTGCTGTTTTTCGTTTCTGGATTTTTGCACGTCAGACTTGCATCCAGACATGTATGTCTGGACAGGACGCGACGGCCTTCTGTCTCTGCTGTTTTTAAATGCGTCCGGACGGGATGCGAGGACGAGTCCTGGGTTTTAAGTCTTGGTCTGTGTCTGGACTTGCAAGCTTGGACATCCTGGTATTCTTTTTATCATAAACTCTCGGCGTGTGTCCAGACATTCAAGCCCGGACACATGTCCGGACTTCACCACGTATTTTCTGTCAGACTTACAAGCCCTGACGTAAGTCTGGACTTTTCTATTTTCTAGTCTCGACATGTGTCCGGACATGTAAGCCTAGACGTATGTCCGGACAAGCTTCTGATTTTGCCTAAAATGCTCGTTTGAGCTCCGTTTTGATGATCCCCTAAGTGTGAATAGGCGATTTACGCATGTGTCATGCATATTTATGCACGTCTGTTCAGTGAGTTTGAGTATTTCATTTTGGGACCTAGTTACATAGCTTCTGAGTCGTGCTGGGTCTGGCTATCCCGTAGTATGCTACCCCAAACATTAATCACCTTAGTTACTAAGGGATTAATTAAATTAAAGGGTTTAAACCAATGGTTAATCATTAAAGGAAAGGCTAATTAGCCAAATTCACTAAGGAATTATATAACCTCTAAACATACATATATAAACAAATATGTATAGTCCAAAATGAGCGCTAAGCCTTACATAAAATAATAGACTAAAGAGGGAACATTAATAAGGAGACACCAACTCCTAAAGTTAATGTAACATGTAACACATTATTACATGAATTAAAAGCACCACCATCAAGAGTGAATCAAAGAACATACTTTAACTAGTCATAACGAATAGTAAAGTATATCAATCACTCAAAAACATACTTTTACACACTTTAGGACAAAGAAATCATGTTGGGCACAAACTAACACATGATACGTAAAGTGTACAACATATAAGTCTAGAACATTATAAGACACATTATTACATTAATTGTAACACCCCAACATATAACTTAACAATAAACAGTAAAAACAGCGGAATCTCATAACTTAGCATAATAACGAAATGAGTCGGTGTTACACGCCGTTAGCCACCCACGTGGCTAACAAGGCTGAATACGCACAATTGTATCGGTTTGATGGACACAGACTCCCGAGCATTAGTTACTACATCCACATAATTACAACCAACCATACCGAGTGTATATATACAACCATCATTTTTGTCTAACTCCAACAACTGTATAAACATCCACGAGTGCACAGGCGCAACTCGGGTTCACTATCCAAAATTTAACAAAAGTATTCATTTAACTTTGAATCTAAAGCCTCTGCTTCCTCGATCCTCATCCTGCAAAATAAAATATGGTGCCCCAAAGGGCTCAACAACCCTTGGCTGGTATGATTAACGTGCAGCCCGTTGCTACCGGGATACACACAACTAATTGTCGTGATAACATGGCATTAATTTAACATACATCATACATAAGCATAGCAATAAACATTGCATAGCAACATCACACATAACATAACAGGAACGTTTCACCTTAGGAAACGAACCAAACATTAGTTAGCCATACTTGGTAAGCCTAGAGAATGACTTCAATCTCATGTTAAGCTTGTTACATAACTTGTTATTGTTCTGTTTGTCGAACGATTAACTTAACCCAAAGATGTGTCGGATATAGTGCTCCAAGCACACCGTACATATAATCCCCCTAGCCCGATCAAAAGTCAGGTAGGTAAGCCTATTGCTAGGCTTGCGTGTGACTGTAATCCAAGAAGGAAAACAACAATACCATAAGGAGAGAGTCGAATCTGATTCAGATATCGACCCTCGTACATACACGTGTGACCGGAACTACCGGATTCCTCACCCCCCCGGTTATACTCTTGTTAGTAGTTCCATTGTTGGAACTTAACACAATAAATCACAAGTAAATGTTTAGGCCCAATTAGGCACACAGGGGAGATGGGATACACTTTAATAACACAAACCACAACTAATTCATGCATAGCCGTGGTTAGAACGTTCCTCAGGTTGAAATGTTAAAACCGAGTACCCCTCTCTTACGTATCCTAGTTTGATTAACTAACGGGTTAGCATGTATTCGAGGTTTAAAGGTACCGGTACACACACACCACAACAATAACATGACTGTAAACTCATTTCATGATTTAAGTCTTACTAAGTCATAAACATTCAGAAAACAAACACACACAAGCCGGTGTAAACCGGTAGCAAACAGACTGCATGAAAACCATACCTTGGTCCAGACTGCATTCGAGTTCCACCGAATGCAGCTCCTATACATAATTAATAACGTTGGTTAATTACCTTATTTAGTTTCCGATTTACTAAGTGTTTTACATGATTACATGGAATGTTTTTACACTTAAACTTACACTTGATTATCTTCCTTATACCCACTAGGGTTTACTACTTAAGCCACATTTTCTTTTCTGTTTTTTTTTAACAGGGCCGACCGACCTTGCAAGGTTGGTCCCAAGGTCGGTTGAAACCTGAACACTTTGTCATTTGAAAATTTTACCCCGACCGACCTTGCCAAGATCGGTCCCAAGGTCGGTCCATTCTAGAAACATTCCTGTTTGAAAAATTTAAGCCCGACCAACCTTGCTAAGGTCGGTCCAAGTCAGAGAGTTTCCTGGGTGGGTATTTTAGGTCCGACCGACCTTGCTAAGGTCGGTCCTAAGGTAGGTCGAAGTCAAAAACTTGTTTATAGGTGCTTATTTCCCTCCATACCTCACCATACATGTCCTAGTATGTTCTAACATCAATTTGGCACTTTAACCCCACCTTAGAACATCCACCAAACTCATTAATTCACCCACATCAAACTCCTTAACCATTACTCAAATCCTTACTAAATCCTTGACACTTAGAACTTAATTCCTTACACATCCAACTTGTAATTTTGCCTAAGACTTCAACTATCCAAAGTATTCCTCCACAACATGATAACCACTCTTAAAGCATTATTTTGCATCACAATTACCCCCTTTACACAAACTCCTCAAGTCTTTCCCACAAGTTCATACTTAAACCTTCACAAGGCATTACACCTCTCTTGTTTACCAAAATTTGCACAAGACTTAACCACACTCCCACCATGACCTTGGTGTATCTAATTCACTCATTTGAACTCTAAATCCTCCAAAACTATTCCTAAGTCATTATAACACCCAAGAACACCTTAAGTCATTTTCTCCATCATTTAACACCTAACAATTCCTAGTACAAGCTAGGTCACCCAATTTCTTTAAACACCTAAAACTCCTTGTTTACTAAGCAAATTTTGACATAGCTCCACTAGCACTTTCTTACACCAAAACACATAACTTTTCATCTTTAAACATTCAAGGACATTCATCTACACAAGGAATGTTATTTACTCACAACTACACCTTAAACTACACTACATCACAATATAGTGCATAACTTAAATTGCTTGGCACTTAGGCCCTTAAATAACATGGCTCTTAGGCCCTTAAATTGCATTAATCTTAAACACTGAATTTCCCATATATTAAATGCCTTTAACCTGCAAATACACACAACATCACATATGCCCTTAATAACCTCCTTGTGGATAGTTTTTAACTCATTTCCCATTGGCTCTTTAGGTTGTTTATTAAGCATTCTCAAAGCTCAATTTCCTAAGACACATAACTACATTAAGGTAGGTTATTTACCTCTTTCCTTCAAGACTTTCTCACTTGTTTTATCTTGTTCATTCTTGATTGAAAATCGGCAAGGAGCTTTAATCATTTGTCAACCTTCTAACCAACACACATATAAGAGTAATGAGTATTAGGCTTTATACTTAAACTCATGAATAAACACTAAATTAACATAAGTGTTTTAAACATTGAAATGGATGTTTACCTTGGAATTGAAAGAGGGATTGATTAAGAAGCAAGGTAGGACTCCTCCTAGTCCTTTGAAGATCAATTCAAGCTACTAAAAAGAGCAAGACAAGGCATCATCAAGAGATGATTTTCGGCCATATATGAAAATGAGAGGAAACATGAATTTTCTTTGGTTTTTCTTACCTTGAAACAAAGGAGAATGATAAGGTATCAAAAGATGAGTTTTTCCTCCTTCAATGGAGATTCTTCATGGAACCAAAATGGAGTTCTTGAAGATTTGAAAAGATAGAATTATAGAGCTTGCTCTAACTAGAAGAAAGGTAGTCTTGGAATTGAATTTGGAGCATGGAGCTAGAAGTTACAAGAGAATGAAGTTGGAGAAGTATGGTGTGCTGTAGCAAAACCTGTTGGAGAAGGGAGGATGAAGGATGAAGACGGTGGGAATGAGAGGAATGAAGAGAATGAGGTGAGAGGTTACACTTTTACAAGATATTTAAGTAAAAGTAAATAGTTAACTTACTTTATCAAGTCTTCCTTCCTTAATAAACTAGCCAAGTGTGATGACTCACACTTAAAAAACTGGCCCCTCTTTACTTAATAGGATATTTTATGGCATTTTTGACCATTTAATTAAGCTTAGTTGACTTATGTCTAAACTAGCACTATTTGAGCACTATTCACTAATTAGTGCACACATTTGTGAAATTTTTAATTTCTCATTGATTTAGACTTCCTAATGTGATAATAAGTAGTACACATAATTATTAGGTGTAATGATGGGCATTTAGCCACTCAAAACCCATTTCCAAGACAATTTTTCAAAAATGTGCTTTAGGACTCCTTAAAGCGCATTTTGTGTTTGAACTTGTTTTTGAGCTTGGTTTTCTTTAGTAATTGATTTAACATGTTCATTAGCATATTAATAAAGTCTTGGTAAGCTCTTTGAGTCTTAACCAAGGTTATCCCAAGCTTAGAGCATGTTTTTGCTCAAATTGTCTTTATGGTACTTTATTGTGTTTTCTATGGTTTAAATTGTTCACTAATGTTTATAAGGCAGTTTTTAGCCTAATATACCATAGTATAATATTTAAACAACATATCAAGGTTTGGGGTATTTCAATCTACCCTCCTTAAAAGAACTTTGTCCCCAAAGTTCACACTTCCACACATCCTTTAAATTAGAACACGGGGATTTCTTGCAGAACAATACTTCCATAACAAACATACTTTACATATCAACCCCCACTCAAGGTCCGGGTAACATAACAACATTCAGACTCAAAGGTCTATACATAATAACATAGACAATGTATTTCTATACATGCCGTGCATACATAACGAAACGGCTCTACCCCCCTTAAAAGGGGTACGCCCCGTACGCTATACATAAGAAAAGAGAGTAAACAATGACTGGTGCTTCGCCCTCATTCTATCCTCCAGCTCCCAAGTGGCCTCCTCGACTTCCTGGTTAGACCAGAGGACCTTCACCAATCGAACAGACTTATGGCGAGTATTTCGAGTCTTAGTGTCCAGAATCCGTACGGGAGTCTCCACTGATCGCATGGTCGGCTCTAACGTTAGCCTTTCAGGCTGAAGTACATGAGACGGATGAGACATATACTTCTTCAACTACGATACATGAAATACATCATGTACCTTGCTCAGCTCAGCAGGCAGATCAAGCTTGTAAGCTACCGGGCCTATCCGCTGCGTCACAACATAAGGCCCCACATACTTTGGGCTTAACTTGCCTTTCTGGCCAAAATGGAACACACCCTTCATGGGGGAAACTTTAAGAAATACCTGGTTACCCACGGTGAACACCAGGTCACGTCATAGCACATCGGCATATGATTTCTGCCTATCTTGAGCTGCCTTCATGTTAGCTCGTATCTGGCGTACTTCTGCTTGCACTTCCTCCAGATATTCGGGTCCTATAATGACCACCTCACTCGACTCATCCCAGCATAATGGCGTGCGGCATGGTCTACTATACAAAGCCTGGAAGGGAGACATCTTGATCGAAGCATGGTAACTGTTGTTGTACCTAAACTCGATCAAGTGCAATTATCAATCCAGCTGGTCTAAAAGTCAAGTGCACATGCACGTAACATATCCTCGAGCGTCTGGATGGTGCGCTCACTCTGACCATCTGTCTGAGGGTGGAATGTTGTACTCAGCTTCAGCTCGATACCAAGCGCTTCCCGTGTACATTTCCAGTTGCTCGAAAGGAATCTGGTATCCTTATCTGACACAATAGTCTTCAGTACCCCATGATGCCGTATAATCTCTCGGTCGAAGAGCTCTGCTAGCTTAGCCACTTTCCAAGTGTCCTTCATCGGTATGAATCAGGCCACCTTGGTCAATCGGTCAAGAACGACTCATATCATGTTCAGACCTCCCCTTGTAGGCGGAATCCCTACTATGAAGTCCATGGAAATGTCATGGAACTTCCACTCTGGCACTGGCATTGGCTGCACCATACCGCTAGGGCGTCGGTGCTCAAACTTGACCTTCTGACAAGTGAGACACCTCACCACATAGTCATTCACATCCTTTTTCATTCCAGTCCACCAAAAATACCTCTTCATATCCTTATACATCTTTGAAGCTCCGGGTGAATCGAAGTAGTAGAACAATGGGATTCACTCAGTATGCGCTCTTTCAGCTCGGCGCTACTTCTCGGAATACACAGTCGGCCATTCAGCCTAATCAGGTCATCATCGTGAAGTCAGAAGTCTTACTTCTGACTCTCAAATGTGCCATCAATCAGGTTCTGCCTAATCTCTTGCATGTACTGATCCGACATCTGAGCACTCCGCACCTCTTCAACCAAGCTAGAGTGAGAGACTAGCGAATGTAGAGAGTGTGCTCGGTGACTCAACGAGTCAGCTACCACATTTGCTTTACCTTCCTTGTACTGAAGGTTGATGTCGTAGTCATTTAGAAACTCGACCCACCTTCTTTGCCTCATGTTTAACTCTTTCTGAGTGAACAGATACTTCAAACTTTTATGATCTGAATAGATTGTCACACTTACCCCATACAGGTGATGTCGCCATATCTTCAAGGCGAAGACAATGGCACCCAATTCTAAATCGTGGGTAGGGTATTTCTCTTCATGTTTCTTCAGCTGTCGGGAGGCGTATGCCACGACCTTCCCGTGTTGCATCAACACACAACCCATACCTCGGCCTGATGT
Source organism: Limonium bicolor (assembly GCA_023374045.1). NCBI lineage: Eukaryota > Viridiplantae > Streptophyta > Magnoliopsida > Caryophyllales > Plumbaginaceae > Limonium > Limonium bicolor. The sequence goes on along the minus strand of CM041779.1, from coordinate 191,541,500 downwards.
GTCACTGCAGACCACAAAACCATCTGTACCGTCTGGTATTATCAGCACTGGTGCAGAGTCAGAGCATCCTTGAGACTCTGGAAAGAACTCTCGCAGTCGTCTGTCCACTCGAATGGTGCATCCTTTTTCATCAAGGAATTCATCGGCTTCGAGACACTGAGAAGTTCTTTACAAATCTCCTATAATTCCTGCTAGACCGAGGAAGCTCCGAATGTCGGTAACCGTCTTCGGCCTAGGCCAGGTGCACACTGCATCTATCTTGGCTGGATCGACAACGATCCCAGCCTCAGAAATAACATGACCAAGAAATGAAACTTGGTTCAACCAGAATTCACACTTTGAGAATTTTGCATACAGCTGGTTCTCCCTTAACGTTTGCAACACACTTCTCAGGTGGCTTTCATGCTCACCTTTCAACTTTGAATATACAAGAATATCGTCGATGAAGACTACCACTGACTTGTCCAACTGATCCCGGAACAAGCGGTTCATTAAGTCCATAAACTTCGTTGGTGCATTGGATAGACCAAACGGCATGACCGTGAACTCGTAGTGACCGTATCTGGTTTGGAACGTGGTCTTCTTCTCAATGTCACCCTCTCGGATAGTGATTTGGGGTAACCGGACCGCAAGTCGATCTTGGAGAATAAATGCTCCTTTCAATTGGTCGAACAGATCATCGATCTGTGGACTTGATAACGATTCTTCACCGTAACAGCATTGCTCTTTGAGTCGATTGAAGTCGATGCAGAGGCGGAGACTACCGTCCTTCTTCTTCACCAAAGGACCGGCACTCCCCATGGTGAAACGCTCGGGCATATGAATCCCTTGTCGAGTAGGTTTCGCAGCTGCTCTTTGAGCTCTGTCATCTCAGCTAGAGCCATACGGTAGGGCGCCTTCACTATTGGTCCGGTACCCGGCGCACCAATTCAATCTCAAACTCCACTGGCCGTGCTGGCGGCATGCCCGACAGTTCCTTAGGAAAGACATTAGGAAACTCCGACACTACCGGCACATCTGGGTTAAACTCCGGATCTCTCTCTATGTCCTGGACATAGCAGAGGTATACATCATTCTTTCGTCGTAGTTCACATACATAGCCATGGCGGTAATGATCTGAGTCGAAGGCTCCCTAGGCCTCTGGCGGTATGAAATGGTAACCCCAGACGGACTCCAAAGAAGCTGATGATGCTCAACCATAGAATTCGACCCTTGTACCTCTCAAACCAGTTCATCCCCACAATTACATCGAATCTGAGCCCCTCGAACTCTATCATGTCGATTGGAAATCTTCATCTTTAATTTGGACAGTGGCATCTCGGTAGTAGTGGGTACACTTGATCCACTCTTTCGACGGGAGAGTGACTAGAAAGTCAGGCATCTCTTCACCGTCTAACCCCAGCCTCCTCGCAAATGAAGCGAGATAAACGTGTGTGAGGCTCCAGAGTGAAACAAGATCGATGCGTCCACGCCATTAACTGGGAAGGTACTGGTGAGGATACTGTCGCTCTTGCCGGCTTCTACCTCAGTACACCACTCAGTGTACCTCCCGTTCCGAGTGCACAACCTAATTTAGTTTACAAAACTTTATAAGTACAACGGTAACAACACGGTTGGTATACTCAAACACAACGCCGTTTTATTCACTAACACATTCTTTACACCATAAGTCGGTTTACATTGTGCCGACATAGCTAAATAAATAGCATCACTAACATACGACTGGTTTCACACACATTACATGCACTACTAGAAAGCAGGTAATTAGAGACGGAATTGGCGATGGACTAAAATCCGTCGCTATTTAGCGATGGAATAGCGTCGGATTACCGACGGATAATTCTGCGACGGAATGGCGAGGGAATAGCGACGGCATTTGGGTGGGTCCGTTAGCACCAACATTTCCGGCCTTGGCGCCTGTTTTAGCGACGGACTAGCGACGGTTTGTCTATCGCTATCTTTTTAAAATAAAAAAAATAAAAGAAATATTAGCGACGGATATATGTCCGTCGCTATAAGGACGACGTCGTTTTGATCCACTGCGTTATCGACCGTGGGTTATTTTACTAACTTAAACGACGTAGTTTTGACATTTTTAGCGACGGACTAGCGACGGAAGTGTCCGTCGCTAAAAAAATAGGTAAATTAATGCCGCGTCGCGGCCTCGCTCTGTCTTCTCACTTGTGAATTCACCATTGTCGAACCAGACGCAAGGAGAGCAGCGGACCAGCGACCCCAGGAGTGATTTTTGGCAATTTCTCACTCTTTTTTGAGGCCATCCAACACTTCCATCTTCCTTAGCAAGTTCCTGACTGCTATTGCAAGTGTTTTCTGCTCTCAGGTAAGTCCTCAAATTTCTATCTCATTAATTTCGAAAATTAAAATAGGAAATCTGAAAATTTGTTAGTTTTGAGTTAAATTGTGTGGGTTTTCTTGCAAATTGTACTAAAAAACTGTTAGTATACATATGTATTGATGTTGTGTGGTAATTATGAATGTTAATTGTTGATTTTTTTGTGGTATTAGACCTAGATTACAATATTGTCAAATAGAAAATTGATTTGGGCTCACTCATTTTTGGCTACTTCTCTACTGTATCGATCTGGAGATTATTCATTCATGGCATACCACATATATAAATATAATATAAATATCGATGGTCCAGTACAAAAGAATAATTTAGTACTTACATCCTTCAATAACTTCATTTTTTGTAATACAAGAATGTTATTGTTTGGATTATATTATTTGTCAGTTTTATTGGTTTAGATTAATTATATTATTTGGGAACATTATTGTTTTTTCTTTGTCCTTCGTTCTAATACAAGTATTTCATAGTTTTGATCCACAATTTTATAGCAACTCAAATATAAGAATGTTTTTTTGACTTTCAAATATAAGAATGTTTAGTACTCTTTAAAAATGGCGCTTCATATTATAACATGAATTAATAAATATAAGTTGATAATTGATTGCTCTACGGTATAATTCCTCTTGATAATATACTCCAGCTAACAACAATACATATGCATTCACCAAACTAATCAAAGTGCATTCCCTCCCCTGATGTCATATGTAGGAAGAAAGATACAGTTACAGGTTACTAGTGTTCTTCATCATACCATGGTACATATCACTGGCGGTGAATTATGTAAGATAAAATAATAAAAATTAAAACAATTAATGTATGTGACGTATAGAGTTAAAAAGTAAAACTAATGAGATAAACTGTTTTTAATACGCCCATAAGAGATTGTAATGTTGTCGCTGAATGATTATAATGTTTTCTTTAATTAATTAATAATATAGTTAACTATAATCAACGACCAACCGAGGATTTTTATCAATAATACAAATGGAATCAGACCTTTTGTTCTTTTGAAAGTCTCTGTTTTTTTGAAGTTTTGATAATTGTGTATCTTGTTGATGTGGGATTTAATTATATAGAGTATATATATATGTATCATTTCTTACCGTGCAAGTTTAACGAGGGAGTATTAGATTTTGTAAATTGTACTAAATTTATCTATATAATTAAATGTATATATATGATAATACTTCACTTCTTGTTTTTTAAACTCAGCCATTACCTCATTACGAAAAAAGGCTTGTTTTTTCCTTCTAAAATACCTTTTGTTTATATCTGTTTCTAAATTATATAACAACTTGAGTTTTTTATTACTAACATCCAAATGATACCTTAGAGAATAACATTAGTCGATAGTACCATATGAGCTTAATCATACCTTTATACTTTTAATATATACTTTTTGTGTGTGTGTGTTTTTGTTAGTTACTTAATTTGCGTCGATGATAACTGTTGTAGGTATTTGTGAATTGTCCTTGTGGGATGCTTAGAAATAAGCGAAAAGTAAAAAAATAGGGGAGACTATGCCGAATTTTTTAAAAATTTTATTTGTTTTAACTAAAGTAGTGTTTGATTAGTATAGGCATGAGACCTGATAGATTGCGGATGTACGATGAGAGAACCTTTGAGAGAGGTAGAATCTCTGCCGAATGGCTGAGGAAGATGGAAGAGTTTGTCGCTTTTGCACTACAAACTTTAATACCCCGGATCTAAAAATCATGATTAAATTACTCTAATATGATTAATAAAGGCCTAATGGTGCCTAAAGAGTATTGGTAAGGGAAATAAAACCAAAAGAAAAGAGAAAATGCATAAAACGCGAAAACGCTAAAACGCGCATTAAATAAGTATAAGAGATATATGATCTCGTTAGGGTCCGAGATGGATTCCAAAGGCTTATTTAGGACTAATTAGTATACGGGAGTGATTCCCGAAGAAAACGGATCCAAATAATGGATTAAAACGCTAACGGAGTTTTAAAGCACGTTTTTCGAGAAAACCCGAAAACGTGACTTTGAGTGGTCAAACAGACCCGTAAAAATTATAGTTGATTAAATAACTATAAATAAGTATTAATGGAAGCTTAATAACCATTAAAATTAATTAAACAAGAAAATTCCAGAAACGGACCCGGTAAGTGAATAGTGTCAAAACCGGGAGACGAAACGCGTTTAATTCGAAAAGACGAAAAGACCCGGGCTATTAATTCATGTGGGCCGGTTTTAATTAATAAGTATACACTCATTAATAGCTTGTTAGCTAATTAGTAATAAGATGACAAAGAAATAAGTAAAGTAAAGCAAATAGTGGAATAGTAAAAGTAACTTAAATACTCTCTCTCACTTTCTTTCTTTCCTTATTTCTCACGTTTTTGCCCAGCCTCTGTTATCATCTTCTTCCTCCTCTGTAAGCTAGGCGATTCCAAACAGCACACAACCTCCATCTTCTCCTTCCATTATCTTGTTCATTTCTCCACCAAATCACACAAAAATTATACCGCTAGATTCCTCTCGGTGAGAGCTTCGTTTTCCACCCAAAAATCTTGATTCCTCCATCTACACTTCCATGGATGTTGGGGCTTTTGAAGCTTGAAGAGCTGATTTTAACTCTCCTTCACCTCCTTAATGTCTTAAGGTAATAATAAGTAAGAGTTTTGGCCATTTCAAGCTTGTTCTTGCAATTTGGGAAATTTTCCCCCACGTTGGAAATTTCCTCTCGTTTTCAGCCGATTCTCCATGCTCTTGTGGGGTGTTGGAAACTCTTCCAATTGATTGCCAAGCTATCCATTTGGTTATTCTAAGGTAATATCTAAGTTAAACTTTGAAAACTAGCTCCTTAAAATATTAGGTTGTGTGGGAAAAATCGAATTGATCTGTTGTTATGTGTGTGATGGGATATGGTTGTAGCTAGCAATCCATAGTCCTTGTGTGGTGTGGAAAACAAAAGAGAAAGAGGGAACAAGAGAAAGAGGAAGAAGAGGAGTGAAAACCCGAAAATAAACAAGGTAATGAGCTTACCTTGTGTTGGTTATTTTCCTTGTGAAATTTATGTTGGTGTTGTATAAATAACCTTGAGCTTGTGTAGTCATGATACTACAATTTTGTTAGTTGAAAGAGAATGTTGTAATGTGGTTGAGTGAGCAAAATAACCTAGGAACTAAGCTAGTTTATATGTGGGAGCAAATGGGGTTTTGATGTGTTGTTGATGTCTAAATCAAACAGGTGGGAGAAGAGAGTTGTGAGCTTATGTAGTGTGTGAAAATGCTAAAGAAGTAGGCAAGTGCTGTCAAAATTTCCTTGGAGGTTATGAACTTGAGTGTTTTATGTTAAGGAAGAAACTAGGTGAGTTAAGAGGTTTAAGTGAGGGGTAATGGTTTGAAAACCAAACTAAGGAGAAGAGTGTATTAGGAGTAGAGATAATGCCTTTTGAATGCTATTAGTGGCATTATTGTGTGGAGTATTGAATGGTAAGAGACAATACCAAAATCTGTTACAAAGTTAGAAGAACAAGAGAACTACTTATGAAAATAAAGTGAATTTGAGTGAAATAATCAAAAGTTTGTGAGAGGACTTGGTGGTTGATTAAGGTGATTTAGAAGGGTAATTAAGTGCTAAAACATGTAGATTATAAGTGGGAAAGATTGGAGAATCAATGGTGAAAGAATGAGGTTGTACAGATTTGGAAAATGCCAAATCTGTCAAAACTGCAGCAGGGGTCCGGGACTTGGTCCATGGACAGGGTTCCGGACCACCCCATAAATTAAGGCCGAGAGTTGAAGTCTATACCTGGTCCGGGACTTAGGATGGGGACAAGGTCCCGGACCATAGTGAAATTCATGCCGAGGGTTGAAACAAGCAGGTGGTCCGGGACTTACCCTAGGTACAAGGTCCCGGACCAGGTCATATTTTCAGCCGAGAGTTATACCTTGTATTGGTCCGGGACTTAGGGTAAGGACCAAGTCTTGGACCACCCCCAGAATCCTACAGAAAGTGTTTTAAAGGTTTCTAATGATGGGGGTTTGAATGTTAATGATGTTATAAGATGTTAAGGCCTTGTTTGGTGACATGTAAAGGCCTAGGAAGTGTAAGAAAGTGTTAGAAGTGATTGAGAAGTGAGAACTCAAATTAACAAGAGTAAACCGAGTTAACGGGATAACGGGGTAAGTACAGGAGTAACATTTTATTACGTACCGTATGAGCTTAGTATTAATAATAATGTTTGAAACATTATCAGAGAATCGTGCGTGACCCGAGCATGGTGAGATGACACGGTAAAAGTAAAAACCCCGGTGAAAGGTATGATTTTCTCATACTCCGCGTGCTAACCGAGTTACGTTAATTTGTGTGTTTGTGTGCCGACTTAATCAAGACTAAAGCATGAAAATAATCCATTGTTTGATTATGTATGTCTTGTTGTATGTTGAATGAGCTAACATACTTGTATGCCGGTGTGGTCTAACATAGAGTAAAGACCGACTCATAGTGAGTAACGTTTGGCTAGAGACTCATAGATCGGGTCGATGCTTATGATAACGAAAACGTGCAAACACACAAACTATCCGTTAAAGTATAATGATAACACAAACATATGAACTCCCTAGAATGTGAGGAGATGTACGGGTTGAGCAATTACCCGATAACGGTTAGTAAACCATAATGACACGATCCACTTAACAAATGAGAGTGGAAAGATAAGTGAACCTCCTTCAAGAGGATTAAAGATAGTTCGAAGATGTGAACTAGTAAAGAAGGTAAAAGAGACCTAAGGGATTAGTAGCTCCCTTGAGACATGGTCGACCTCCTATATGAGGATTTTACCCGATATAATAAAATAACCGAAAGTATGAGTAAGTGAAATGTATGGTAACTCTTAAAACCTAAGATTAACCGAACTTGAGTATTGTTCACAAAGTCATTAGAAACATCGAGAGTGATGCTTCTAGACTAAACACATAATATTATTATAACTCCGAGAGAGGAGTGTATTTGAATGTAAGTAGTCCGAGAGTAGTCGGACCTAAGTAATAAGAGATAGGAACTAAGAGAGAGTTCCGTGAGCTAGTTGAACCTTTCCACCATGCTAGACCCAGAGTAGGGTCGAAACCGGGGAAGTAAGACTATGCTCGAGAGCCATGAGTTTGGCTTGAGTATGTAATAAGAGTAACAAGCGTGACGTAGGAGACCTGTAGTGTCTCGAGAATCTACAAGAGCTTGAGTAAAATAACCCGAGAGCGTGGGTGAGATAATGAGTATAATACCCAAGAGAGTGGGTGAGATAATGAGTATAATAACCCAAGAGTGTGGGTGAGATAATGAGTATAAGTAACCCGAGAGAATGGGTGAGTATAGTACGAGTAGCCCAAGAGAATGGGTGTGTATATGAATAAGTAACCCGAGAGAGCGGGTGAGTTATTGAATGAATAACCACGGCATAGTGAGGTATAACCCTCATGGCCTAAGAGTAATTGATACGACTAACAACCTTGCTATGTTAATTAGGGATTGTATCCCATGATTGATTGTCGAATCTTTGTGTAGTGTACATATATAATGTATTACTATATGCATGTTGGTTGAATCAAAATGAACTCCATGCTCTCGACAAAAGTAGTCGGCGTACCCCGGTTAGCGCTCGGGGTATGTGAATTTCATATGCAGCGTTAAGCTGAGCCCCTAGGGGCAACGTTTTTATTTTTCAGGTACACCGAAGATGTTACCGTTTGAGAGTAGGACGGGGTCGGTGGTTTGCATGGGTAGTTAGATTTAATTACTTATGCATTTGAATGAGGTGTAAGGCCGAATATGTTATCGGCATCCGTATATTGTAGACTCGGTATAGTAAAGAAATGATTTGAGTAAAGTATTGTATTGTGTATTCGATTGTTCCAGTTCATCTGACCATTACGGTATGTAAGATAGGCCTGGTTAGCCATATGGGTGGCTAACAGCGTTGTTTCACCCCACGTTGTAATTAGAGTTCCGCTGCGTGAGTAAGAGCATTTAGTGTCAGTTAAGAGGTAATGACGAGATTAACGGTTGGGGTGTTACAATAACACCCTGAATGTATGGAAGATGGTAAAATTAAGTGCCCTTGCGACATGACAAGGTGTAGAAACAGACAGTATCTCAAGCCTGATGTCGTTAAGGTTCATTTAGCACAGAAAGGATTTATGTACGGTTACTTTGATTGGATATTCCATGGAGAAGATAACACACCCGTACAAGCTACCTCGAGCAGCACTACGCCTAATGAGGTTCCACATGTTGAAATGTTAGAGCAAATGATTGCACATGCTGTAGGTGAGGTTCCAGAAGAATTCGGGGATACATTTAATTTTATGGAGGAGGTTGAAGAGGATACAGAGGATACTCCAAATCCTGAGGCTAAATTTTTTTTGAGTTGATGGAACATGCTAAAAGAAAGTTATTCAGTGGCACGCATCATAGTGTACTATCTATCACCACTAAATTAATGTCCATTAAGAATGACTACCAAGCACCTCAGGCATTGATTGATCGAGTTTGCAAAACCTACTGCGAGCTCCGTCCAGAAAACATTGACATTCCAAAAAACTTCTACGAAGCAAAGAAAATCATACGTGGTCTTGGGTTACCTTATGAAGAAATCGATTGTTGTTCCGAACTATGTATGATTTTCTGGGGAGAAGATAAAGATCTGGATGTATGCAAGTTTTGCACTCGTCCCAGATACAAGCCCATCAAAGAGGGGACAAAAGGAGAAAAAGTAAGGTACCTTTCAAGAAGATGCAGTACTTCCCTCTCATTCCAAGGCTGAAAAGGCTTTACGCTTCTCCTGCAATGGCTACCGATATGAGATGGCACGCAGAACACAAAATGGAAGATGACAACATGTGTCACCCCTCCGACTCAAAAGCGTGGAAACACTTTGACCAGATTCATGCTATTTTTGCTTCGGAGTCTAGAAATGTCAGACTTGGGTTATGTACTAATGGTTTCCAACCATTTACTGCTTCTGGAAGACAGTACTCTTGCTGGCCAGTTGTAATTACACCATATAATTTACCGCCTGGGATGTGTATGAAAGATGAGTTCTTCTTTCTTACAGTACTTGTTCCTGGCCCTAAAAATCCTAAAGGAAAGATTGATGTGTTTTTACAACCTCTTATAGCTGAGTTGCAAGAGTTGTGGGCTGGAGTCACAACATATGATGTGTCCAGAAAGAAAAATTTTCAAATGAGAGCTGCATTGATATGGACCATAAATGACTTTCCTACGTATGCAATGCTATTAGGTTGGAGCACTGCTGGCAGACTGGCGTGCCCACATTGCATGGAAGACAGTGACGCATTCACATTGCGTTGTAGTAAGAAGCAGTCGTGGTTTGACAACTCCAGAAAGTTTCTTCCTCCAGACCACAAGTTTCGTAATGATAAAAAAGTCTTTCCGTAAAGGGCACAGAGAGACCAAGGTTGCCCCACATTTCAAAACTGGTGACGAAGTACTTGCAGAGTTGAATCGGATGGGTTTAATGAAGGTCACTGAGATTGGTTCGGCTGAAGTAAATGTTCAAATTGCTAAAACTTGTGGATGGAGTAAAAGAAGTATCTTCTGGGATTTACCGTATTGGAAAGATTTATTGATCAGACATATTATAGATGTGATGCACAGTGAAAAAAATGTTTTTGAAAACATATTCAACACAGTTGTAAATGTGAAGGACAAAACGAAAGACACATTAAACTCGAGGCAAGAGTTGAACAATTATTGCAACCGTCCTGTGTTGGCACCGGATTTGAGTTCAAACACAATTCCTAAGGCAAAATATGTCATGGACAGAGATAGTATTCAAATCTTGTGTGAATGGGTGAAAAATTTAAAGTTCCCTGATGGATTTGCTTCTAACATTGGGAGGTGTGTTGACATGGCCAACAAAAAATGTTTGGATGAAAAGTCATGACTGTCATGTTTTCTTGCAAAGGTTGATGCCCATAGCTTTTCGACATCTTCTTGATCAAAAGGTGTGGGAGCCAATTACCGAACTGTGCCTATTTTTCAAGGAGTTGACATGCACATCGCTTTCAGAGTCGAATATGCAAAGGTTAAACTGTCAAATTCCAGAAATAATGTGCAAATTGGAAAAAAATTTCCCACCAAGCTTTTTTGACTCAATGGAACATCTCCCTCTTCATCTCGCCTTTGAAGCAAGTTTATGTGGACCTGTGCAGTACAGGTGGATGTATCCATTTGAGAGGTACATTCTATACAAGTTTCAATAATGCACGTACTACATGTTGTACTTTTGTGATATGTAACTCATTGGTGTAACTGGTTTGCATATATATATACACACCACACACATATATATATATATATATATATATATATATTAATATATATTAGGTACTTGGGAAACTGAAAAGGTTCATCAGAAACAACAACAAAGTTGAGGGATCCATTCGCAATGGATTCCTTCTGGAAGAGATCACCAAATTCACAAAGTTTTACTTCGTTGACGATGGACCATCGTACCCATACAAGCTTGGTAGAAACGAGACAATTGTATAGGATGTTGATGACAACCAGAAAGATTATCTATTTTTAAAACAATGGGTAAACCGATTGGCAAAGGAACAAGAAGAATGTTGACAGCTCGTGAGTTAGATGCCGCTCAATCATTCACATTCTACGAGAATTGTGCAGAAATGGAGCCTTATTTTGAGTAAGATATATACAAATATTAGTTATATTCATCGCTCTTACGTATAATTCAATAGTGTGTTCACAATTCAGTTTAAATCTTTTGTTGTAGAATGTACGAGCGACAACTACGACAAGTAGAACCAACATTAATGGATGAGACAATCAACCTTAAGATGGAAACAGATTTTTCCTTATGGTTCCGATCATATGTGAGTGACTATATACACAAATAATTATATATATACATAAAGGTCAATACAAAATATGGTATTAAGATATTATTTTTGTAAATTACAGTCAAACGATGTTACCACGCCAAAAACGAATTCGTTCGTAGCTTGGCCCAAGGCCCGTTGAACGTGGCAACCTCCTACTCTGGTTTCTATGTGAATGGGTACAAATTCCACACAGTCTTACTCAGAAGACCGTACAACGTACAACTGTGGTGTTTGCATATCTGGGACAAACTATGGTGACTCAGAGTATGATTATTACGGGGTGCTGAAAGAGATCATCGAATTAGAGTATCCCGCATTACCTGTGAAGAAGATTGTAATGTTTAATTGTCATTGGTTTGACCCAGAAAAGAGAGGAGTACAAGTACATCCTCGATATAAGCTGGTTGACATTAATCACACAAGAAAATTTGACAAGTACGAGCCGTTTGTGCTAGTTGATCAAGCTGTTCAAGTGTATTATTGCTCATACCCATCAAAGAAGAGGGATAGGAAAGATGGTGGCTGTCTCTAAAGTGAAAGCGAGAAGCACTTTGAACATGCCCGACTCATCAGCAGTTGATGAGGAGGTTCAGCCACTGCAAGATGAAACCGTAGATCATGTGGTTTTATCACCTTTGGTCGATGATGAAGAAACATTTGATTTAGTAGACATAACAGATACAAAAATTTAAAAAGTAAACTTACATACAACTACTATGCAACACAATATATTATTGATTTTATTGTTTTTTTAATTAGTGTATAAAAATATTTATTCTACTAAGTGTTTAATGTGATGTTTGTCATGCATGGGTTTTCATAGTGATGGTAGGTGGTAGAGGTTTTTTAAATCTGGGTGGTCATTTGGTCGAAGCAGAAGCAGGGCAAGCACTTCTACTCCCCCAGGTGATTCTCAGCAGGCTGCAGCTGATCATGAGGATGGTTCCGGTCATGAATCCCCGTTGGGTTCTACACATCCGCCCCCTTCGCACTCCTTGAAATACCCCGAACTTAAATATGGTGATTATATTATTCTAATAAGGTATTTAAAGGCCTAATAGTGCCTAAGTAATTTTTGGTAAAGAAAATAAATCCAAAGAAATGAGAAAAACGCTTAGGAAGCGAAAACGCTAAAATGAGCGTTAAATAACCATAGGAGGTACGAGACCTCGGTTATAGTATCGTAAGTATTCTTAAGGCTTATTCATGCCTAATTAGTATACGGGAATGATTCCGAAGAAAACGGATCCGAATAATGCATTAAAACGCTAATAGAGCTTTAGCGCACGGTTTTCGAGGAAACCCGAAAACGTGATTCTAAGTGGTCAAACAGACCCGTAAAAATTATAACCATAAATAATAATTATTAAGCATTTATGGAAGCTTAATAACTAATAAAAATAATTAAACGAGAAAATTCCGGAAAACGGGCCGGTTAATGAATAGTACTAAAACCGGGTGAATAGCGAGCGTCTTCTGTAAAAGACGAGAATGCTCCAGCTTAACAGTATAGTGGGGGCCGGTTTTTACTGGGTAAACAACCCTCCACACACACACACACACACACAAGTAACAATAAGTAAATCAAAAAGCAAAAACAAACAAAGTACATAAAGTAAATACCCCTCTCTCACCTCTCATTCTCACTTTCCCTCTTCTCTCTCCTATTTCCCCCTCTCTCACCGTCTTCCTCCTCCCTTCTCTGAATGTTGGGCGATTTTTGGAGCTCTCCAAACAGCTCCCATGGCAGCCCCTCTTCATCCTCTTGCCCTACCTCCATGTGAGCTCCAAATGAAAAATAAAACACATATTTGAACTCCCCTCATCCTCCTCTATAATTCCCTCTTTACAAAATTCGAAAAGGAGGAGTTTCATCTCCATGGTTTTCCCCATTTGAAGAGAAAAACACACCATTGTGGAGCTTGGAGTCTCCTCTTTCCAACAAGGTAAAAATCTCCATGAAAGACCTCACTTTTCTCCATCTCTTGGCATGGCCGATTTTGGTCTCTCTTTCTTACCTTGTTTTTCCTCTTGTTTTGGAGCTTTGCTTCAACCCTCCAATGGTGGTGAGAACACCTTCTTGAACCAAGGGCTAAAACCCCTCCTAAAGCACTCCAAAGGTAAACCCTAGAAATTTGTATTTTGAACACTTCAATGAACTAGCATAAATCTAAGGGCTAGTGTATTAATTGTACTTGTTTGATGTGCTTTGGGTGATGGGAATGGAGTTTGGCAACTCCATTCCCCATGTGATCGATTTGTGCAAGAAAGAGGGAAGAAGAAATGGAAAAGAAAGAATGAAGTACAAGCTCAAGGTAAGAGCTCCTTCCTAATGTAAATTCTATTGCATTAGAGTAATGGGAATGGGTAAAATATTTAAAGAACCCAAAACCTTGTACTAGTATTGAGATTGTGAAGTTGAGGATTTAAGTGCAAGTATTCGAATTGAAGGCTTTGGAGCCAAGTGAAATGAGTATGTGTATTAGTATCGTGATTGATGGTATTGATGTATTAAGATTGCTCAATATGTGTGCTGGTAGAACCCTTGTGGTTTGGCTAGAATAGGGATGAACTTGATGAGAAAGGATGTGTGTGGATAAGTAAGGAAAGTAGATGAGTTATGGCAAAATTTAGGTAGGAATTGTGCATTAAGGAGTGACTTGGTGAATGGGAGAACCAAGATATGTATTGGGATTAGTAGGAATGTTTAGTAGCTATGGGATGGTAATTGTAGTATGAGGGATAAGAAGTGTAAAATCTGTAGCAAAGTGCATAAGAATACATTGGAGAAGTTAGGAGAATCTAATGTGCAAGAATTAGTAAAATGAATGCTAGACTTGGGTATAGATATTGTAATTGCTTGGAAATGTATTTGGGATACTAGGAGTAGCATTGGTAGAGGGAGTATTGAATGGTAAAGGCTAGAAGGAAAGTCTGTAGCATGAGAGTAAAGAAAACAATTGTAAGAATTGAAAGGAAGTGAGGAGAAATTGTGTGTGGATTTAGAGAAGAGTAAGGAATTGTTAGATGAACTAAGGCAATTTGAGGGCCTAGATAGTGTTTAAACATGTGGGATTACATGTAGGAAGATTGGAGAAGTAATGGGTAAACGAGTGGACTGAAAACAGATTTTAAAACTGAAGTACTGGGCCGGACCGGACTTGCACCGGACTTGCAAGTTCGGTCGAGCCCATTTACAAAGACGGGAAACCTTCTGGAATCGACCGGACTTGCGACCGGACATGCAAGTTCGGTCGGACCAGAAAATTCTCCCGTCAGAAACCTTCTGGAATGGACCGAACTTGCGACCGGACTTGCAAGTTCGGTCGAGCCAGAAAATTTCCCGTACTGGTAGCTACTGGAATGGACCGGACTTGCAAGGTCGGTCGCAAGTCCGGTCGAGTAAAAAAAAAATATATTTTATTATATGATTATAACAATCATATGTATATATATATATATATATGCCTATACACATATATGCATATATATGTAGTAGTACACTGTAAATGAAGTAGTAAAGGTAAGAAAGTAAGTATATGAGTAGAAAACAAGTATGGGAAGTAATCAAGTAGTTGAGAGTATGAGAACATAAGTACACCGGGATAACGGGGTAAGTACGGGAGTAGTAATTATTTGTGTATCGTAAGAATGTAGTATTAATAATAATGTTGGAACATTATCAGTGGGACATGTGTGAACCAAGGAACAAGGGAACACACGGTAGAGCTAACTCCGGTGAAAGGTATGATTTCCTCATGCCCCGTATGCTAACCGAGTTACGTTGATTTGTGTGCTGTATGCCGGCTAATCAAGACTAAAGCATGAAAACGGTTTATTGTCTTTCGTTGCATGTCTTGTTGTATGTTGATTGAGCTAACCTTTCTTGATTGATTGAGTGGCCTCACTTAGTGCGTAGACCGACTCATAGATGAGTCTTATTGTGTATAGACTCGTGGTAAGAGTCATGTGTGAACCAATGGAACCTTAGCAACGCACTAAACCAACGAGCCAATAAACGATAACGTAAATCAATGAACTCACCAGAATGTGAGAGAGTGTACGGGAGTAATAACCTCCCGATAACGGTAGGAGAAACGAAATGAGTAATCCACAAACGAACAGTAGTGGAAGTATATAAGTAACCTCTATTAGAGGAACTAATCTTGGTGCGAAACATGAACCATGAGAGTAGTAAAGAATGATGAGGGATCTCCAAACCCCTTAGTAATTAGTCGACCCATTATGAGAGGACCCGACTGATGTAAGTATGCCCGAACGAGAGAGTATTCGATATGTTGGGGAAACCCTTAAATCTGAGGATACTAGACGGTGGTAGTTCCCTAAGCTAACAGAGGTTATCGAGAGAGATACTCTAGGCTAACCCATGGGGTTGTATTGTGCTCTGAGAGAAGAGTGTTGGGAATTCGTGTAGTCCGTAGAACGGACATTTGAGTATTTGAGGAGCTAAGCGTATAGCCCTCGTATTGTAGGTCCGGTGGCGAGTCTTGAGTATGACTCCGCCCAGAGGCCAAAGTAATGAGTATTGCGCATGTATGAGTAAGGTAATGAGTATCGAGTAAGAAGCAAGTATGAGTATGTAAAGAGTACCGAGTATTGAGTATGTATGAGTAAGTATTGAGTATGTATGAGTAAGTATGGAGTATCGAGTATGTAAGAGTAAGTGTAGAAAATTGAGTGGTGAGTATGCACCAGTGTAGTAACGAGTACAGAGTAAGGATCGTGTACGAGTAAGGTATTGAACATGGAGCGATGAGTATGCAAGAGTAAGGAGCGAGTATGAGTAGAGTAATGAATATCGAACACAGTACGAAGAGTAATGAATGTATAATAAAGACGAATGGTTGACTATTGAATTGTCTTCTTAGTAAGTATTGAACTTGTACATTTATGTAGGTATCCTTGATTGTATTGTTGTAGTATGAGTATGTATGTATGCATGTAAAATGAACTCCATGTATATCCGACCCCAAGTAGTCGGCGTACCGCGGTTAGCACGCGGTATATGCGGATTTCATATGCAGCGTAAGCTGACCCCCTCGGGGACCCTTTTAGTGTGCAGGTACCGAAGCTGCTCACCGTTCGAGAGAGTAGGACGGGGACTGCTACATAAGCACGGGTAGTTGAGTAAAGGGAATTGTATGCGTAAACGTAGTATGAATTGGGATGTCTATACTGTATCGGTAATGTAAGGATTGTAGTATACTCGGTATAGTATTGTATTGAAGTGTATTTGAATTATGGATTAGTATGCAAGGGAAAGTATTGGATCGTGTAGAGCACTCGGTATGTTCATATTCATCAGACCGATCGTATGTAGTATTGTAACTCGCCTTGTTAGTCACGTGGGTGACTAACAGCATTGTACACACCGCCGATGAGTAAGTAATATCCGCTGCGAAGGTAAGTAGGGTACGGTAATGATGGTATTAGCGGTAGGGGTGTTACACTCCTTGTGAGGACGAGCACCCATGGGGACCCCTTATTTCGACTCTCACCCACACCATTCTTCGATTGTCCCAGATTCACAGTCGTCTGTTGAGAGACGTAGATCTATATCTCTACCTCTACGCCGACAGCCTACTCCTCCACCTCCATGGCAGCCTACTCCTCCACGGCAGCCTACTCCTCCACGTCAGCCTACTCCTCCACTACTACATGATGATTCACCACCATCTGACGAAGCACCACATAGCTTAGAGGCTTCACACACTTCACACGGTGGTGGTGTTGATCCCGCGCGTGGTCATTACTATCTCTGACAGGTAAGTACTATGTAAGTAAAAAACAATTCTCAATAAACTTTGTTTTAAATATATATATGCTAATTGTCAATTGTAACGCATTATATAATTATAGCTACTAACAAACAAGGGAGCTACTACCTGCAAACAAGGTTGCTCATTCTTTTCTTCCTTGCTTTGAGACGAGGTGGTTTCCAGAGGGTTATAATTGGGAGGGTTTGGGCCAGGACGAGCATAGATTCTATTTCAATGAATTCAAGGTATTTAACCATTCTTGATATTTAACTTCTTTTTTTGTATATGTTATGCTTACACTTACTAATTTATGCAGAAGCGCTTCCGTTGTGATCCTGACCTTGAGAGTGTTGTCTATGAGATATTCTGCGCCTTGGGCAGAAAACGATATTCAGACACAATCTACAAGATGAAGGCTAAGAAAATGAGGAGAAAAGTCAGCAATGAAATTTGGCAGGCTTGGGAACACGAATGGGCGAATGAGAAGTGTAAGAAGATCAGCGAGATTAACTCTCGCAACCGGCGGACTGAGCATACACCTGGCGGTGGTCTATCTACTCATGTATGCGGTTCTCGCTCGATAAAGGAGCATAAGAGGGTTCTGGTGAGTTTTTTTGTTATGTAAGTGTATATGAAACTGATGCAAGTACATGTGAATGTGAATGTGAATGTGAATGTGAATAATGCAACTTTGAATGCATTATGTGAGTTGTGATTGTTATCAGATTCTGATATGTGCAATATTGGATTGTATATGTGTAGGCAAATGTAAAAAACAGGGGAGGTTCTGTCAAATTTTTTAAAGGCTTGCTTCTAATTTAATCAAGTGTTTTTTTTGTAGACTAAGAAATATGGTACAGAACCAGATGCTTACACATTGTTCATACACACTCATTCGAGCAAGGATGAACATGGAAACAGTGTGCCTGTATGCTCCAAGGTCGAGGACACTACTGTAAGTGTTTTAATTTAACTTATTTAAGTTGATTACATTATTGAAATTTATTCATTAGCGATGAGTAATAATTATATATATATATATCATTGTGTTATGATTATGAAGCATAAATACGAAGAGCTGTTAGATGCTGCCACTCAGGAGTCAACCACTCCTGATGATCCATCTCTGCAAGCCACACCAGTAGACCCTAATGAAATTTTTTATAAGGCTGTTGAAGGAAAATCCAGAAAGCAGAGGGTCTACGGTGTAGGCGAGCTAGCACCAGTGTACTTCCCTGACTCATTTCACACCACTGGCACTAGCTCACATGCTTCCGGCAAAGACCATAGCACATACGAGTCCATGAAGATGGAGATTGAGCAGGAGCTGACTCAGAGGTTCGATGAAAATTACAGGCGGCAGGTTCGTATTGAGGAGAGGGAAGCGGTGCGTCAGGAGATGTTCACGAGGAGATGCAGAGGATATACGAGCGCAGATCTCCCAATGTTTCCCTCTCAGCAGAGTCAACCATACGGTGATCCTGGTGCTGGCTCTAGTACGGGTGGATGGGGTCAGTGGCCTAGAGGTCCACATGATGGCTCAGGTGGTTCGGGTAGTCCGGATGATCAGATGGGATGTCGTCCAGGGGATGGGCATGGTTGGGGGGTGGTACTAGATACATATGACATTTGACTTTATTAGCTTGAACTATGTCTGTATTAAATTCGACTGCAGTACTTCATGGTATTTCTTATTTGGTGTGATTGTGTTGACTGAACATTTATTTTTGGTCTGCTTGTGGGATTAATGAGTACAACTCTTTATGGTGTTGCATATTAAAGGTGGATATGAATAAAATGTTTTATATGTCCACATTTACAGGTGAAAATAATTCTACAAATTAAAATATAAATATTTTTTACAATGAAAACAGTTTAGCGACGGAATAGCGATGGACATTCCGTCGCTAAAAATAATCAGGAAAAATAAATTTTCGTCGCCAAATTAGCGACGGACAATTCCGTCTCTAATCCGTCGCTAAATAGATATTTTGCGACGGACTCTTCCGTCTCTAATCTGTCGCTATTTGGCGACGGATAATGACTTCCGACGCGACTTTGATTTAGCGACAACGGAATTAGCGACGGACAATTCCGTCTCTAGTCCGTCGCTAATACAGTTTAGTGATGGATTAGAGATGGAATTGTCCATTGCTAATTCCGTTTTTTCTAGTAGTGATGGTTACACATGGCTTTAGAATTGCCTGAAAGTTGAATTTAAACGTCCGGGTTCATGTGTGTGGCATTGATTACTGTCGGAGGTGCCGTATTTAGTTTGATCTTCTTGATACCGTGATATAGCATCCTCGACTACCCACCCATGATTAACACGTCTCCTGACTTTAACACCAACTTCTTTGCAAGATCAGCACGCTTCTGCTCACCATACACAAAGACTACGGTATCACTAATGGACCAAGACACCACGGGTACTCCCTTACTCAGGGACTCGGGTGTTTCGTCCTTATCTTGGGGTAAACCCACCGTCCACCTTTGTGGTAGAAGTTCACAATACACAAATCTGCTTCAACACTCGGAATTGGATCCAATTCAACTCGCTGAGCAATTCCCACGGCGTGATTAACGACCGCAAGGAACTCCTCAGGTATCCTTAGTACTGTTGCTCCATCTTCCGCTCGCATGTCTTGATATGTCTTGGTGTAAGGATTCTAGTCCTTACCTATGCACATCATCTTCAACTTCATCTTTGATCCACTGAAGTATTCGGGTGTGTAGAAACCTCCAGGTGCTGCTCCTAGTTCGTCGTCATCGGATGATGTGGATTTGTGCTTCGGGTGTCAGGTATCCATTTAATAGTTTCATACCTGGTTAGATAACCTAACATTGCTCCATCAGGAATTCGGTGATGCTGATGGTGGTTTCTTGGGGTTTGGTGTGGGAGGGATTGGATAGCAAATATTGAAGGTTCCTAAGGTTTAGAATTATCTAACTTAGGTGAATCACACATTATACTTTAACTCATTACTTATGTAGTTGTACATTCAGACTCACTAACACTCATGCATGAAATACGGTAATCAATCAATTATTTCACTCAACGGTTTAAGTAGTACCTGGTCTAGAAGAGGGTCCAGCTCCCTCTAACCGATCTACCACATTCAAGGTGGCCTTGCCAGCTCCCGACCCTTTCCCTTTCTGGGAGTTAGGGTTCCCGTGATCCGAGGATAGCTGACTAGTCGCCTTCGGGCCTTCAGTGGTCGCGGCAGCCTTTCCTTTCTATTGCCCCTTAGGCTTATAGTTTCTGCCGTTGGGGTTCTGGAAGCACTCAAAGTCTCGGTGCCCCAGCTTCTTGCAGTAGCGGCACTGCACATCATTTCCTTTGCAGTCCTTACCGGGGCGGTCTCCGTTGCACCACTTGCAGTAATAGTGGGGCTCAGGTCTAGAGCCCGCGCTAGCTGCTATCACAATACACCATTAATACACACTTCACATCTTAACAACACACATTTAAACTTGGTACTCGGAATTAAGTAGTTACCCTTGGGTGGGTGAGAGCGTAGGGGCTTAGCCGCATAGGCATAGGTGAGCTGTAGTAGCTCCTCAGCTGTGGTGGTCTGGGCCTGGCCCTTGCTGCCCTGTTGCTGGCCTTTCTGGGACTAGGGGTAAGGTTTCTTCTTCTTTCCTCCCCTGTACCCTTGCGTGCTCTGGCCCTCACTCGAAGCCTTGCGCTTATGCGCATTCTCCTCGTCCCTCAGTCGAACGGTGATTTCGACCTTAGCAGCGGCATGATAGCACTCCTGAAGTTTAGGGTGTTATTCATGCCCCGCAAATCATACACACATTCACACTTACTCATTATATACACTTATTCACATCTAGCGGTATTTTAATTACCTGCAAGGTAGTATATTCAGCTGGCCCCAACCTGTAGCGTAGGCGGTGGCTGAGTCCGTTGTAAAAACGGTTTACCAGAACCCGGTTTGAGTAACCCTGGTCTGGTAGCAGATGGATAAGGTCGGTGAAGGCGGTAAAGTATTCATCAACCGACTTCTTGTCCCCTTGCCTCAGCCTGTCCAGCTCAAGGCGCTTAGCCTCTTGTACATGTACCAGGTAGTACTTGGCTCGCAGCAGAGCCGTGTACTCCCTCCAACCAAGCGCGGGATCTGCGATTTTGTCTTCCCGCACTAGCTTCCACCAACTCCTCGCCGAACCCTTCAGGTAGTAAGCGGCAAGATGAACCTTGGGACCAGTAGGGACATCCAAGATTTCGTAGGTGGTCTCCATCTCGGAGATGTACGCCGCCAGCTTACTAGGGTCGGTCTCCCCTTGAAATGACGGTGGCCTCAGATCTGCCAACGCCTTGACCCAGTTGGTCTCCCGTGGCTGTGGTTGTCGCTGACCCTCGGGCTGCTGCCCTTGCTGCATCGCAGAGACAAACTGAGGTACCATCTGGGCTGCGGCGGCCACCACTGCGTCGGCCATCACTTGTGCCGTAGGGTTATCCCCCGAGTCTCCTGTACCGCGCCCGCAGCCTCCTCCCCATGGTCGGCCTGCCATCTGAATTCACACGAACATACATTAGCATTGTGCTTGCAAACTTATCGGTTCCAACGGTTGTAACACCTTTCCGACTATAAGGTAGATCCACACTTAGTTAGTGGTTAACCTTTCCATAACTTCTCACTCACATAACTATGGTTAAATTTCCTAACTCGGTATGTTCCGAAGCTTGGAATTCCGGTCATCAGAGCGATACTTCGCTCCGATACCACTTTTTGTAACGCCCCAACATATAACTTAACAGTAAACAGTAAAAACAGCGGAATCTCATAACTTAGCATAATAACAAAATGAGTCGGTGTTACACGCCGTTAGCCACCCACGTGGCTAACAAGGCTGAATACGCACAATTGTATCGGTCTGATGGACACAGACTCTCGAGCATTAGTTACTACATCCACATAATTACAACCAACCATACCGAGTGTATATATACAACCATCATTTCTGTCTAACTCCAACATATAAACATCCACGAGTGCACAGGCGTAACTCGGGTTCACTATCCATAATCTAACAAAAGTGTTCATTTAACTTTGAATCTAAAGCCACTCTGCTTCCTCGATCCTCATCCTGTAAAATAAAATATGGTGCCCCAAAGGGGCTCAGCAACCCTTGGCAGGTATGATTAACGTGCAGCCCGTCGGCTACCGGGATACACGCAACTAACTATCGTGATAACATGGCATTAATTTAACATACATCATACATAAGCATAGCAATAAACATTATGTAGCAACATCACACATAACATAACAGGAACGTTTCACCTTATGAAACGACCCAAACATTAGTTAGCCATACTTGGTAAGCCTAGAGAATGACTTCAATCTCATGTTAAGCTTGTTACATAACTTGTTACCGTTCTGTTTGTCGAATGATTAACTTAACCTAAAGATGTGTCGGATATAGTGATCCAAGCACACCGTACATATAATCCCCCTAGCCCGATCAAAAGTCAGGTAGGTAAGCCTATTGCTAGGCTTGCGGGTGACTATAATCCAAGAAGGAAAACAACCATACCATAAGGAGAGAGTCGAATCTGATTCAGATATCGACCCCCGTACATACACACGTGACCGGAACTACCGGATTCCTCACCCCCGGTTATACTCTTGTTAGTAGTTCCATTGTTGGAAATTAACACAATAAATCACAAGTAAGTGTTTAGGCCTAGTTAGGCACACAAGAGAGATGGGATACACTTTAATAACACAAACCACAACTAATTCATGCATAGCCGTGGTTAGAACGTTCCTCAGGTTGAAACGTTAAAATCGAGTACCGCTCTCTTACGTATCCTAGTTTGATTAACTAACGGGTTAGAACGTATTTGAGGTTTAACGGTACCGGTACACACACCATAACAATAACAATGACTGTAAACTCATTTCATGATTTAAGTCTTACAAAGTCACAAACATTCAGAAAACAAACAACCACACAAGTCGGTGCAAACCGGTAGAAAACAGACTGCAAGAAAACCATACCTTGGTTCTTGCTGGGTTCGAGTTCCACTGAATTGCAGCTCCTATACATAATTAATAATGTCGGTTAATTACCTTATTTAGTTTCCGATTTACTAAGTGTTTTACATGATTACATGGCATGTTTTTACACTTAAACTTACACTTGATTATCTCCTTATACCCACTAGGGTTTACTACTTAAGCCACATTTTCTTTTCTGTTTTTTTTAACAAGGCTGACCGACCTTGCAAGGTAGGTCCCAAGGTCGGTCGAAACCAGAACACTTTGCCGTATGAAAATTTTACCCCGACCGACCTTGCCAAGGTCGGTCCATTCCAGAAACATTCCTGGTTGAAAAATTTAAGCCCGACCGACCTTGGTAAGCCCGACCGACCTTGTTTCTAGGTGCTTATTTCACTCCAAACCTCACCATACATGTCCTAGTATGTTCTAACATCAATTTGGCACTTTAACCCCACCTTAGAACATCCACCAAACTCATTAATTCACCTACCATCAAACTCCTTAACCATTCCTCAAATCCTTACTAAATCCTTAACACTTAGAACTTAATTCCTTACACATCCAACTTGTAATTTTGCCCAAGACTTCAACTAACCAATGTATTCCTCCACAACATGATAACCACTCTTAAAGCATTATTTTGCATCACAGTTACCCCTTTACACAAACTCCTCAAGTCTTTCCCACAAGTTCATACTTAAACCTTCACAAGGCATTACACCTCTCTTGTTTACCAAAATTTGCGTAAGACTTAACCACACTCCCACTATGACCTTGGTGTATCTAATTCACTCATTTAAACTCTAAATCCTCCAAAACTATTCCTAAGTCATTATAACACCCAAGAACACCTTAAGTCATTTTCTTCATCATTTAACACCTAACAATTCCTAGTACAAGCTAGGTCACCCAATTTCCTTTAAACACCTAAAACTCCTTGTTTACTAAGCAAATTTTGACATAGCTCCACTAGCACTTTCTTACACCAAAACACATAACTTTTCATCTTTAAACATTCAAGGACATTCATCTACACAAGGAATGTTATTTACTCACAACTACACCTTAAACTACACTACATCACAATATAGTGCATAACTTAAATTGCTTGGCACTTAGGCCCTTAAATAACATGGCTCTTAGGCCCATAAATTGCATTAATCTTAAACACTGAATTTCCCACATATTAAATGCCTTTAACATGCAAATACACACAATATCACATATTCCCTTAATAACCTCCTTGTGGATAGTTTTTAACTCATTTCCCATTGGCTCTTTAGGTTGTTTATTAAGCATTCTCAAAGCTCAATTTCCTAAGACACATAACTACATTAAGGTAGGTTATTTACCTCTTTCCTTCAAGACTTTCTCACTTGTTTTATCTTGTTCTTTCTTGATTGAAAATCGGCAAGGAGCTTTAATCATTTGTCAACCTTCTAACCAACACACATATAAGGTAATGAGCATTAGGCTTTATACTTAAACTCATGAATAAACCCTAAATTAACATAAGTGTTTTAAACATTGAAATGGATGTTTACCTTGGAATTGAAAGAGGGATTGATTAAGAAGCAAGGTAGGACTCCTCCTAGTCCTTTGAAGATCAATTCAAGCTACTAAAAAGAGCAAGACAAGGCATCATCAAGAGATGATTTTTGGCCATATAAGAAAATGAGAGGAAACATGAATTTTCTTTGGTTTTTCTTACCTTGAAACAAAGGAGAATGACAAGGTATCAAAAGATGAGTTTTTCCTCCTTCAATGGAGATTCTTCATGGCACCAAAATGGAGTTCTTGAAGATTTGAAAAGATAGAATTGTAGAGCTTGCTCTAACTAGAAGAAAGGTAGTCTTGGAATTGAATTTGGAGCATGGAGCTAGAAGTTACAAGAGAATGAAGTTGGAGAAGTATGGTGTGCTGTAGCAAAACCTGTTGGAGAAGGGAGGATGAAGGATGAAGACGGTGGGAATGAGAGGAATGAAGAGAATGAGGTGAGAGGTTACACTTTTACAAGATATTTAAGTAAAAGTAAATAGTTAACTTACTTTATCAAGTCTTCCTTCCTTAATAAAATAGCCAAGTGTGATGAATCACACTTAAAAAACCGGCCCCTCTTTAGTTAATAAGATATTTTATGGCGTTTGTTGACCATTTAATTAAGCTTAGTTGACTTATGTCTAAACTAGCACTATTTGAGCATTATTCACTAATTAGTGCACATATTTGTGAAAATTTTGATTTCCCATTGATTTATACTTCCTAATGTGATACTAAGTAGTAAACATATTGATTAAGGTGTAATGATGGGCATTTAGTGACTCAAAACCCATTTCCAAGACAATTTTTCAAAAATGTGCTTTAAGACTCCTTAAAGCACATTTGTTTTTGAACTTGTTTTTGAGCTTGGTTTTCTTTAGTAATTGGTTTAACATGTCCATTAGCATATAATAAAGTCTTGGTAAGCTCTTTGAGTCTTAACCAAGGTTATCCCAAGCTTAGAGCATGTTTTTGCTCAAATTGTCTTTATGGTACTTTATTGTGTTTTCTATGGTTTAAATTGTTCACTAATGTTTCTAAGGCACTTTTTAGCCTTAATATACCATATTTTAATATTTAAACAACATATCAAGGTTAGGGGTATTTCAATCTACCCTCCTTAAAAGAACTTTGTCCCCAAAGTTCACACTTCCCACTCATCCTTTAAATTAGAACACGGGGATTTCTTGCAGAACAATACTTCCATAACAAACATACTTTACATATCAACCCCCACTTGAAATATCTTGTTTGGTATTTGAAATACCCCGAACCTCGATTACCTTTGAAATATCCCAAATGTTAATTACCCTAATTAATAATAAATTAATTAGATGAAGGTGATTAATGAAAGGTTAGATATCTTAATATGTAAAAAGGAACGATAGAATATAAATGATCTTGAGGAGGTTAAAAAAAGAGGAGTTTATTTAACCATAACCATACATTTTTGTATAAACGTATATACGGTTTATAAGGGAACTGTTACACACCTTAAATAGAGAAACTAAATATCAACAATGATATTATATAATGTACCTAATGTATATGTACAAGGAAGTACATAAAATAATAACAAGGACATTATTGAAATGGTATGAAAATAGTGATCATTAATTTAAAAAGATTTATTAAATAAATCTCATTAAGGATCATGTAGTAAATATATGATCATTTTATTTGGTTTACTAAACCCCATTATAGGAATAAATATCCTTATAATTCAAAATGGTATGCTAGGATTCATTATATATATATATACAAACTTCTTTATGATTAAGGAGTTTATTTAAATTGTTATTGAGTATTTGTATAATATTTATAAGGTTTTAAAAGGGTTGTATTAAGCCCTAAACCAATCTAATAATCCTAAAGCAAAATAGGAAATAATATAAGGATTAATTGATTGAAGTAAACTATATGGAATATAGTATATTAAAGAATATACTAAAATAGAATAATAATTAATTGATTTGATTCTACTATAAAATATATCCTTAGGTTTAATAGTATATCTAAATAAAAAAAAAAATAAATTAAATAATAAAAGGAAATGGGGGTAACATAGATACAAATTACACAAAATTATAACAAGATTAACACGTTAGTGGAGAGGAATCAAACAAAGAGCTAATTGAGATCGATGTAATTATGCATAAAATAAAGTATATTTAGAGAGGTGTTGGAGATGTTTAAAAAAAATGCAATAACTATATACATTTAAATATAATGTTACATGAGTTAATACTTTAAATTAATGAGTTAGTCATTTCTAGACTAATTAACCTTACTTAAATATCAGCCAGTACTACAAAAATCCCATGCCTCTATTTAATTTTTGTTTTTCCTTCATTCTTTTCATCCCCTTCATTCTGCTGACATACTCTGCGACTTTTCCTTATCTTATTCTTCTTCATTTTCAAACCCTAGTTGACTGAACAAGGAACATCCATGTCCAGCGCCACCTTTATCCTCTTCCCTCTCCGTATCTGCACTTGCTGTAATTAACTATAGGAACTGCTGTTCCTTGCACACCAGATTAAAGACGCCCCTCTTTCATTCTCTTTTGGTGTTGTGTGCTTGTACAACAAAATAACTGGACAGCTACATCTCAAACACCTAGTTGAAGGCAGGGTGCCTTATGCATCTCTTCACTCTCTTCTTTGTTGCAAATAGAGGGAACTACATCTGGTTAAAGGCAGACATACACGCTTTACGCCAGGTTCCATTCTCTAACGGTAATTTTGCAACCCAACACACTACAATATACGTGTGCTGCACCTCTTCGTTCTTTTCTGCTGTCTGTCTGCTTGATCTAATAAAAAAATTTGCTATTTCCTATTTCCTAAACAAAACATACAGATTGCACCAGTCTCTATTCCCTTCTTGTACTTACACCTCTGGAACTGCATCTCACAAATCAGATTGAAGGGAAGGAAGATAAAATAACTCATTGCAGAACCGGTAACATACTTACTTTCTTTTCTTCTTCTATTGAAATCTTCTGTCACACCTTATGAAGAGAATGACATTCTCTGATATCACATTTAAGGTGGGACTGAAAATCAACCCCTTACCTCCATTGACATTGAAATACCCCAAACTTAGATATGGTGTTTAATTGATAAACTAAGATATAAGAAGGCTAAATAATGCCTTAGAAACATTAAGAAACCATTTTAATCAAAGAAAACATAAGGAAACACCAAAGAGCAGTTTAAAAAAACAAAAGTAAGCCAAAACGTGCTCTAAGCTTGGAGAGACTAAGACCTTAGTAATATCCTAATGGTCATTTTAAGTTAATTACCAAAGAAAACCAAGCTTGAAAACAAGTTAAAACACACAAAATGTGCTTTAAGGAGTCTTAAAGCACATTTTTGAAAAATTGTCTTAGAAAGGGGTTTTAAGTGGCTAAATGCCCATGATTACTCCTTAATTAACTTGTGTACTAATTAGTATCACATTAGGAAGTCTAAATCAATGGGAAATCAAAAAATCACAAATATGTGCACTAATTTGTGAATAGTAACCAAATAGTGCCTAGTTTAGTGTTTAATCAATTAAGTCTAATTAATTGGTCAAACAAGACCATGACCAGCCTAATTAATGAAGGGGGCCGGTTTCCTAAGGGTGTGAGTCACCAAGAGTAGCCAATTAATGTTAGAAGAAAAAGAGAAAATAAGTTGTTACTATTTGCTTTAAGGAATCAAATATCTTATATGCCACCTCTCTCCTCCTTTCTTCATTCTTCATCTCCTCCATCGATTTCTCTTGCTCTCTTTCTTCTCTCTCTCATGTAAGAAGCAACCTCCATGCTAGCTCCATCTTCTTTTGCCCACATCTTGCTCATTTAAGCTCCAAAATCAAAACCAAGCACATATATCTCTTAGTTAGCTCAAGCTCTTTCTTTCTATCTTTTCAAAACTTCAAGAGCCTCATTTTGGAGCCAAGGCAAACTGCCATTAGAGGAGGAAACTCAAGCTTGGAGACTCCATTAGCTTCTCCATTCTCTTAAGGTAAAGAATATGTAAGAAAATCTAGGTTCCATCATTTCTTCCCTTGTCCGAAAATTTGTACTCATGGGACTCCATGTTTATGCCTTTTCTAGCTTGTTTTCTACTCTTCAAAGGATAAAGGAGGTCCTTCTTGCTTCATATCCAAGCTTGTCTTGAGAAACCAAGGTAAAACAACCACCTTAATACCTTAAAACATTTTTAACCTAGGGTTTGTTCCTTAGGGTTAATGTATTATCTAGCACTCATTGGAGTCATTGAATGTTGGTAGAACATTGGCAAGGAGAACTTGATTTGGTGACCGAGATTGAGCAAGGAAAAACCTAAGGAGGAAAGTTTGTGAGCTTGTAAAAGAACAAGGTAAATTACTTACCTTAAGGTTTTTTATTGTTTAAGGGAATGGGATTTAGATATGTGATGAGTTTAGTGTAGAGTTTACATTAGAAAAGGGCTATATATAACCTAGGAGAAACAATGACTATGTTTGAGAACTTGTGACTAAGGAGCCAATGAGAAAAGGATAGTCAAACAATGTTAAGATGAATTACAAGAAGCATTTTATTTCAATGGGAGCCTTGTTGTGTGTATTTGCAGGTTAAAGGCAACTATATATGGAAATTCAGTGGTTAAGATTATTGTCATTTTAAGGGCCTAAGTGCCAAGCGTTTTAAGTTTAAGCACTATATTGTGATGTAGTGTAGTTTTGGTGTATGATGTGTGTTAAGGAGGTTTAATGAGAGTTTGAATGTTGATTGCTATTTGATGGTGAGAAACTAAATGTTTTGGTGTAACAATATGCTAGAGAACCCATGGCAAAATTTAGTGAAGAACCTAAGTGTTTAAGATGTTCTAAGGAGATTTCATGACTAAGGTAGTACTAGGAAACTTTAGGGGTTGTTTTGATGAAAAAGGGTGAGTTTAAGGTGTTTTAATGAGTTAGAATGACTTAGGCATCACCATGGAGGATTTGGGAATCAAAAGAATGTACTAGTGTATTTAGGACCTAGGTAAACATTGGTAAACAAGTAGGAGAAAATAAGGTGTTGATGGAAGGAGGCAAAAGCTTGTGAAGAAACTTTAAGTAGTTGCATAAGCAGTTTTAGATGGTTGTAACGCCCCTATTAACCATAAATACAGCGGAAATAAAACTCTAAGGCGATTACAGACCATCGAGTTCCAAACACCCGACACCAAAACCTCACCAATTACAACTTACAATCTACAAAAGCTACGGTCTGAACTCGAGAAAAACTTAACACAAACAAATAGAAATTAAACACTTTAACTCTCCACAAAACCTAGTCCCATCCCAAACGCTCATTCTCTTCGTGGCCACCTGTAAAACAATTCGTACCTGCAAGATGAAACCAAGCAGCCCACCCCGAAAGGGGCGGGTCAGTTCCCTGGAATGGAACTGGTACAATTCTCCAAAACAAACTTATAAAACATAACTCTTCAAAATAAACAGTAACTTGAAATTAAACTCTTGAAAGTAAAGCAGGGAAACAAGGCACTTTAAAATCACCAAGCCAAAGATAACAAGTTAAGGATAAAGATAAATGATAGAAAAGGTAAAGTTATTGAAACACAATCACATCATGTGTTAGTGAACATCCATTTCCTTAGTTAAACCCAATTCCCATTAGGAGTAGAAAAACTCAGATAGTCACAAAGGACTAGGAATAATAAGATAGATCCAAGAACCAAGAACTCAAGAGTGGAATAATTCAACTGGGAGAGATGGCCCCCACCGCCAATCACGTCCTTTTAGGACAGGGGATATACAACCCCTCACTGTTTATCACGTCCCCTTTGGGGACAGGGGATATATAGCCCCTCACTGTCTATCACGTCCCTTTTTGGGACAGGGGATATACAGCCCCTCACTGTCTATCACGTCCCTTTTTGGGACAGGGGATATACAGCCCCTCACTATTACCATTGAAGACGCGCGCACGTCGAAAGAAAGATTTCCAAGATTGACCTTTTTTCCAAATTCCCACTAGATCACCAACTACCCAGAACAATACCAAACACTCAGTCCTACAGAGTGCAGAAGCGTAAACCCTAAGCAGTCAATGTCTAACGGGACACCAAGTAGAAGAAACCAATACCCAAGTGAGTTCCACATCCAAGGCTCAGTTAGAACGCTGTAGCAGTTCTAGTCAACTTGCACAAACAATCAACAGTACTCTGAAGATTATTAAAGGTAGTCTATCATCAATCACTTGTAGCCTAAGTTAAGCTTAATAAACTCCTCACTCTTATTCCAAAGTCTCAATTATCCTTTAAGCCCTCACTTAAATGTTATGTATAATCTTTGTGTTATCTGAGAACGTTGTATAGCCCAAGGTGGTAAGATCAAGGAATGTATTCGATCAACATTTGCTATTGTCCACTCCTATCCACTTATTCATACTTAACCACAATCCTCACATTCAAGACTTTTGAGACCTCTATATCATAAATGTGCTACATTATATCATAACCTAATTGAGTTACTAACTCATTTATCTTATCTTTAGTCCAGAAAGACTTTTTATTACATCCAACTAATAATTGTAACACCCCAACAACTAACAACACACTTAACAATATCGCAGCGGAATTCATAACTCACAACATCACTTAACTCTTTGGTGTTACACGCCGTTAGCCACCCACGTGGCTAACAAGGCTAACATACATACATGTACCGGTCTGATGGACTAAATTCCCGAGCGACTACACATAAACCCCGTTCCATGTCCAACAGTCATTTACATTACACATTACAGCTGTACCGAGTAATTACCAACTAACGCCGATACATTTTCGGTCTTACTACACCTATAATACATCCACAATTCTCATGACTACCACATACAACACTACCCCGTCCTACTCTCGAACGGCTTCCAGTACCTTGTACCTGAAAAGTATGGGAGCCCCCAAAGGGGTCAGCACCTTTGCTGGTATGGTAATCCCGCAGCCCGCATGCTACCGGGCCACGCACAACTATTTGTCGTCTTAGCATGCGGTTGATTTATTTCAAACATGCACAAACTCACATACATATCATGCTTATAAGCAAACAATCATTAATAGGGCACAAACACAATTTAACACACACACTCAATAACATAACAGTACACTTCACTTTATAACATACTCAACTTAATTTCTCTCCTCTGAGAGGATATACCTTTATTTAGGGAATGCCGGGGTAATATAAGCCCGAGCACAACATACATACATTTCCTTTACTTGAGTGGCGGCCTCATATAGGACCGATCACAACATACATAGTTTCCCCCTAACTCCAATAATAGTGATGAGGTAGGTAAGCCTTGGTTAAGCTTGTGGGTGGTTGTAATTCCGGAGGAAGAACAACCGTAACATAACAAAGAGGGGTCGAAGCGAACTTAGGCATCGACACCCTACCAACATTATACATAATTTCCCTCCTAGCCCGATGTGGAGGTCGGGTAGGTAAGCTTTGGCTAAGCTAGTGGGAGGTCGAAATCCAATGAAGGAAAACAACCCTAACATACCAGGATGGGAGTTAATTCTCATATATGTATTAACTCCCAAACAACACGCGCGACCAGAACAACCGGATTCCTCTCCATACATAACATATACTTATTAGTTAGAGGTTCCCTTATGGAACTTATCACATACACACTTCACATAGTGTTACTAACTCGGTTAGACACATAAGGGGTGTAATATCCCTTTTTAACAAACATGGATAACTGTATCCAGTAACAACAACAACATATCCAACAAGCCACATACATCACACATAATCACAACATACACTAACGCACGGATAGCCGTAGTTAGAACGTTCCCATGGGTCGGGACGTTTATTCCGAATACCGATCTCTTATGTGAACCTAAAGTCGGTTAACTATTATTTAACACATAACTAAGGTTAAACGGTATCGGAATTAATTACGCCACAATAATGAACTACTGTAAACTCATTTCATGCTTTATCTTGCAAGGTGGCAAACACACAGAAAAACACATTGGCATACAAGCCGGTGTAATCCGGTAGGACACAGGTTGCAAGAAAACCATACCTTGGCCCTTGCTGTGTATGAGTCCCACCAACGTAGTTCCTATACATGATTTATAATATCGGTTAATTAATTTATTTAACTCCCACTTAGTTATTAATTACTCACATATTATGTCATACACTTTCACACTTAAACTTACACTTGTTCACCTCCTAATGTTCATTATAAGTCACCAAAGATGTCCTAAATAATCATATAACATCAACACCTACTCATCCCCATCATTAGACACCATTTAACAACATAAAAACAAGGTTTTAGGGTGGTCCGGGACTTGGTCCTCACCTTAGGTCCCGGACCAATTCACAACTCAACTCTCGGCTATTTTATAAGGGGTGGTCCGGGACTTCACACTTAACCTAAGTCCCGGACCAGAATGTGTGAAAAACTCTCGGCCTTTAAATTGCATATGGTCCGGGACTTGGGCATGGAGTTAGGTCCCGGACCAAACAAACAGAGCACTCTCGGGGGAAATTTTAGGGGTGGTCCGGGACTTGGTCCTGGACCTAAGTCCCGGACCCTGCTACAGATTTCACAATTTTGACAGTTTCTTCCTCTGTTACAGGTTCTCTCTTTACCCATGATTAACCAACCTTCACCAACTAAAATCTTCATGTTTTAGTGCCTAATTACCCACCTAAACCACCTTAAACCAAACACCAAGTACACTCACCAATCTAGTTAATTTTACTTAGATTCTTCTCGCTTACAAAGCTAGTTATCCTCACTTGTTTTCTATCCGTTTGTAACAGATTTTGGTTTCCCTTTTAAGCCATTCAAACCTCTCCTACTGATGCCATAACTATCACTCAAATGACATTATTTTGCTCCCAGCACACTCCCCTTCTTAGTTAGGCTCTCAAAACTTAAACCACTCAACTTAACCTTCTTAAACAACCTAGTTTCTTCCTTTAAACAGAACACTCACACCATCCACCCTAGGTGAATTTTGACAGCACCTATTTACTTCCCTAAGCATTTTCACCACACTACAAAAGTTCACAACACACAACTCCCACCTGTTTGGTTTAAACACAAACAACACATAAAAAATCCCACTTGTTCACACATGTAAACTAGCTTAACTTCTAGGTTTATTTTGCACACTCTAACACATTAATACATCCTGTTTCAAATAACAACATTACAGTCCCAAGGCTACACAAGCTCAAGGTTATTTTTTTTTTTCAACATCAACACCAACTTCACAAGGAAATAAAGCAATACAAGGTAAGCTCTTTACCTTGCTTTACTTTCAGTTTTCACTCCTCTTCTTCCTCTTTATCTTGTTCTCTTCTTTCCTCTCTCCTTGTTTTCCACACCACACACAAGGGCTTTGGATTGCCAACTACAACCGCAACCCATCACACACATACAACAATCAATTCACTTTTCCTCCACAAAACCTAATATATATTTTAAGAGCTAGTTTCAAAGTTAAATCTAGATTTTACCTTAGAGAACCCAATGGGTGGCTTGGCAATCAATTTGAGAAGTTTTCCAACACCCACAAAAACATACGGTCTCGATTGAAATGAGGGGAAATCCAACGTGAGGGAAAAATCTCACAAATGGCAAAATGAGCTTGAAATGATCTAAACACTTACTTATTAATACCTTAAGGCACTAAGGAAGAGAAGAAGGGTCGCAATCAACTCTTCACACTTCAAAAGCTCCAACGTCAATGGAGATGAAAATGGAGGAATCGAAACTTTGTTGGGTGGAAATCGAAGCTCTCACCAGAGGAGTTCAACGGTACAAATTTCGTGTGATTCGGTGGAGGAACGAGCAAGATAGAGTTGAAACAAGGAGAGGGTTTGGTGCTGTTGGTGTCGCACGTACAGAGGAAGAAGAAGAAGTTGCAAAGCTCTGGAGTAAATCGTGAATGAGGAATAGAAGGTGAGAGGTAAGTATTTTATTTTACTTTTTACTTTATACTCTTTACGTTACTTATTTATTTATTTGTCTTGTTATTACTTAATAGCTAGCAGGTGTACACTTATTAATTAAAACCGGCCCACATTAAATAATAGCCCGGGTTGTTTTTCGTCTTTTACAAAAACGCCCATTAATTTACCCGGTTTTAGTACTATTCACTAACCGGGTCCGTTTTCCGGAATTTTCTCGTTTATTTAATTTTAATGGTTATTATACTCTCCATTAATGTTTAATTATTGTTACATAATCAACTATTATTTTTACGGGGTCATTTAACTGTTTAAAATCACGTTTCCGGATTTTCTCGAAAACGTTTTTAGGACTCCGTTAGCGTTTTTGCATGGTTTGAATCCGTTTTCTTCCGGAATTTTCCCACATGTTATTAATGTGTAATTAAGGTATAAAAATACATTATCACTCCAACGAAGGTTATGTACCTCCTAAAATAATTAATATACGCGGTTTCACGTTTTGTGACTTTTACGCATGTTCTTATTCTTTTTGGTTTTTATTTCTTCACCAATAATCTTAAGGACTTAATTAGCCTTAGAAAATTATAATTACATAGTTAATTAACATATTAAGGTTTGGGGTATTTCAATCTACCCCCCTTAAAAGAACTTCGTCCTCGAAGTTCACACTTCCCTAGCATCATTTGAATTAGAACACCGGGATTACTTGCAACATAAACTTTCATAACAAACATACTTTACATTACAACCTCGGACTTGACGGTCCGGGTAACACATCCACATCCATATATATATAACATACTTACATAGTAATCTCGGACTTGATGATCCGGCTACCTTAACAACATTTGCACATGTATAACAACCCTTTGACTCTTGGTCTGGGTAACATAACAACATTTAGACTCGTGGTCTTGATAACACAACATCCTTTAGACACATAGGTCTTGACAACATAACACTTTCGGAATTCAATCACATTAGGACTCAAGGTCCAAAATAATAATTATTACACATACCACACAACATGTCATAGCATGTATATCAACCAGAAATTCCTTTTCCATCTCTTCATGGGTTCGAGACCCATGTTGAGTACATATACACTGTGATCCCGCAGAACCGGTCGCGATGGACACTCTGGTCCCCGTTCCTTTGGGAGATCAAAACAATTGCATACATCTTTAAAATATACTTCTCATGTCACCGGTCCGAAGACAAAGGCTCGTACGTCCTCAGCTCGTGAGCAAGTAGTAGGAAAAGTACCCTCTATGAGGTTGAGTATAATGAAATCCTTTATTGGAAGGATACAAGTTGAAAATCCTCTACGAGGTCACATAAAGGTAGTCCTTCCTTGAAAATACCACCTAAGAATCTTAAAATATTTATTGAAGTCTAGAAAATACCAATTGCAAATTTGAGGCCCAATTTAAAATTCTTTTGAAAGCTCCATACAACTCCAAGTCCAATTATTGTTAACTGCATCTTATTCTTGATGTGATTATTTATGACCACTTATAGGGAGTTTCAAGAATCATCCAACCCTGATGTGATCAGCATCAGTGTTGAACTATCTCTCCACCCCAATTTGTGTTCGGCTTCCCTTGATCTCATGATAATCAAGTTTCACCTCCCACTTTAATTCAAACAACAACTAATTCAAGCATGTACCATTTTCTATCTTCTAATCCATCTAGTCGTAATCATTACATCTCCAAGGGTGGAACTATGTCCATCAATCATCTTCCCGATTTATTTTAAATCAAGTTACCTAGGGAATTTAATTCTCACTAGGTTCTACGTTGGTGTCATACCTCTTCATAAATCACAATACTGTATATATACATATATCCATATATATATTTTTATCAAAATATAATACACAATATTACATTTGGTATCATATGAACATACACTATCGGGGTTTTAGTTCCCCGGGAGTTTTTCTACTCCCTTATACTTATACTTTCACACACATTTGTTGACACAATAAACACACTTATCGCAAGGCTATTCGCATCTTCCGTGTGTAATTACCACACAATTAACCATGAATGAATGTGTATGTTTATGTAACACACACCAATCAATCAAAACAAATCATTTTGTGCTATGCACATCATAGTTCACGTACACTTGTACGGTAAAAGACACTAAGTGTTCTACGCTCTAGCTCTACCCCCCCCTTAAGGGATTACGCCACGTAATCAATCAGTTAATCACTGGTTTAGAACATCCTACCGTCGTGAAGTGCTTTATCTCCACGCGGTTTATTACACAATGTGTTCTGGTTTGAGGATCTTAGCCATATGGGCGGTTTAGTCCATAACCAAGAATTCTCACTAGAGTTTGTTTTAACTCTTAACTAGTTTCGATTCTGGCCTGTGAGGCTTTTAGGCATCATTAATTTGCCATTCTCTCATGTTCACTATTCGCATTCATCGTTTGAATCACTGGTTCACCAGTTTCTGCTGCGCAACTCTTGATAATTTAGAGCTTAGTTTGCCCCATACATTATTCTTACTGTACCGTAATCTTCGATTATCACCTTCATCTTGGTAATAACGGTTTCTCAACCAACGCGTGGTATCACTTACCATGAGCGAATTCGGTGAGTTACAAACTTACTATCCACTTCCATGATGATTTGCTGTATTCCACAATGACGTACTTGATTTCTTCCGACTTACTGTCGGTTGAATTGAGACTCTACCTAATGAGTAGTACTCTTTCGGTTATTTCCAACACTTGAGGTATATTCCATACCGATATTTAATAATCGTGTTACTGTAGTCACTTATGTCAACCAAGTACCCTTTGCTGGTACGACCGTGCTTGTCTTATGCATCGGTTTTATCATACAATAAGTCTTATTCTTCTATCACCTTAACATTTCCCAAACTTCCTAGCTATCCCACTCGATCATTACTGCACAAGAGCAATACCAAAACACTCAGTCATACAGAGTGCAGAGGCGTAAACTCTTGACAGTAAATCTCTTATGCGATTGCAATAGGAATTCACACTGAGTTCCTTATCACATAATACCGACCATTGGCTCTTATTGCCCAGTCTGTTTGCTATCACTTACTTGTATGTCCATTGAGTTTTACTCATAATCGGTCTTATTCGCCACATTACTATTTAACAATACTTATACAACGGTCGCTTACTGCGCACCGTGCTCTTATTCATTGTATAACATTAACTTGCACTGCATCCGCTATTACATTAGCTTCCGCCGTTACACTGTGTTTCGCCACTTAGTTGGCCGACTGCTGAACACACGCTATTGTTTTTGACTCTTTATGCTCTTGAGCGTTGTTCATTACACATTTAGCATCCCACACCTATGGTGGTTGCTATTTTTTTTTACCAACCTACTTCCTTTGTTCCACTCACAACTGGTGCAACACTTCCTTCGTATATTCCTACTACCACACATCATTCTTGTAATAGCAACATAGTCACTCTTAACACATTCCCTGGACTTAGTTTCACATAACTACGTTGTTGCGGTCTCCCATATCAAGGGTATCCCCACACTTTAATCAGTGGTTCGTTATCCGCTTACCTACTTATATAACATAAACTTCCATAATCAATAAAATTTCCTTAACACATTTTACTTGTGGCTTATAAGCCCTATTGCCTCGCTCTCGCTCATTGTAGGCTGTTCACACACCACACACTCTACTTCTCCGTACTATATTACCGGTTCCTTTCATGGGATGCCCCTTCAAGGATGTCAGACTTCCTCCTGACGCCTTACACTTAAACTGGGTTAGTTTCGTTTCGACCCTTGCATTTCTGTCACGTTAGTCGTTCAACCAATGTTGACCCAAATACCCTTTTAAGGATAACTCCTGGGTGTCGCTGGGTTCTGCCATTACATCTGGCTTGCACTTACTGGTATGTTTAATTTACTACTTCGCCCTGCATTCTTTGTTGGGTTGTATATTCTCCTTAGTGAGATTCTTATCCCTAGTGAACATCTCGGGAGTCTCGTCCCGATCCTTGCACATTAACGTATCCATAGTAGGCATCTGCCTCACCATATGTAGGTTGGGTACTTACTCCAGCTATTATGTTCATCCATCCAGATCCTTAAGACATATGCTATGTCTTTACTTACTAACCAGAGCACTTCGCACTAGTTCACCTTTAAACATTTCTTAAAATAAACTTACTAATCCTTTAGTCTTCTTAATTTACTGGGTTCCTTTACTTCAACCATTCGATGGTAGTTTATTACTCTTGTCTGACTTTTACCTCGGACCGTAGTATGGAGTCGACTACTTCCTGTGTTCCAGCTCCACTCGTATACATACGTGGGGTATCCTACTGATACATTGCTACTTACCTGACTAACCCATAAGTAGGTCTGTCAGGCCCACAAGCTCCTATCGGAGTGCGGTCGTCCCACATTACAGTTGGTATACTCGTAGTGTCCGTCACATGCCTAGGTGAAGTATTCTGTTGTCAACTCCTCTTATATTATCCTATAATAATGCATTCCATGCTTCC
The DNA here is from genome assembly GCA_023374045.1 of Limonium bicolor. NCBI lineage: Eukaryota > Viridiplantae > Streptophyta > Magnoliopsida > Caryophyllales > Plumbaginaceae > Limonium > Limonium bicolor. The sequence goes on along the minus strand of CM041779.1, from coordinate 191,502,380 downwards.
CGAACTTAATCAAGGGAAGTGTATCCACTGTTGTATTATTATAAACTCACTCCATTCCCGCGTGTTTTACCCTTGGGTTTACCAGTTTCCATCCGGTTGTTTAAAAGTAACTGGGTAAAACTTACTACCATGTGGCACTGAGGCCCGTGTAGGTCCTCTGGTTTGGTTTAAAGAAAAGGCGAATTAAGCTAAAATGGGTTTGAAAGAAAATCTAGTTTTGAAAAAGGTTTTGAAATGGATTTAAGTTGAAAGAAAAAAAAATTCTCGTGGTTTTACAACGTTTCCTTGCCTTAACCAAGTCTAGCTTCTTGCTGACTGGTATATTTCCAAGTACAGAGGTCAGGCTATTTAAGCCCTTCCACAGTTGTGATGATCCGACTTAACTTTAAGCACTTGTAGTTGTTAAAAAATCTCCCGCACAACCTTTGTTGTAGCAGCACTTGCCATGGCAAGTGCGCCATGCTAACTGGTTATCGGTTCAATTTACATTGGTTGCGATACTGCTTTCACCCGCTTTAACATCAGTGGCCTTGTTGGCCCTTGCTTGACCTTACAGCCTTAACAACATCTTCGGGTATATCTTACTATCTTCACATGATAACTATTGACTAGGGCGTTTCCCATCCTGGGAGCCCCTTTTACTTAGTATTGCATCCTCCTCGTACTACGTTGTAGTTCCTTAATCGGTTGGTATACCGTTGGGGTATTAGTAACATTGTAGTCCCGTAGACACTCGTCTCGGGTTTCATTACTTCCCTTCTTGCCTGTTGCACAGTAAGTGCTTGCAAGCTGGTTGTCCGCTCGACTGCTCCGCATGTCGACCCAGGGTGTTGGAAATTCCATTCTCTTATGCATAAAATTCTTCACTTTTCGCTAACAGGAGCGATTAATGTTGTTCACATGGAGACCGTCTTCGGGATTCACACCTTTCGGAATCTACCGTATGACAGGTTCCCCGTATTTATAAGGATACTTAGTAACAGCCAGATCGGGTATTCCCGAGTAAGAGAGGACTTTCATCTCTCTCTGGCGTCTTTTCCAGTTATAAAATAGGGTTTGTGGAGGGCGGGATGGATACTGTAGGTATCCAGTACACACTGGTATTCCCTAACTAGCGTACTTCTCACGCTATCACTCAACCCTTAACCCAAGTACTAAACCCTTAACTCGGTACTTCCTAAGCTCGGTATTTCAGTCATCAGAGCGATACTTCGCTCAATACCACTTTTTGTAACACCCCACAACTAACAACACACTTAACAACATATCGCAGCGGAATTCATAAACATCACTTAACTCTTTGGTGTTACACGCCGTTAGCCACCCACGTGGCTAACAAGGCTAACATACATACATTGTACCGGTCTGATGGACTAAATTCCCGAGCGACTACACATAAATCCCGTTCCATGTCCAACAGTCATTATACACTTACATTACAGCTGTACCGAGTAATTACCAACTAACGCCGATACATTTTCGGTCTTACTACACCTATAATACATCCACAATTCTCATGACTACCACATACAACACAACTACCCCCCCTACTCTCGAACGGCTTCCAGTACCTTGTACCTGAAAAGTATGGGAGCCCCCAAAGGGGGTCAGCACCTTTGCTGGTATGGTAATCCCGCAGCCCGCATGCTACCGGGCCACGCACAACTATTTGTCGTCTTAGCATGCGGTTGATTTATTTCAAACATGCACAAACTCACATACATATCATGCTTATAAGCAAACAATCATTAGGGCACAAACACAATTTACACACACACTCAATAACAGTACACTTCACTTTATAACATACTCAACTTAATTTCTCTCCTCTGAGAGGATATACCTTTATTTAGGGAATGCCGGGGTAATATAAGCCCGAGCACAACATACATACATTTCCTTTACTTGAGTGGCGGCCTCATATAGGACCGATCACAACATACATAGTTTCCCCCTAACTCCAATAGTGATGAGGTAGGTAAGCCTTGGTTAAGCTTGTGGGTGGTTGTAATTCCAGGAGGAAGAACAACCGTAACATAACAAAGAGGGGGTCGAAGCGAACTTAGGCATCGACACCCTACCAACATTATACATAATTTCCCTCCTAGCCCGATGTGGAGGTCGGGTAGGTAAGCTTTGGCTAAGCTAGTGGGAGGTCGAAATCCAATGAAGGAAAACAACCCTAACATACCAGGATGGGTGTTAATTCTCATATATGTATTAACTCCCAAACAACACGCGCGACCGGAACAACCGGATTCCTCTCCATACATAACATATACTTATTAGTTAGAGGTTCCCTTATGGAACTTATCACATACACATCACATAGTGTTACTAACTCGGTTAGACACATAAGGGGTGTAATATCCCTTTTTAACAAACATGGATAACTGTATCCAGTAACACAACAACATATCCAACAAGCCACATACATCACACATAATCACAACATACACTAACGCACGGATAGTCGTAGTTAGAACGTTCCCATGGGTCGGGACGTTTATTCCGAATACCGATCTCTTATGTGAACCTAAAGTCGGTTAACTATTATTTTACACATAACTAAGGTTAAACGGTATCGGAATTAATTACGCCACAATAATGAACTACTGTAAACTCATTTCATGCTTTATCTTGCAAGGTGGCAAACACACAGAAAACACATTGGCATACAAGCCGGTGTAATCCGGTAGCACAGTTTGCAAGAAAACCATACCTTGGCCCTTGCTGCGTACGAGTCCCACCAAACGTAGTTCCTATACATGATTTATAATATCGGTTAATTAATTTATTTAACTCCCACTTAGTTAATTACTCCACATATTTATGTCGTACACTTTCACACTTAAACTTACACTTGTTCACCCTCCTAATGTTCATTATAAGTCACCAAACATGTCCTAAATAATCATATAACATCAACACACTACTCATCCCCATCATTAGACACCATTTAACAACATAAAAAAAGGTTTTAGGGTGGTCCGGGACTTGGTCCTCACCTTAGGTCCCGGACCAATTCACAACTCAACTCTCGGCTATTTTATAAGGGTGGTCCGGGACTTCACACTTAACCTAAGTCCCGGACCAGAATGTGTGAAAAACTCTCGGCCTTTAAATTGCATATGGTCCGGGACTTGGGCATGGAGTTAGGTCCCGGACCAAACAAACAGCACTCTCGGGGGAAATTTTAGGGGTGGTCCGGGACTTGGTCCTGGACCTAAGTCCCGGATCCTGCTACAGATTTCACAATTTTGACAGTTTCTTCCTCTCGTTACAGGTTCTCTCTTTACCCATTGATTAACCAACCTTCACCAACTAAAATCTTCATGTTTTAGTGCCTAATTACCCACCTAAACCACCTTAAACCAAACACCAAGTACACTCACCAATCTAGTTAATTTTACTTAGATTCTTTCTCGCTTACAAAGCTAGTTATCCTCACTTGTTTTCTATCGGTTTGTAACAGATTTTGGTTTCCCGTTTAAGCCATTCAAACCTCTCCTACTGATGCCATAACTATCACTCAAATGACATTATTTTGCTCCCAGCACACTCCTCCTTCTTAGTTAGGCTCTCAAAACTTAACCACTCAACTTAACCTTCTTAAACAACCTAGTTTCTTCCTTTAAACAGAACACTCAAACCATCCACCCTAGGTGAATTTTGACAGCACCTATTTACTTCCCTAAGCATTTTCACCACACTACAAAAGTTCACAACACACAACTCCCACCTGTTTGGTTTAAACACAACAACACATAAAATCCCACTTGTTCACACATGTAAACTAGCTTAACTTCTAGGTTATTTTTGCACACTCTAACACATTAATACATCCTGTTTCAAATAACAATATTACAGTCCCAAGGCTACACAAGCTCAAGGAAATAAAACCAATACAAGGTAAGCTCTTTACCTTGCTTTACTTTCAATTTTCACTCCTCTTCTTCTCTTTATCTTGTTCCTTCTTCTTCTCTTCTTCTCCTCTCTGTTTTCCACACCACACACAAGGGCTTTGGATTGCCAACTACAACCGCAGCCCATCACACACATACAACAATCAATTCACTTTTCCTCCACAAAACCTAATATATATTTTAAGAGCTAGTTTTCAAAGTTTAATCTAGATTTTACCTTAGAGAACCCAAATGGGTGGCTTGGCAATCAATTTGAGAAGTTTTCCAACACCCACAAAAACATACGGTCTCGACTGAAATGAGGGGAAATCCCAACGTGAGGGAAAAATCTCACAAATGGCAAGAATGAGCTTGAAATGATCTAAACACTTACTTATTAATACCTTAAGGCACTAAGGAAGAGAAGAAGGGTCGCAATCAACTCTTCACACTTCAAAAGCTCCAACGTCAATGGAGATGAAAATGGAGGAATCGAAACTTTGTTGGGTGGAAATCGAAGCTCTCACCGAGAGGAGTTCAACGGTACAAATTTCGTGTGATTCGGTGGAGGAACGAGCAAGATAGAGTTGAAACAAGGAGAGGGTTTGGTGCTGTTGGTGTCGCACGTACAGAGGAAGAAGAAGAAGTTGCAAAGCTCTGGATTAAATCGTGAATAAGGAATAGAAGGTGAGAGGTAAGTATTTTATTTTACTTTTTACTTTATACTATTTACGTTACTTATTTATTTATTTGTCTTGTTATTACTTAATAGCTAGCAGGTGTACACTTATTAATTAAAACCGGCCACATTAAATAATAGCCCGGGTCGTTTTTCGTCTTTTACAGAAAACACCCATTAATTTACCCGGTTTTAGTACTATTCACTAACCGGGTCCGTTTTCCGGAATTTTCTCGTTTATTTAATTTTAATGGTTATTATACTCCCATTAATGTTTAATTATTGTTACATAATCAACTATTATTTTTACGGGGTCATTTAACTGTTTAAAATCACGTTTCCGGATTTTCTCGAAAACGCGTTTTAGGACTCCGTTAGCGTTTTTACGCATGGTTTGAATCCGTTTTCTTCCGGAATTTTCCCACATGTTATTAATGTGTAATTAAGGTATAAAAATACATTTATCACTCTAACGAAGGTTATGTACCTCCTAAAATAATTAAATACGCGGTTTCACGTTTTGTGACTTTACGCATGTTCTTATTCTTTTTGGTTTTTATTTCTTCACCAATAATCTTAAGGACTTAATTAGCCTTAGAAAATTATAATTACATAGTTAATTAACATATTAAGGTTTGGGGTATTTCAATAATCCTGACATAAGATGTTAAATTACTTTTGATTTGAACCAACTATATTATAGTTAACTTAGACCTAACGAACTCTTACCTTTAGTATTCACAAGGTACATTATTTGCCTAACTATTACCTATATAATAGGTGTTTAAATATAACCTTTTGTATCCTTACTTACCTTTAATCTCCTAAATATTTTATTTTTACACCCATTCACTCTATAGACTATGTATAATTCTTTTGTCTAAACTTCAATAAACTTAAGTCTTAATATGTTTTAATAAATGTTTACAAACCTAAAGTTTCAAAGGACAACTTAATAAATCAATTCCCTTTATTATGTTTCAGGATAACATTACCTCTTAACATAAGGTAGAATTTATCTAAGAGTTAAACTCCGATTCATAAGTGAAATTGTTAATTATGAAATAAGATAATCCATTATGAAAATTCCCATATTTTATATTCAAAATAACATATCATTATTTCCCGTTACCGTAAAGTATATCAATATAATATCTTATGTAACTCAGTTTTACCTAATAGAAGGTTCAAAGATTTTAAGTATAAAATTCCTATTATAAACCTTCCTATAAATTCTCACTACTAAATACCTCACCTAAATGTAAACTCACATCCTGAATATTGGTAATAAATGTATTTTATATGGCTTATCTAATTCTAAGAAACTTAAGGATAATTATTTAGATAAATTCAAATCATCGTTTAATATAGAATATATTATAATCCTTTTAATGATTCTATCTTAAAACATCAAGTTATATCTCACTACCATAAATGTTAAGAAATGATTAAATATAGACTTACTAATCCACCTCACGTTCAGATGTAAAAGTATTTTACTTATTTTATTAGGGTTTATATAATAAGAACATCTAGATGTAAACGTATTACATTTTTATCATTAATTATAGAATAAGATCTATTTGCACAACACTTTATGAAATCACCATTTTTCCTAAGTTTTAACTTATTAATTACTTAATCCCAATTTAAGATTTACATCCTGGTCATTGACAAATAATACTATACATGTATTTTAATATGGTTATATATAAACCTTGGAAATTCAAAGGTAACTCTTAAGCCTAATACATAACTATAATTTAATACCACCTCATATAATATCCTTCTATTAATATTATGTAGAGGTTTAGTTTAACTTATTAATTCCTTCGTATTATATTTCCTATAAGGTATCTAATTTTATTTATGTTAAATGTGTATATATTTATATATACTAGGATTTGTTCAAAACATTATTTATGTAGTTTATTGTATTAATTATGTTTAATAACTTTTAGGCATAACTACAACCGACCTATGGTTTATTAAATAAAGTGTTTCCCTTATCTATTACATATGTATAAGTATACCCGTATTAGAAATTAACTAAGACATTCCCTATGTAATTTATCATATTTAAACTATCTTATTAAGACAACCTTAAACTGTATTCCAAGTGTATTTCGTAAAGTATTTCTTTTACTATATCTTAGGATTCTAGCTCTTAAAATATTTAATTATGATAAGTGTTAATTAAATTAATTCCTTGTTTTACTCTAAGTTACTACTTAATTCCCTTATAAATGCGGAAAAATAACTATATATTTATTCCTTAGTTTAATTAAATATTAACTCCCATATAGTAAATAAAATGTAGGATAATTAAATTCCTTAATTTATGTAAGTTCCTACTTAAGTAAGTATTATATATACATATATGTAAATAATTTCATTTCTCTTAAAAGCTAATACAAAAACATTTATAAACTTACTGTTATATGTAAAACCCAACTCAATCCAAATGTGGTCTCGCAACTTAACAGTAATATATAAACATGTCACAGCGGAATTCTTTACAATCCAGGACCTTGCCACGGTTTGACTACAGAATAGACCGAACATTAGTCTAACAACCTTAACCATTTACATAACCTTCTTACAACCCCCTCACATCCTATACATCTTACTAACTCAGGTTGCCATACGAGTGTACATGCACAACTCGTAGGCCACGTTAAACCCTTAACCGCTGTATCCTCTTCTTACTCTTGCGACGATCGCTTCCTGATGTACCTGTGTAGTAAAAACAGCCCCCAAAGGGGGTCAGCATGAATGCTGGTACGATCCTCTCATGGCCCCCAAGCTAACGTGGCTACGACGACTAATTGTCGATAGCATGGAGGTTGATTAGATGCGCAACATAATAGAAAGTGTAGTAAACAACAACTCAGATATGAACAATCAAAGTTCACACACAATGAACGACTTAATTGCGTTCCCTTAATTAGAGAGTTAGTTATTTAACTCCTTAAGTAATGTTACCTCTTAATCTTAGTCCATCCTTATCTCACCTCAATCTTAGTCTTATCTTAAACTGAGAAACAACCACCTTTAATAAGGAGTGGATGTAACCTACTTTGATCTGAATAATACAAACCATCCTTTTAAAAGGAATGGTTGCAACTTAACTTAACCTCACCTTAATCTTAATCTTATCTTAATCTTAATCTTAACAATACAAACCATCCTTTAAAAAGGAATGGTTGCAACTTATCTTAATCTTACCTTAATCTTAATCTCAATCTTAATCTCAATATACAAACCTTTCCTGGAAGGGATTGGCCGTATCTAATTCGAACCTGGGATTTAGGTGATCCCACCGCACCATCTTAATGCCACCTACTCTGGACGGGAGTCCAGCGTAGCTGAGCCGGCAACCGGCCCTAGGCACAAGTCCGAAGACAAGTCCTTAATCGGAAGTCGAATCTGCTATAGATACCGACTCCCTTTTCTTAGCATGCATGACCGGAGATCGGTCCCGGGTTTCCTCACTCAAGTTCCAGTTAGTAGTTATCTCAAGACCATGTTTGTTGGTTAACCTCTTTCGGTTCATATCGTCCCTCATTAGGGGGCGTTCCTTAGTCTCACTCAATTCCTTACTAAGCATTGGTTAGTAAGTTCTCACGGTATGTTGTGTTAGTTTTCAAACATCACACAACAATACAATATATATATGATATGTTCCGGTTGCATGCTTTATCTTGTTTAGTGAGCACACAAAACAAATAGCACACAAGCCGAGGGACACCTTGTTAGCAAGCAGGTCACAAGAGAACTGTACCGTTCACCGTTGGTCGTTCGGCTGCTTACTCTCTTCCGGAGTCCAAACTCCCAAGTCCTAAAACATTCATTCAGTTTTAGGTTGTCAATCACTTAACTTAATTCAACTTACTTAACTTACTTAACCCTTAATGATCCCCACCTAACACCTCTTAAGTCTTACAACTTAATCTTACAAACTTAATCTTAAACTTTTAAGTTTATTCTTAACTTAATCCCTTAGGTCTTTATACCTCTAATAATCATTGCCCCCTTAATGGGGTACCATTAATACCACTAAACTCTCTTAGGGTTTCTTTCTATCTTTTTTTTTTTTTTTATGGTCCGACCGACCCACCGACCGACCCACCCCCTGGGTAGGTCGGGTGCAGAGAACATCCAACTTCACAGTTTCAGCCCGACCGACCCAGACTGGGGTCGGTCCCCTGGGTAGGTCGGCTGCAGAAACTTCCCATACATTGTCAAACTTTCTCCAATTTTTCCTCAAGCCTCCTAATGTGTTCTAACATCATTTGGCACATCAAACCTACCTTATAACCTCCACCAAACTCATTAAAATCACCTCCAAAGATCATTCCAACCTTTAGCTCAATTCTTGTAAGAAATTCCTAACACTTGTCAATTAATTCCTTATATTTCTAACATGTACATTTTGTCTAAAACTTCAACTAACCAAAGTGTTTCTTTTCTACCCATATAACTCCTTCTTAACATCATTGCACTCCTTCTTTGCTTGTTAAACCTTCCAAGGTTATCTTGCATGTCCATGCACAATTTCTCTTCTTTTCACTTGTTACTCATCACTCTTAAACTCTTAAGCTTGCTTATACATTTCTTTCCATTATCTTAATACCTTGACATTGTTCTTCATTTACCTTAACCATGCAACACCCTCCTTAGACATTTCCACTTCTCTTATGCAACTTACTCACCATTCTCATGACCATACCCTCTTATACGTTTCTAGTCATTTTCCTTGATGACTTACAATACCCTCCTACCATTTTCACTTCCATCACCCAAGTCCACACATTACCATTCAACTAAACCTTACTAGTCCACCACTAACATCACCACATCTTACACAAACTTCTCGAACTCTCATTGTTCTTCTCTTAGTTCATACCTAAATCACCTTAAAGCATTATACACACTTTCCTTCAGATTTGCACAAGTCTTATCATTCCTCATACCGTGTCTTTGGTGTGTTCAATGCACCCATCTAAACTCTAATTTCCTCATAGACCATTCTAGGTCATTCTCATCCTCAAGAACTCCTTAGTTAACTCATTTCCACTCAAATTCTTCATAATGACTCCTAGTAATCCTAGGTCATATTAATTCACCACCATCACCTAAGCACTTATTTTCTACTCAAATTTCGCCATAGCTCCGCTAGTATATTCTCATGCCCAAATGCATTGTTTTTTCTCACACAATAATCTCACCACACACCAAGTCCTTTCTCATCTTATTTTCTCACCCAAATCAACTTATTCATATCATACTCAATGTATTGCAATAATCTTAAATTGCATAGCACTAAGGCTCTTAAATGACGTGGCTCTTAGGCCCTTAAATGACTTAAACTTAAACACTGAATTTCCCACATATATAAGCTTTCAACCTGCAAATACACTCATCAATCTCATAGTAGTTATAATGCTCTTAAAATCCACCTTAAACTTATATTACTAACTCATTCTCATAGCTCCTTAGTCACAAGTTCATAAGCTTGTTTAAATTCTTTTTCTTAGGTTATATATCCCATTACACAATGTAAGCTCTAAGCCACATTAGTACTTATCTAAAACTCATTCCTTAATCTTAAACCACCATTAGGTAAGCATTTTACCTTGTTTTCTCAAGCTTATCTTAATCTCCTCCTTAGACCTTCTTCTTGCATAGGTCTCGGCCACCACTTAAATTCCCCTTGCCAATGTTCTAATCAATATATCAATGACTCATATGAGTACTAAACAATACACCAACCTCAAGGAATAAAAACCTAGGTTAAAAATGTGTTTTAAGGTCTAAAAATGATGATTACCTTTGAAGTCTCAAGATAGACTTTGGCATTGAATGAAATAGGACCTCCACTAGTCCTTGGTGAATAAATCAAGCTAGAACAAGGCATAAAAACATAGCCCCATGAGAAGAAATTTTCGGCCATGTAGAAGAAATGATGGAAACATGGTTTTTCTTACATTTTCTTTACCTTAAGAGAATGGAGAAGCTAATGAGCTCTTCAAACTTGATTTTCCTCCATCAATGGAGTTTCCTCTTGGCACCAAAATGGAGCTTTGAAAGATTTGAAAAGATAGAAAGATAGGTCTTGACCTAACTAAGACAAATATGCAATTTGTTTTAGATTTGGAGCTTGGAGTTGTATTTGGCAAGTGATTGAAGATGGAGAACCATGGAGGGCAGCACTCTCGGTTTTGGAACAGAGAGAAGAAGAAGAAACGTGGGTGAAAGAGAGAATGGAGGAAAGAGAAGAAAAGGTAGCTTATAAGGATATTTTGCTTTAATAGCAAATAGTAACTTCTTTACTTATCTCTTCTTTTCCTTTCTCATTTGATGACTCATGTGGTGACTCCCCACATAAAAACCGGCCACCCTCTTAATATAAGGCTAACATGGTCTTTGTTGACCAATTAATTGACTTATATTGATTAAAACTTAAACTAGTCACTAAATAGTTACTATTCACTAATCAAGGCACATAATCGGGAAATTTTTGATTTCCCATTGATTTAGACCTCCTAATGTGATACTAATTAGTACACATGTTGATTAAAGAGTAATGATGGACATTTAGCCACTCAAAACTCAATTCTAAGACAATTTCTCAAAAATGTGCTTTAAGACTTCTTAAAGCACATTTGTGTTTTAACTTGTTTTCAAGTTTGGTTTTCTTTGCTAATTGATTTAAAATGACCATTAGAATATTACTAAGGTCTTATCATGATATTTGGGTACTCACCCAAGTCTCTCCAAGCTTAGAGCATGTTTTTGCCCTGATTGCCCTTAAGGCACTTTCTTGTGTTTTCCTTGGTTTAAATTGTCTACCAATCTTTCTAAGGCATATTTTAGCCTTAATACATCATGATTTGATGTTTACTTAGCATACTTAGGTTTGGGGTATTTCATTATAAAATGTTAATTTAGTTCCCTTTATTTTCCCCAGCTTAAAAGTTAATTAACAAACCATACTTTAATTTTGATTACATTAAAAACCTTATATTATAGGTTATTCTTATGAAAACTCATAAACACAATTTTAAAAACCTTTTACCATTGCCAAAAAATTCCCAAACTTAATATACAGTAACTATAACATTTTAGACATATTTTAAAATTTTTATTTCATAAAAATATCTTTTTAATTTAGCCAAATATTCCAGAAAACCCGTAACTTGTAAAAATCATAACTTATGTTTAAAAACTCCAAAACCATAATAATTTACATCAAAATAAACTAGATTAAATAAGGAATCTATGGTTAAAATTTCAAGTCAAAATAAATTCGGGAAGATATTTAAATTAACCCAACAAGTTAAGACTATTTACTGGAATTTATGAAAAACCTAAAACAATTTTAAATCACCCGATCTAATCTGGACCGTCCAATTCTTTAAACTCTGATCGGATGGTCCCTGAAACTCAAGTTCTTCAGCGACCACACTTCGACCCCCGAGTACTAAATCGTTAATTTCTCCTAATCCACAGAACGAAATTGAGTGATTTTTGTTTCTATGGATTCGTAATCAAATTTCGGTTCTATTGGTACCGGTTTCCCCAATTATAATGCAATATATATCAAGATTCGAAATCATTTCGAGAGTTAGGGTTCATATCGGAAATCGAATACAAATCTTACCAATTCTCCTAATCTAACACGAAATCGACTAAATTAAAACATGGGTTAGATCGGAAACACGACTACGTATTGGTAGCAAGAATTGTGTGAATTACAATTTGGAAAACTGGGAAAAACTCGAACTTTAACCAGTTCGTGGTGCCAACTTTGAGGATCTATAACTAGCAGTACGAAACGAGTTAGATTATGAGTAAGGGCTCATTGGAAAGAACAAATGTAGATCTACGTATTGGTAGCAAGAACTAAACCTAACTCGCACCATACAGAAAGATATTGAAGTCACAAAACACGAGTTTACCTCTCTGTTTCGGTATGATTTGATGTGCTGTTGAAACCGAAACTTTAGATCTCTATATCTCCCAACTGGTTACGAATCAGACTTGGGCATAAACACGAATATTGTAGAGGATTAGAGATCTTTACAACGAGCTAAATAAATCGAATTTTCGTGGATTAACGAAGAAGTTATGATCGACGCAAGTTACCTGAGATCGAAGAGAAATCTGGAATTCTGGAAACAGTTTCGCAAGGTGGCTACTTTGGCTCGATTTTCCGGTTGACTCAGAAGGAGTTAGGGTTTGTATGAGTAATGGTTGGAAAGAGGAATTGTAGGAGAAGAGAATGGTGAAGACGGCATGGAAAAATATTGAGAGATGTAAAAGTTATAGCCGTCTAAAGTTAGGGCAAAGTAAGGGAAATCGGTTACCGAAATTCAGGGAAGAAATCGGCTAAGTGTGGGCGACCCATTACAGAGTGACACATGGCATCTCTTAAAATTTTGATTCAAAACTTCAATCTAGCATAAATTTGGCTAGGATGCTCCGTTTTTGACGTTCTTTTATCGATCTTCATGGTTTTTTCATAACCTATTTATTGGTATAGGTTTCATGGCCTGGTTTGACCATTCTCAAAAGTCAACTCTAGCAAGGCTTAATAAGCTTTAAATGTTCCAACACTTCCTAAAATCTTTATAATATATTTGGAGTGTTTTAGTAATTTCCCAAGATTTATTGACTTATAAATCTTATTATTAAATTCATAATAAAATAATAATATATAATAATTAGGGTTAAATAGGAGAAAACCCCTAAATAAATTTCATAATTCCATATAATAACTTAATATTCATATTCCATATAATAATTTAATATTCATAATTCCATATAATAATTTAATACTTAATAGTATTATTAAAGTTTAATAAAAGAAATCTCCTAAATTAATTTAGGGGTATTTCAGTATATCCCCCTTAAAAGAAACTTCGCCTCGAAGTTTAAGAAAATCAACTAGTAAGCACTCACACCGCTTCGGGTGTGCTGAGACAATAATAATTCCAATGAATTCCATACCAACCAATCCTTTATTCCCATCCATTTCCATAACAACATTCCACTCGAGATTACTCAAAATCAAAACGAACCAAGATATACCAAGACATAGCATGATGAAAATCAACAGTCACACACTGTGTCATAATGTAAAAACCAAGCACATACAAACACCTCTCATTCTGCTAATACTGGTTTTCCATTTACTAACAATGCAACGAGGCATAATCTGGATGAGATAACGAAGGAGGAGTATGCCAGCATATCCCCCTTAAAAGAGCTAAGGTACGCCCTCGTACCGCTACTAACGGCACATTCAAAGAATTCAACACCTTATGTAACACCCCTACTACGCACAACACATTACTTGAAATCGCAGCGGAAAATAAACGACTAAACAGTAACTAAACGATTGGTGCTACAACGCCGTCAACCCCCCGTGTTTAACAAGGCTGAATAAATACAAGTGTACGGTCTGATGATCAGACTCCCGAGCATAGAACTAATAACCATATATATACATCAACAAAATACCGAGTGTTTACACAAATCCTTCACTGTATACCGTCACTGTAAACTGTCATAATCAAGTATATAATACGCCATGGGAGCACAGGCGCATCCCGGGCAAACATCCAAAATACTCCAAAAGTAAACTACACCCTAGGATCTAGAGCCACTCCGCTTCTTCCGATCCTCATCCTGCAGTAAAAGAAATATGGATCCCCGAGGGGGTCAGCAACCCTTGGCTGGCATGGTTAACGCGCAGCCCATCGACTACCGGAATGCGTGCAACTATTTGTCATGATGACATGGTATTTATTTTTTAAAACACACAATTCATACATATATAACATAACATGGGTATTGTACACATCATAACACACATCACAACACATACTTCCTTTTAGGAAGAGAACCAACACAGTTAGTCCCCATTGAGAGCCTAGAGAATGTTGCCATGCTCATGCTTAGCTCGTTACATAACTCGTTACCGTCCGGTAGATTGAAAGTTAACTTAACACCAGGTGCCTCGGATATAGTGATCCAAGCACACCGAAAATAACACATAGTATGCCCCTGTGGCCCGACGTGAGTCAGTAAATAGCCTTGGTTAAGCTAAAGGGAAGGTTAGAAACCAAATTGGAAACTTAACCATAACATACAGAGAGAATCGAACCGTTTATGACATCGACTCCCATACTCACACGCGTGGCCGGAACAGACCGGACTCCTCACTTCCCCCGTTAGCCCTTGTTAGTAGTTCATCATTGAACACAACAAACAATTCACAATCATAGGTCAAGTCTTGTTAGACACACACAAGGGGAGAGAGAGTCGTACTCAACAACATAATGATATTTAACAACGGTAAACTCTTTACATGGCTTAATCTTACAAAGTCATAAACACACAAGCGGTGTAAACCGGTAGGCAACAGACTGCAAGAAAACCATACCTTGGTCCTTGCCTCGTTTGGTTTCCTCCGTAGGTCACTCCTATACATAGTTAATAACGTCGGTTAATTATTTATTTAACTTCAAACTTACTAAGTATTTAACATGATTGTATGACATGTTTTAATGTCTATCTTACCCTAGGTTACCTTCATTAAACACCCTAGGGTTAACTACATAAGTCACATTCTTTTCTGTTTTTTTTACAAGGTTTGGTATGTCCGACCCACCGTCCGACCACAACTGGGTCGGACCCTTCCAGTGGTTTCCGGGTCTAAAGAACCTTGCCATGTCCGACCCATGTCCGACCCAACCTTCTGGGTCGGACCATTCCAGAGACATGGCCGACCCAAGTCCGACTCACTAGACTGGGTCGGACCATTACAGAGAACTTCAGAACATACACGTCCGACCCATGTCCGACCCACCCTTCTGGGTCGGACCATTACAGAACATTTCACCGCCTTACAAACATGCCCGTCCGACCCCGTCCGACTCACTCGACTGGGTCGGACCATTCCAGAAACATTTTCCCTCCTTTAAAATATGACCGTCCGACCCATGTCCGACCCACCCTTTGGGTCGGACCATTACAGAACATTATCCTTACGTTTAACAGAGGCTGTCCGACCCACAACTGGGTCGGACCCCTGGGTCGGACGTCCTCTAAACTTACCCAAACTTTGTCAAATCTTCACCAAACATCTCCTAAAGCCTCTTTATGATTCCTAACAACATTTGGTACCCTTATATCCACATACCACATCCATGAAACTCATTTTCTAATTCCTTAAGCCTTTACTTATTTCCTTGTAAATTCCTTAACACTTATGTTATTTTATACTAGGTCCCTAGATGGTTTTTCTCACCTATGGTAACTACTATCCCAAAATGCTTTCTCCTTGTTTTAAATCATCTCTCCAAGCATCATCTCTCACAACTAACTCCTTATATCATTACTTTCAAATTCTTTTTTCAAGTTCACCCTTTCTCCTGAATTTACCAAAGTTTGCCTAAGTCTTTACCTAAGTCCAAAATGACTTTGGTACATACTAAAACCTCAGATCATGCCTAAGTCCTTCTCACATCTTAAATCACCATAATGCATGTTTCTTACACAAGAACAACACTTAACCAATCTAAACACTAACCTCTTAACTTATCAAACTCTTTTTAACTCTTAGACTTCTCATTTATTACCTAAATTTTGACATAGGTTCTCCTAGAACATTACTAACCAAAGCACAATTGTTTTTTTACCAACAAACAACCAAGAACACTAAAAATCCATCAAGCACTTATTATACACAAACTCCACTCACAAAGCACTACATCACAATATAGTGCATACTTAATTGCATGGCACTTAGGCCCTTAAATAATATGGCTCTTAGGCCCTTAAGATGCATAAATCATAAACACTGAATTTCACAATATATTTGCCTTTAACCTGCAAATACACTCAACAAGACATATGTTTTTTTACTAGTACTCCTTGAGAACATTTACTAGGTCATTTACCATTTGCTCTTTAGGTATTTTTAATAAGCATACATAAGCTCATTTCTCCTAAGGCATTAAACAACATAAGGTTAATAGATTTACCTCTTTCCAAACAATTTCTTTCTTGTTCACTACAAGACCGGTAGGGTATTTGATTCCTTGTCAAGTTCTAAACAATATACGAACATATAATGAGTATTCAAGCTATAAGCTTCATCTCATTGTAAACCCTAATTTACATTGTTTCAAAAACATTAATGTAGGTAGTTGTTTTACCTTGATCTTTGAAGAGAGTTTGAATATATAACAAGAGAGGACTCCACCTAGTCCATGAAGAGTTGAAATGAAGCTAGAACAAAGTCAGCACACAAAGAGCTATATCAATGTGTATTTTCGGTCAAGGTAAAAACATGGAGGAAACATGATTTTTCTTTGAGATTCCTTACCTAGAAGCAAAGGAGAGTAATGATATGTCAAAATACAAGCTCAAGCTCCTTCAATGGTGGAACACCTTGGCACCGAAATGGGGCTCTTGGAGTTTTGAGAAGATAGGAATGAAGAGCTTGATGAGAGGAAGAGATTGGTGGTCTTAGAATTTGATTTGGACAAGTGAGCTTGATTTAGCAAGAGGTCAAAGATGGAGTTTCTATGGTGGTAGTGGTATTACCGAGAGAGAACAGCAAGAAGGAAGGGAGAAGAAGATTGTGACCGTGGGAATGAAGGAAAGAAATGAAAATGAGATAGAATTTGCTTTTAAGAAGATATTGTAGTAATAAAGTAAAAGTAGTTTAATTAGTTTCTTTACTTACTTATTACATAACTAGAGAGTGGTGAGTCACCACACTTAGAAAACCGGCCCCCTTTATTAGTATGAGGGTACTTTAGTCTTTGTTTGTCAATTTAATTACTTAATACAACATATGTTATAAACTAGCTTATAAAAAGCACTATTCATCAAAAAAGGCACTTAGAAGTGAAATTTTGATTTCCCATTAATATAGCCACCCAAATGTGATACTATATAGTACACATATATATTTAAGAGTAATGATGGACATTTAGCCATTCAAAACTCATTTACAAGACAATTTTTCAAAAATGTGCTTTAAGACTTCTTAAAGCACATTTTGTGTTTTAACTTGTTTTCAAGCTTGGTTTTCTTTGGTAATTGGTTTAATAAGTTCATTAGTATATAAATGAGGTCTTGGTAAGCTCATTAGGTCTTAACCAAGTTTATCCCAAGCTTAGAGCACATTTTGGCTCTTATTGACTTTAAAGCACATTTTGTGTTTCCTTTTGTTTAAATTTGTTTACTAATGTTTCTAAGACTCTTTTTAGTCTTATTACACCATATTTAGGTGTTTAAACAACATAACTAGGTTTGGGGTATTTCAATCTACCCCCTTAAAAGAACTTTGTCCCCAAAGTTCATACTTCCACATGACCTAAACATTAGAACATGAGAACACATATCCACAACACTTCTATATCACATTAACAACATCTTACATCATATCGGACACATGGTCCAAACAACAAAACATCACAACATCGTTCAGACTCAGCGGTCTGTAACATAACATAGACAATGTATACATATACATGTCGCACACAACCATAACCGAAACGGCTCTACCCCCCTTAAATAGGGGTACGCCCCGTACCCTATACATACAAACACTAAGAAGTAAACAACGACGGGTACTTCACCTTTATCTTATCTTCCAGCTCCCAAGTGGCCTCCTCAACGTCCTGGTTAGACCAGAGAACCTTCACCAGTCTCACAGACTTATGGCGAGTGTCTCGAGTCTTAGTGTCCAGAATCCGTACCGGAGTCTCCACTGATCGCATGGTCGGCTCTAAAGTTAGCCTTTCAGGCTGAAGCATGAGACGGATGAGACATATACTTCTTCAACTGGGACACATGAAATACATCATGTACCTTGCCCAGCTCGGCGGGTAAGTCAAGTCTATAAGCTACCGGGCCGATCCGCTCCGTCACAACATAAGGCCCCACATATTTTGGGCTCAACTTGCCCTTCTGGCCAAAACGAAATACTCCCTTCATGGGGGATACTCTCAAAAATACCTGATCGCCCACGGCGAACTCCAGGTCACGTCTGCGCACATCTGCGTACGACTTCTGTCTATCCTGAGCTGCCTTCATGTTAGCCCGGATCTGGCGAACTTCTGCCTGAACTTGTTCAAGATACTCTGGTCCTATAATGACCGTCTCACTCGACTCATCCCAGCATAATGGCGTGCGGCATGGTCTACCGTACAATGCCTGGAAGGGAGACATCTTGATCGATGCATGATAACTGTTGTTGTAACTGAACTCGATCAGATGTAACTTATCAATCCAGCTGGTCTGAAAGTCAAGTGCACATGCACGTAGCATATCCTCAAGTGTCTGAATAGTGCGCTCACTCTGACCATCGGTGTGGGTGAAACGCTGTACTCAATTTCAGTTCAGTACCCAACGCTTCTCGCGTAGACTTCCAATATCTGGATAGGAATCTGGTATCTCTGTCAGATACAATCGTCTTTGGTACACCATGATGTCTTACAATTTCTTTGTCGAAGAGCTCTGCAAGCTTAGCCACTTTCCAGGTGTCCTTCATCGGTATGAATCGAGCCACCTTGGTCAGTCGGTCTACCACAACCCAAATCATATTCAGACCTCCCCTTGTAGGCGGAAGCCCTACCACGAAGTCCATAGATATGTCATGGAACTTCCACTCTGGCACTGGCATTGGCTGCACCATACCACCAGGCCGTCGGTGCTCAAACTTGACCTTCTGACAAGTGAGACACCTCAACACATAGTCATTCACATCCTTTTTCATTCCAGCCCCACAGAAATATCTTTTCATACCTTTATACATCTTTGAAGCTCCGGGGTGAATCGAAGTAGTAGAACAATGGGATTCACTCAATATGCGCTCCTTCAACTCAGCGCTACTCTTGGGTATACACAACCGGCCATTAAGCCTAATCAGGTCATCATCGTGGAGTCTGAAGTCGTACTTCTGACCCTCGAATGAGCCATCAATAAGCTTCTGCTAATCTCCACCATATACTGATCCGTCATCTGAGCACTCCGCACCTCTTCAACCAAGCCAGTATGAGAGACTAGCGAATGGAGAGAGTGTGCTCGGCGACTCAATGCGTCAGCTACCACATTTGCCTTACCCTCCTTGTACTGTAAATTGATGTCATAATCATTCAGAATTCAACCCACCTTCTTTGCCTCATGTTCAACTCCTTCTGAGTGAACAAGTACTTTAAACTCTTGTGGTCAGAATAAATCGTCACACTTACCCCATACAAGTGATGTCGCCATATCTTCAGTGCGAAGACAATGGCCCCCAATTCTAAGTCGTGGGTAGGGTAGTTCTCCTCATGCTTCTTCAGCTGTCGGGAGGCGTAAGCTACGACCTTCCCGTGCTGCATCAATACACAACCCATACCTGCCTGATGCGTCGTAATAGACCTCAAAACCATCTGGACCGTCTGGTAATGTCAGAACCGGTGCAGATGTCAGAGCATCCTTGAGACTCGCGAAAGAACTCTCACAGTCGACTGTCCACTCGAATGGTGCATCCTTTTTCATCAAGGAAGTCATCGGCTTCGAGACACTGGAGAAGTTCTTCACAAATCTCCTATAGTAACCTGCCAGACCGAGGAAGCTCCTGATGTCGGTAACTGTCTTCGGCCTAGGCCAGGTACGCACTGCATCTATCTTTGCCGGATCAACAGCGATCCCGGCCTCAGAAATCACATGTCCAAGGAAGGATACTTGGTTCAACCAAAATTCACACTTAGAAAATTTAGCATACAGCTGATTCTTTCTCAACGTTTGCAATACATCTCTCAGGTGGCTTTCATGCTCACCTCTCGATTTCGAATACACAAGTATGTCATCGATGAAGACTACCACTGATTTGTCCAACTGATCTTGGAACAAACGGTTCATTAAGTCCATGAACTTTGCTGGTGCATTTGACAAGCCAAACGGCATAACTGTGAACTCATAATGCCCATACCTAGTTCTGAAAGCTGTCTTTTCGATATCACTGTCACGGATGGCAATCTGGTGGTATCCGGAACGTAGGTCTATCTTGGAGAATACTGATGCTCCCCTCAGCTGATCAAATAGATCGTCGATGCGTGGTAAGGGTAACGGTTCTTCACCGTAACAGCATTCAGCTCCCGATAATCAATACACAGGCGGAGGCTACCGTCCTTCTTCTTCACGAAGAGGACCGGCGCTCCCCATGGTGAAACACTGGGGCGGATAAAGCCCTTGTCGAGTAGGTCTCTCAGCTGCTCCTTGAGCTCTGTCATCTCTGCTGGAGCCATACGATAAGGTGCTTTCGCAATGGGTCCGGTGCCCGGAACTAGATCAATCTCAAACTCAACCTCTCGTGCTGGCGGCATGCCCGGTAGTTCCTTAGGAAATACATCAGGAAACTCCGACACTACCGGCACATCTGGGCTAAACTCAGGGTCTCTCTCTATGTCCTGGACATAGCAGAGGTATACATCACTCCCTCGTCGTAACTCGTGATACATAGCCATGGCGGTGATGATCTGAGTCGAAGGCTCCCTGGGCCTCTGGCGGTAAGATATGGTAACCCCAGATGGACTCCGAAGAAGCAGTCGATGCTCGGCACACAGGATTCTGCCCTTGTACCGCTCCAACCAGTTCATCCCGACAATCACATCAAAGCCTAGTCCGTCGAACTCTATCAAGTCGATCGGAAACTCTTCGCCCCTGATTCGAACAATAGCATCTTGGTAGTAGCGGGTACATCTGATCCGCTCTTTCGACGGGAGAGTGACCACGAAGTCTGGCATCTCTTCACCGTCTAACCCCAGCCTCCTTGCAAATGATAGCGAAATGAATGTGTGTGAGGCTCCAGAGTCGAACAAGATCGATGCATCCACGCCATTCACTGGAAAGGTACCGGTGAGGATTGTGCCGCTCTTGCCGGCTTCTGCCTTATTGCAGACACTCAGTATACCTCCCGTTCCGAGTGCACAGCCTAATTCATTGGCAAACTAATAAGTATTGGGTAACAACACGATTATATGCTTCAAACAACTCCACTTTATTCATTTACGCACTCTTTTAACAACATCCATTGGCGTATACTGTCGCCATGATTTACACTTACAACATCCTTAATACACACGGGTTTATCACATCACACAATTATACAAAGCTTAAAACTGTCTGAAGGTCAAATTTAAACGTCCGGGTTCATGTGTGTGGCATTGATCACTGCCGACGGTGCGGTATTCAGTTTGATCTTTCTGATGCCATGATATAGCATCCTTGATTGCCCACCATGATTAACACATCTCCTGATTTCAACAATAACTTCTTTGCGAGGTCAGCACGCTTCTGCTCGCCATAAACAAACACTGCGGTATCACCAATGGACCAAGACACCACAGGTACTCCCTTACTTAGAGACTCGGGTGTCTCGTCCTTATCTTGGTGTATACCTAACCGTCCACCTTTCTGGTAGAAGTTCACAATACATAGATCTGTGGAGGGTGATTTTTCGGTATGAGGGGGGTCTATCTAAATATGGTCTAACTAAAAAGTCTAGATCCTAGAAATTTGCCATTCTGTGGAGGGTGAAAACCCGTTATTCTTGGCATCCCTCAAATACCTACTAAATCGTCCGTCTTTCCCAGAAAGCATGAAGGGGAATGCAATTGTGCACTACACCCGCTCTCAATGGGCCCCACGCGGACTTATGCCTCTATGAGGCGGAATTGACTAGAGTCGCCACCTAGTTTGACCTATGATAACTAGGAAGGAAGATCGGGTTCTAAGAACCATAATTGACTCTGAGATTATTACCTATGGATAGGACTTATCTGGTCATGTCAGAGATTTGTGTGGGTTCGCACTGGGTTACACCCCTTAGAAGTGGCAACGACCACGACTTCGGATTGGTGCCCGAGGAAACCTCGGTCTCCAATTGTCGGGATTACCTTCTTTCAAAATCTTTTAGAGAGATTCATTAAAAGCCAAGGATTGGATTAAAAGAGGAGTAAGGAAAGGATGAGTTCGAAGAGTTAAGAATAGGCTGGTCTTGGAGTTGGTTTGGTTGGAGTGCGAGAGGTTTTAATTGTTCTGAGAGATTTGAGATTGTTTCGGGCCTTCACTGAATTAATAGGATGATAGGAGTTTTGAGGAGTAAAGGGGCATGTTGGTCATTTTGGTGGAGTCAAGAGATGTCTGGATCGCTTGGCTGATTTGAGGAGTTCCGTGTTTGCGAAGTCCGAATTTTGAAATGGTCAGGTTCTTGAGGTGTCTTGGAAAGTTGAATGCGTTGAGGAGCAAATCGGGTTTTAAGGATGATCGAGTATGGAAGAGGATATTTGGTTTGCAGGTATTCGGGTTTTGAAGATGTTTAAGGTTTCTTGGGGTCCTCAAGAATTGGAAGTCCTATGTGACTTAGAATTGGTTCAGAGGAGGGTTGAGAAGTGTTCATGAATCCTAGAGTTCTAATGGAAATGTTGGACTGGTTATTCAGAATTGCCTCTCTTAAAGCTTTTAAGACCGAAAATCATTTTTTGTTGTAAAAGGGCGGATAATCCCAGGGGATTACCCTATGTACCCCCTCGAACACGACACTTAACTAATAATAAGCGCCGAGGCTCGAAAGATGGGGCAATGAATTTATGTCGAAAAATAGGATTCAGAGAGAAACACCATGAATGAGATGTTCTCGATCGAACCCTAATAACGTCTCTAACTCCCGGGTTTTAAAACATTAAAAACCGAAAACATTGAAATCGAGCGGAAGGGAGTTAGACGATTCTAAAATCCCGGCTGCAACTAGGAAGGCCGTTACTTCCCTAGCACCCCGCCTTGTAAAAATCTAGACTGCAATTAGGGGAGGTTTGTCACCCTAATGCCCCGCCTAAAGAGATCCAGACTGCGACAAGGGAGGTTATGACCCCAGTGCCCCGCCTCGGATTTTTGTTCGGAAAGGGAGACAAGTAACGTCTAACTAGGAAGAAAACGTTTTGAAAGTGTTAGACATTTCCTGTTCCCCAAAAACGATTTGTTTTGAGTCGAAAAACTGGGTTGGAAAACTTTTGAAGTTGTTCGGAATTCTCGATGAAGAAACACTGATTTTGAGAAATGTTTTTAGGAGAAAACTTTTGTGTATGTGAGAAGAACTTTCTGTATTTTAGAAGAGTTTTCTATGATGTGAGAAGAGTTTTCCTTTTTTTAAATTTCACCAAATGGTTTCTTTGAAAAATCTTTTTGGGTTTTTAGAATTTGAAAAGAATTTACAAGTGAAAGTGGATTGGAAGGAATCGGGTTTGAATAGGATGCTGGAGTTGACTTGACTTGGTTTTGGCTTGTATTGGAAGACGAGTTTAATATTCGGGTTTGACTTGATCTGATTGGTCGAGGTCAAAGCTTGGTCAAGGTTTGGTCAAGGTCAAGGTTTTTTGGTCAATTCAAGGTTTGACATTTGTAGGCTAATAGACCGGGTGGAGTGTTGGGCTGGGCCGAGATTGGGCCGAACTTTGGAATTGGGCCGGGTGGAGTTTTAGGATGGATGGAGTTTTGGGCGGACGGGCTTGGGTCTGGTGATGGGTCAATGGGCCTTGGGTTTGGTGATGGGCCGATGGGCTTTGGGCTTTGGGCTTGAGTACTGGGCTAATGGGCTTTGGGCTTGAGTATTGGGCCGATGGGGCTAATGGGTTTTGGGCTTGAGTATTGAGCCGATGGGGCTAATGGGTTTTGGGCTTGAGTATTGGGCCGATGGGGCTAATGGGTTTTGGGCTTGAGTATTGGGCCGATGGGGCTAATGGGTTTTGGGCTTGAGTATTGGGCGATGGGGCTAATGGGTTTTGGGCTTGAGTATTGGGCCGATGGGGCTAATGGGTTTTGGGCTTGAGTATTGAGCCGATGGGGCTAATGGGTTTGGGCTTGAGTATTGAGCCGATGGGGCTAATGGGTTGGGCTTGAGTATTGAGCCGAGTGTGGGCTTTTTATTCTTAGGCCTTGGTTTAGGATTGGGTCAATTGGATTGTTTGGGCCGATTTGGGTTTAGACTTGGGCCTTGGGCCGAGATTTGGGGTTGAGTAGTGGGCCGAGTGTGGGCTTTATTCTTAGGCCTTGGTTTAGGATTGGGCCAATTGGATTGTTTGGGCCGATTTGGGTTTAGACTTGGGCCTTGGGCCGAGATTTGGGTTGAGTAGTGGGCCGAGGGTTATAGTATTGGGCCGGGTTATGTGGTATTGGGCCATGGGTTTTGGTTTTCGGGTTTCGGGCCTAGGTTTTGGTGGTGGGCCGATGGGCTTGGGCTATATGATGGGCCGAGCTTGAGTTGGGTTGAGTAGTGGGCCGAGTGTGGGCCTTTTGAGCGTGGGCCATGGGCCTTTTGGGTTTGGGCCGAAGCAAGGCAATTGGGCCAACTTGAAGAAGTCAGAAAGGGTTTGGAAAAGTTCAATCAAAGTCAGAATAAAAATGAATGATGAAAAACCAGAGAGACAATTTAGGACTTGGTTTAATCTTTGGAGGATTCGGAAGGAATGGTGGATCGACTAGGATGAATTCTGAAAATACTATTATTATTTACAAAATTATTAAAAAGTGTGGTTTGGGTTTAGGGATCACCCAACTTGTTAGGAGGGACCATGGCCCACCTAACTCTTAGGGTTCACCCTCTATCCTAAGGCTCGGTCCTAAAGGTCTAGTAACTAGGGCTTAGTAAATAGACTAACATATACAAAGATTTAAACAGAAACCGTAAACATATACAAATAAAGGGTAAAACATGTATACATGAAGCGCAGGCCGAGAACATGGATCAAAGTAGAAGAACCGTAAACAGATTATGCACATGAGTTTCAGATAATAAAACAAATCGAAACTTGACTACAGAGAAGATCATTTATTATTCAGGCAAAACAAACAGAAACCTACATCAGTCGGGCCAATTTTTAATTCTTTCCTACTCCATGTTCCTTTAAAGGTCGGTTTTGAGTCGCATAAGACCTACCAGGTTATGTGAAGAAAATTGAGCAGTCTAAAACTAGTGCAAAGCCTAACTCAGATTCTCAGTCGAACATGTTTTATAACAGCACAGAGAACATCCTAAACCTGCCGCATACAAACATAGCAGAGCTTTGGTTCTTTAATGAATTATCCGCTAATCAATGAGAAACATGGATTTAACGCCCAAAAGCTGTTCCGAATCACTTTTTCTTTTTACAAAAACATTGGTCCATTAACCGGAAGATGCAACAGATTGAGGGTTGCTCTTATTAAACCTCTCTAACTTACAGGCAAATGAAATGGAAGCTTAAACCCAAGGGTTTCTATCAGATTTTTATGCACTTACACGGGTGAAAACAAATTTCAGAAGCTAAGTTCAATGGTTTGGCATTCAAGGAGCAGGTTAATCAACAACAGATGACCACATTATCGACATGAATGGACACTTTTGGCATATATTTTGAGAAGCAGAAACGTAACGCAACAGAAGGCATGGAAATCTAAAGCAAGCATGCAAACTAGACAGTGATGTCCGCAAGAGGGTGAGATAAATACAAGAGTTAGGAATCAATACCGAGCGTAGGGCAATACATAGTTTCCTGCGACATCTCAAAAAAAAACAAAAAGGTACACCAAAGACTGGAACAAAGTGTTAGTCTAAAAGATGAATCAGAGAGAAGGAAGGCAGATCTGATGACAACGAGTTTCCTCAAACACTCGTCTCCAAAAGAGGGGCGTCAGAACATAAGGAGATTTCACACACTGGACAAGATCGAAACTGGAAAATGACCAGTTCATCCGCCTTTCCAACTTAAATACAGTAGCCGAAAATACAACTGACAAGGCAATGGAATAAGGGACCAGTCCATCGCGGAACCAACCAAAAAAATGAGAATATGCAGAATCCTCATCACAGAAGCTGACAGTGAACAATATTCAACTCAACAAAGCCTTAAGGATACGGGCATATCGAAGATCAGACGGAGATATTCAGTACAACCAAAACATCGAACTCACAACCGAGTTTGCCGTGTTCGTGGACTTCAAGGTCCATACCAGGCAGTGTACTTGGATGATTACCCAAACGAAGTGTAAAAGGGAACCCACAGAGGTTCAAAATCCCGAGTTGGCATCCGAAACAAGACCATGCAAATCCCATCGAAAGAAACACCACGAAAAACAGAGAACAGGGAAGCGAAAAAATGAGATGCTATTCTTCACCCTTTCGAGACCAGAGATCCCCGAAATGAGCATTCGAGTCTCCGGTCAGGGGTTTTACAAATTCGATAGAATAAAGGAACGGTAGTAACCACTTACTCTGTCGATCGAACTGAATGAACAAGGGCTTTCGACGGGGCTCTTCTCCTTTTTCGGGCGGTTCGGTTCAGTTAAAGATGGTCGCAATGCAAGATGGGGAGTTGTGTGTTGTTTGTGGAGGTGAAGAGAGCAGGCGAAGATGTTGGGGCGGTGTTTTGTGATGACGATGAAGGCGGCGATGGTGGTTTTCGGCGTGGGTATACGAGGTCGAAGGAGATGGAGGAGAAGGTTTCTCGGGGAAGATAGAAAGTGATCAACTGGGATTTCAAAAAACGACTGAAGCCAAAGAATTCTCCGAACCCGATGCCCACGTTCTTTACTGTAGGTCGTTTTTATAATAGTGGCTTAGGGTTTTTTTTTGTAGACAAAGCCGGTTGGGCTTCTCCTTGGGCTGTCCCTAAGCGAGTGGGTCTTATTTGGGGCACGAGAATAACGGGTCCGAGACTAGCACAGGCTATGTTTGGTCTGGGCCGGAACTAGGGCTGCATCTGGTCAAGATCCGAGCATTCCAAAAAAATAAAACGCCCCTGTGCTCTCCCCATGGTACGAACCCAGGGCAATTGCCTGTCCTCAGAGCATACTTCCCAGTCACACTATGACAGAACTTGGTATACTAGCGTCGAAGGTGAAACTAGACTTCTACTGCAAGCTGAAAGGAAACACCGCGCCTCTTGCAAAATTCGAACCCCAAATCTGTGGATTCACGAATGAGCACTCCAACCAGTCGGGCTATAACAGAATTCGATATACTCAAGTGAGGGATAATACAGACACTCTAAAATTCTTGATAACTCTCCTAAAAGCATGACGAATCCGAAAGAAAGTATACAATAAAATGAGATGATTAATTTGATGACCTGAAGGTATGGAATACAATTAAAAAAATAAGTTTCAAAAACGTAAAGAGATATAAAATAAAAGAAAAACATACGTACATGAAATGATGAAAATTAATTCTCGTAATGAAGAGAAAACACTCAAAATAAATAGAAAATGATGATAGTAAAAGGAAACACGAAATAATAAAATAGTGACGATAAAGCGGGAAAATTAAAAGGAGACAATAAACAACAAAAACTATAAATTGATCGAGTACATAAAATAATATGAGGTAAAAAAACAAAATCGTGAAATGTTTTAAAACAAAAGCAACAAAATAAGTATACGAAATGAAGTCAGTTAAAACAGATTTCAACAAAAGCTCGTGCTCCTTTTCCATAGGAATGTGAGGTTTAAATGTCGGTGAAAAAAGAAATTCCTTTAGTCGAAAACGGGGACGACCGCCTTGTTTCTGAAAGCATGCTCCTTTTTTCTATTTTTGCTTCAATATGAGATGGGTGAGAATTTTTGGTGTCTACAGATGGCTCCCCTTGATTCAATTCTGCAATGGAAGGCTTACAGAATTGAATCAAGGTTGACGGGGCGCCAAAAATTCTCACCAGGACTTATGAATCGCGCTATGGGCGCGGGGCACGGGGACTTATGACGGCCCAGATTGCATTGATTGATGGTATGAGGACTAATGACGGGCCTCAACTAGATCTCGGTGTCTAGCTCTAGGACTAATGACGGGCCTAGAATACGATCAATCAACCTATGCATGAGGACTAATGACGGGCCTCAACTAGAACTCGGTGTCTAGCTCTAGGACTTATGACGGGCCTAGAATGCATCTTCGAAATGTATGAGGACTAATGACGGGCCTCAACTAGATCTCGGTGTCTAGCTCTAGGACTAATGACGGGCCTAGAATACAATCGGTATATGGGTTATGCATGAGGACTAATGAAGGGCCTCAACTAGAACTTGGCGTCTAGCTCTAGGACTTATGACGGGCCTAGAATGCATCTTCGAAATGTATGAGGACTAATGACGGGCCTCAACTAGATCTCGGTGTCTAGCTCTAGGACTAATGACGGGCCTAGAATACAATCGGTATATGGGTTATGCATGAGGACTAATGACGGGCCTCAACTAGAACTCGGCGTCTAGCTCTAGGACTTATGACGGGCCTAGAATGCATCTTCGAAATGTATGAGGACTAATGACGGGCCTCAACTAGATCTCGGTGTCTAGCTCTAGGACTAATGACGGGCCTAGAATACAATCGGTATATGGATTATGCATGAGGACTAATGACGGGCCTCAACTAGAACTCGGCGTCTAGCTCTAGGACTTATGACGGGCCTAGAATGCATCTTCGAAATGTATGAGGACTAATGACGGGCCTCAACTAGATCTCGGTGTCTAGCTCTAGGACTAATGACGGGCCTAGAATACAATCGGTATATGGGTTATGCATGAGGGCTAATGACGGGCCTCAACTAGAACTCGGCGTCTAGCTCTAGGACTTATGACGGCCTAGAATGCATCTGAAAGTACGAAACTCGTTGTTTGAGGGGTCGATTTGAGGATGACTTTGGTTGTGGGTTGATCCGGTTTGGATGCTTTTCGGTCGTTTTCGTGAGGGATGTGATGGTCGAATGTTGTCTGATGGTGTCGCCTTTGACTTCGTCAGTGTGGGGCTTTTGTTTGGTTCTGTTTTGACAGTCTCGCCTGATGTGCACTGTAGTTTCGGGATTTGGTGGGACTCTTGGCTCCAGTATCCGAGATGGCTCGGTTGACCTGTGACCCCTTGTGAGCAACGACTCTGGGATGATTGATGGGTTCGGGTTCGATATGATCTGAGGGCCCGGTACGATTGGATGGCTCTAGTTTGATCTGTGACCCCCTTGTGAGCAACGACTCTGGATGATTGATGGGTTCGGGTTCGATATGATGTGAGGGCTCCGGTATGATCGGATGGCTCCATTGTGGTCAGTTGGCTCCGTATGGCTCGAGATGGCTCCGGTATGGCTGAGATGGCTCCGGTATGGCTCTGAGATGGCTCCGGTTTCGACCCCGAGATGATCCGTCTCGATTGAGATGGTTTTTCTTCATAGAGTGATGGCACTGGCATTGTAGTTCGAGGGGAGGAGGTTTTTTATTTTGGGACGGGGTCGCACCCTGAGAGGGTTGCCTACGTACTCAACTCCCTGTTGAGATCAGACCTTACGTAGTTCATGTTTTTTTGGCGAGTGAGGAGTTCGGCGGTGAGGGGGATGTCTTGCGGGGCATTTCTTTGAGTGGCGCCCGAAGACTTTGATCCTTTGTTTTGATGGCTGTGCGGTCTCCGAGAATTGGTGTCGTGCCGATTGGTGAAGGGGACAGGCTCTGTGCTGTGGCTTCCCCTCCAAAAGAGCATGCTCATTCATCTCTTTCCGTGGTGTAGGATATTATGTCCGAACCGATGGATGCAAATCTATTCTACATGCATTTTTTTTTGGATATGATCGAATGCAACAAGGATGTCGTGTCAAGGTGAACTCGGCCAAGAATTCTAGTTAAGTCAGATTAGTCATTTCTGCGCCACTTCTTTCTTGAAAGCTACCCAAAAGAGGTCTTCGGGATCTCTTATACCTTTCCGTTTCCTTTCTCAAGGTCAGTTAGGCTTTCTTTAATCGGGGTGATGAACACTCGTTTTTTTTTTCTCTACCTTCCTGATCTCTTTGACACTCGTTTGTGCACGATTGTATTGACGAGATCGGACACGTTGTGGCCTTTCATGTTTCAAATTTGGTACTTTCGAATCAAGCAAATACCATCTCTAAGTCGGAGGTCTTTCGATGGGTTATAACGGGGCTGCAGGGTATGCCACATGGGACTGGAGGATTTGTTTGAAGATTGTGGGGCTTTGTGCAACGGAGGATATGCTTCACCTTTGCCATGGATGGAGTGATTTTTAGACTTCTATCGCGTTTGTGCGGATTATTATGCGTCTCATTTTTGATTTGCTACTTTTTGAGCAGTCTATTTGCATTTCTTCGTGTTTGACATTTCTGGTCTCATCTATTTGGTGTTTGACATTTCTTGGTGGAGACTTTCATTTCCTCTCTTTATTGTTTTGAGCGTTTTGTGCTCCGCTTCTCTCGTTTTTATCCTCTTTGGGTGTCTCTTTCAAGCTTTCCTTCCTGCTTTAAATGGTGGGGAAGGAACCATGGCTCCAGCTCTTTTATCCTCTTTTGCAGGGTGAATGGTTGCGTGATGTGGGATGGTATATCGTGGAGCTGTTTTCGAAAAGATTCTCGATGAAAGGCTCAGCGGGGTTTACTAAGGGATCGTTTTCAGGGTCAATAAGGCTTTTGGCCTTGTGGAGGTTTTCTTCGATCCTAGGTGCCTCGTCATCCCTATTGACAGATAATTGTTTCCTCTACTATTCCCAAATTTTGACATGAATGGTAACGCGCTTTTCTCATCAATATTTAGTTCCATGAAGGGGATCCTCACCTGGCGCTTTGAAATTTAAATGCATCAAACGCTCTGGGTTTTGCACGCTCTGTGTTTCTCTCATGCACTCAACTCTCACGGGAGGTTAGAGATCCTTTCCAGACCTCTTCGAGGAAAATGATACAAGAGTTCGTCGGCCTTTGACGACTTATGTGACTTTCCTAGAATTAAAGATTGATGCACCTTGACACCAGGGATATGCAGAATGCAAATGCAGATGCAATTAAGCTAAACCTAATGCAGATGATAATGATAACTTTTGTGTGGATGCATTTTTTTTTTTGATGCATTTTTGCGGATACACTTTTTTTTTATTTTTTGACTGAATGCGTGTGTTTTTTTTTTTTGGATTTTTATGACGGTTCAGACATAATATCGTTTCAACCGGTCGAGATTGACAAGGCTTTGAAATTCTTCTCCGTCCAAATCTGTGAGTAATACAGCACCATGAGGGGTTATTTCTTTGACCAGATAAGGACCCACCCAGTTCGGTCTGAACTTCCCTCGTGGGTCTGGTAAATCTTTCCTCAGCTCTTTTAGGACGAGATCACCCACTTGGATGTTTCGTTCTTTGACCCTTTTGTTGAACGCTCTAGCCATTCTCTTCTGGTAACCCTGGATGTGATATAATGCCTGAAGGCGTTTTTCATCAAGAAGAGCAAGACTGTCATAGCGCTGTTGCAGCCAGTCACTTTCAGCAATCTTCAGTTCATTAGTGACCCGAAGAGTTGGAATTTCAAGCTCGATTGGCAAAACACATTCTGACCCGTACACCAAGGAATACGGAGTGGCTCCGGTTGCAGTTCTGACAGTAGTTCGGTAACCCCAGAGAGCGTAGTGTAGCTTTTCTGGCCAATCTCTGTACGTTTCGACCATTTTCGACAGTGCACTCTTTACGGCTTTGTTTGGCGGCTTCGACCGCTCCATTGGTCTGAGGTCTGTATGGAGATGATCTGTGGTAACGGATGTTGTATTTTTCCATGACCCGGATAGTGTCTCCGTCGAACTGGGGACCGTTATCTGATACGAACTCTGATGGAACCCCGTATCGGCAAATGATATCTCGCTCGATGAACTGGGCAACTTGCTTTGATCCGATGTTAGCGAACGACCGTGCCTCTACCCATTTGCTGAAATAGTCTATCGCTACAGGATGTAGCGGTGTCCATTTGAAGCTTTGGGGTGGATTTCCCCAATGATGTCGATTCCCCATATAGAGAACGGCCAAGGGGCCGCCATGGCTGTTAGGGGTAGGGGAGGCAGGTGTTGCAAGTTAGCATGTGCCTGACTTTGGCACACTTTTTCACGAATGCGTGACAGTCGGCTTCCATTGTTGTCCAGTAGTACCCTAGTCTGAGGATTTTCCGGGACAGGGAATGTCCTCCAGCATGGGTCCCACATACTCCCTCGTGGACATCCTCAACGATCTTATCAGCCTCTTTTCTGGTCACACATAAGTGTTGAATTCCATTCGGCATTCTCTTGTAGACCCTGGTGCCGCAGATCACATACTGATTTGACATTCTTCTTAGAGCAATGCGGTCCTGCTTAGTGGCTTCTGGCGGATACTCTCCTTTCCTAAGGAAATTCTCGATGTCCACAAACCACTCATCCTCAACTTCCCCTGTCTCGATGGCTCCAATCTCAAACGAGGGTGTGTTAGTCATGGTTATCCACAAGGGAAGTATAGTGAACCGGTCGGTACTTGGACCACTGAAGCCAAAGAGGCTAAAGAGTCGGCAAAGATGTTCTGGCTCCGGTTCACATGCTTGAACGTCACATTTCGAAAGCATGTGATCAAATATGACAGGTAGTCATGGTAGGGGATCAATCGTTCTTCTCTGATCTCCCAAGTCTGATTGACTTGCGAAATAACGAGATTAGAATCGCCAAAGACCTCTAACTCCTCCACTCGCAATTCTAGCGCCATTTCAAGTCCCAGGATGCAGGCTTCGTATTCTGCCATGTTATTGTGACTGGGTAATTGATTTTTACCGCAGCTGGAAGCAAATCTCCCTCAGGATGGATCAACAAGATTCCGGCCCCTTTACCCTTATGGTTGACGGCACCATCGAAGTACAACCTCCAACGAGTTTTCCGTAATGTCATGATTTGTTCATCTGGGAAATCGTCATTTCCGAAGAACTCGGATGCTACAGGGCATTCTGCTAGATGTTCAGCTATGGCACTCCCTTTGATTGATTTCTGAATTTTGAAAGTGATATCGAATTCAGACAATAATAGGGACCATCTGGATAGGCGACCGTCGAGAATTGGCTTTTCCAGAAGGTACTTTATAGGGTTCATGCGTGCGATCAGATGAACCTCCTGCCCTAACAAGTAGTGCCTCAACTTCTTCGTAGCCCAGACCAAAGCAGCAGAATTTGTGGATGTCAGAGTATCGTGTTTCGCATCGACCCATTTCTTGCTGATATGGTAGATCGACCTTTCACGCGGTGGGGATCCTTGTTCCTGGGCTAGCATGGCGCCCATGGATGTTTCCCGAGCTGTCAGGTAAAGAATCATTGGCTTACCCTCCTGGGGGGTACCAAGACGGCGGGTTCTGCAAATAGGTTTTGATCTTCTCAAAGGCTTCCTGACACTGCTCGTTCCAGACCTTAGATGCGTCTTTCTTCAACAGACGGAAGATAGGTTCACAGGTCTCAGTTAGCTGCATAATGAATCTTCTGATGTATTGGACCCTGCCTAAGAAACCCCTGATTTCTTTTTCAGTCTTCGGAGGAGACATTTCTTGAATGGCCTTTATCTTTTCTGGGTCTACCTCGATTCCACGGGTGGTGATCATGAAGCCCAAAAGCTTTCCCCCGGTCACTCCGAATGTACATTTCTCGGGTTTAGCTTCATTTGGTACTTCCGCATCCGATCAAAGATTTTCTCAGGTTTATCAAGTGGTCCTCCCGTTGGGCAGCTTTGACGATCATGTCGTCTACATATACCTCCACTTCTTTGTGAATCATATCATGCAATAATGTAGTGGCAGCCCTTTGATACGTGGCTCCGGCATTTTTCAAGCCAAAGGGCATGTTCACGTAACAAAAGGTTCCCCACTGCGTAATAAAGGATGTTTTTTCCTGATCTTCTACAGCCATTCGGATCTGGTTGTAACCCGAAAATCCGTCCATGAATGACAGTAGTGCATGTTGGGCAGTGTTGTCAACAAGGATATCAATGTGAGGTAAGGGAAAGCTGTCTTTGGGGCTGGCCTCGTTTAAGTCCCGAAAATCGATGCATACTCGCACCTTCCCGTTTTTCTTTGGGACGGCTACAATATTGGCCAACCAGTCGGGGTAGTTGACGACCCGAATAAAGCCGACACGTAGCAATTTCTCAACCTCCTCTTTCACTTTCAATTGGTGCTCAGGTTTCATTCGTCTTAAACGTTGTTTCTTAGGTTTGGCATTAGGATACAACGGTATTCGGTGTTGGACAATGTCGGGGTCAATCCCCGGCATGTCCGCATAGCTCCAAGCAAAAACATCGACATATTCAATTAGCAGGGAAGTCAAGTCGCGTTTTTCCGTTTCGCTCAGACCCAAACCAACTTGCAAGGTTTTAGGGTTATCGGGTGTTCCGATATGATTGCTACCGTGTCTTCCACAATCTGGGTGTGGGTGGAATATTGTTCGATGGGAGGCATACTCTCCTCATCGTATTCCTCTTCTTCGGCCTCAAGATTTTGCGATGAATCAAACAGTTGAGAAGACAGAATAGACGAGAAATCTGAACAAACTGAATTTTCATTAATATCCGACGAGCTTGGCAGCTCAGAGATTGTAAGAAAATTGCCACCACTTTTACAAGTGAAAATAAGTGGTGGCGATCCATCCCTTAATCCGAATCTACTTGCATTGTCGACGTTCCTGATACAACTGTAACTACCACCATCACTAAAACTATCACCGTCACTATCACTATCGTTATCATCGCTACTGCTAACTAGGCTAACTAAGTAAGGCTCCCGGGGAATCAGCTCTTCTTTCCTATGATAGACGACAAGACACGCTCCATGGCCATCTACCGAGGGTGCGGGGTCCTTGATGACTGGTTTGGTCGTGACACTGCTCTCCGCTGCATCCTCGGGCATTCCTTGGTTGCATCCCTTGTCGCCATGGTCTTCAAGGCATGAGTAGAGGGGAAGTAAAGTGGTCGACCAGCTCTCCCACTCCATTGTCTCCTGACTTCCCTGAGCTTGAACTGCTTTCTGCTTATCACAACTCACAGATACACATGGTTCAAGGTTAACTGATAAGAAAGAATCTACGGGAATTCTTACATGTGAATCTGTCAACATCATACCTGGTGACTCCGTAAATCCTAACCCGGCTCCTCGACCTCCGATATATGCGGTTAGTGGCTCCGACGTACCCTGTAGCTCCTTGCCTAGCCCACTCCCCTGTTTGTAGCCCATCCGAGACATCATGTGTTGTGATGCGGGGCTATAGACACTAGGGTCGAAGTAGAGAGGAGTGATGGAAGAAGTTTGACTTACCTGTGAATGCGGCCTAGCCACTGTGAAGCCCCCGAGCGTCAACTCTCGACCCCCTGGGCATTAATCTCAAATAGTGGGGACTCAGCCCTGGCCTCTCCCAAAACTCCACGATTCGCCCCTCGTGTTTGAATTTCAGCTTCTGGTGGACGACTGAGGGGACTCCTTTGATCTGATTGATGAACTCCCGTCCTAACAGAAGGTTGAAAGTGGAGGATATATCTATGACCATTGCTTCGATGGTCAGGGAGACGTCCTCGATCAGGATTGGCAGTGACAAGGTTCCCAAAACCTTTCTATGACTGTTGTCATAGGCACTCAATGTCATATCCACCGGCTTGAATTCGTTGAGTCCCATGTGACGGGCTACGCGAGCGGGCAGACATTCACCTCAGCCCCATCATCAATCAAAGTCTTAGGGACTTGGAATCCCCCAGCCTTCACAGTTATGTAGAGGGCCTTTCCTGCCTGACGAGGGATCTCGTCGTCAGTGAATGTTATGGAGAGGTCCGGAGTCCGGGACAGGTGGGCTACGATGTTTTCAACCGACGCTGGCTGCTTCTTATCCATTCTCAAGTGCCGGGCCACCGCATCTTTATGCTCCTCTGAAATCGTCAGCAGGGACCAAATTGTGATGGGTATGCTGGTTGTCTTCAGCTTTCTCAGAGCTCTTCTTCTCCCGCCAATTTGTTCTCTGACTCATTCAGAGTGAGGTCGTGGACTCTCTGCTGTAGCATTTCTGGCTCTTCTGCGAGCTCAGCGGGCTTGAAATGCCTTCCTGAGCGGGTTAAGTGTCTGATTTTCTCAAAGTCATCATCCTGTTTTTTCTCTCGCCTGCTATCAGAAATGGTCCCTTAACAGGGGTTATAGCCGGTGGATCTTCCTCTTCATCAGTAATCATGATGACATTGCATTCAGAGATTTTCTTTCCTCGCCTTCCGACAATCTTCTGCCGGCACCATGCTTCTACCACCTCCAACACCTTCATGGTTTTATGCAGCTCCAAGGCTTCAAAGTTTAGCCCCACTAGTATCTCGAGATTCTTTTCCATATGTCGACTCTTACTAGCAGAGTGATTATGGACACCCTTCCTTGCCCTACTAGACGCTCAACTGTGTTTCGCATTTCATGCGTCATAGCTAGATACTCTCCCATCATGGGTTGAATGTCGTAATGAATCGCTGGACGGGGGATTCGGAATGCATCGAGTACTGGTGACAACACGATTGGTGGGGGCATGCTTTGGGTGGCCGGCTCAGAGGAACTTCCGATGGCATTTATTTTCACAATCCTTCCCAGGTCCGATTCTCTTTCTTTCTCCCTCACCAGACTTATCATGTTCAGATGTGATGGGATTGAGTTATTCTGAGTGTTGGGAGTGGTCTTAGGGAACTGAACTTCCCCTGCATCAATCAGATCCTGTATTGCATGACGCAACGCTCTACAATTGTCTACACTGTGACCTTTCATCTGGTGATAGTCGCAGAAGCTGTTTAAGTCAGACCCGAGTTGGGTGACCCCAGGCTTAGGGTTTGGATGCTTCAAGAGAAAACCATTTTCTCTCAACTTTTTGTATGCTTTGCTCAGGGGCATTCCTAAGGCCGAGTACTGACGTTGGGGTCGAGTCTGGTAATCACGAGGGGAGGTGTTGCTCTGTAATTCTGGCCTGATCCTGAGGACTGTGCCTGGTAAATATCTACTCGGGAGAGGTGGAGGTGGGTAATCGGTGAGAACCCGGGTTGTACTTGGTTCACCTGAGGTGTGGGGACAGCCTTGTTGTGTTGTTGTGATTATTGTTTTGTTGTGATTGTTGTGTTTGTTGTGATTGTTGTTGCTATCACGGTTCTGACGGTTCTGATAGTATGAAGTTCTGGGTCCCGATCCAGGGAGATTCAACCCTTTTAACCTTCCAGCTAGTGCTAGTTCTTCGGCAGCCGAAGCAGCAGCTTTTAGGTGTTTGAAATCACAAATCCCAAGGGACTTGAGATGATCTGCATAGGGATTTTCCAGGCATGAGGTGATTATTCTGATCTGCTCGTCTTCAGTGGGACGGTCGATCATCTGACCGGCTACCTCCTCTCCATCGGGTGATAAATTCCATAACAGTTTCATCACTTCTCTGTCTCATTGTCTCAAGATCTCTACGAGTGATTCCTAGGTGGGTGTTGTAACTGTACTGTTCCCAAACGCTTGATAAACATCCTCTAGTTTCTTTCCGGAGAAATCTAGTCTCGACACCCATGTCTGAGCAGCTCCTTCCAGATAGCTGGGAAAACAAATGATCTTCATGTCATCGTCAAGGCCGTGCATAGTCATGACTCTGTCGAATTGAGCAAGATGGTGCCTAGGATCTCCTTTCCCAGCGTACTTGGAGATTTCTGGCAGTTTTAGGTTTTCAGGCAATTTGGAACTTGGCTTCAGTCGGAAATGACGGAAACCCAGCATCTTCGCTCGCTCTCCGAGCTGCATTTCTGCCAGTAATTCTTCCTTCAAGGACTTCTTCATTTGACCGAAGTCCATAGGAAGGTGTTCTGCAGGTGGGGCCTGATTGTAGCCGTGAATCAACTGGCTAGACGGTTGTGGCAACAGTTGGGTCTGGGGAATCGCTTCCTCAAAACGGACAGCATGTCCGGGGGTGGTGTACTGGTATTGTTGAGTTGGATGGGGTCAGGGTGTGGTGAGTTGGGATGAATGAATTCTGGTTGTTTGGTTTGATATATGTGAGCTGTTTGGACAGTGGCTCCAGCGTGTGGGAACGGTGGTAGCCTGGGGAAGGTGGTTGGTACTGTAGGGACTGTGGTCATGATTGGAGGTGGAATGGGGGCTCCTGAGAGTAGGTCAGCCGTTTGAAATGTTGTGGTCACTGGGTGGATGACAGTACGTCCTTTCCCTGTGATGGTTTGGGTATGGTGGTGTTGAACATAGGGTTTTGATTGCTAAAACATCGGTTGGGGTGGGGGTCCTCACATAATCTTCATCAGGGTCATCGGTAAGGTACAGGTCCTTTCCTTTGGCTGCCCTTTCTATGCGCAATTGCTCTTGCAGACGCTCAATATCCTGTTTTCAGCATATTCTCATTCCGTGTTGACTGTTCTAGCATACGGTAGAGAACACTGGGATCGGGAAGGTTTAAGCCACTGCCACCAGTCCCTAGGACTGCACTCGCACTCGCCTCGATAGCTGAGGTGGCTGGGGCGTTTTCCGGGGCTGTTGGATTGATCAGGTTTTGGTCCATGGTTTCCGACGAGGTTTCAGTCGCGGTGTCACTGGCCAGCCTTCCCCGGGAATCTCTTTTCCACAGTCGAGTAATGTTGGTAAAACTAGGGAGAACTCCTGACGCTTTGCTCTGCTCTGTTTCTTTTCTGCGATACCAAGGAATATGGAATGCGTGGACGATGTCAGTATGAATGTAAATCCTTTTTCATGAAATGATAAAGCAGAAAAGGAAGTCGTCCCCGACGTTGGTGAAACAAGGTGTTCCAAAAATTAAATTCTTTCGTAAAATGAAACACGGAAAAGGCGCACAAGCCGATTTCCATTTCCAAGAATAAACGCCGTACTATTTCATTGCTCAATCGAGATTGCATATATCGGGGAAAATGGGGGTTACATCCGAGTTCATAGGGGAAAACATAATGTTAGATAATATTACATAGCCGAACTCCACCATGAGGGGGAAGGGGAGTTACATCCAAATTCAAAAGAGGGGAAGACTACATTCGAATAGTCAAAGTTTGATTACATAGCCGAACTCCATGATAAGGGGGAAAGGGAGTTACATCCAAATTCAAAAGAGGGGAAAACTATATCCGAATAGTCAAATCTAATACATAGTTTAATCACATCCATCCACCTAGAATAGGTTCAACCCATGGCTTTGCTGCTGACGCTTCAGCTCCTTATTTTCCTTTTTTGCCGTTTCTCTTTTTCCTTTCTCTGTCGTTTCTTTTTCTCTTTCTTCTTCTGCAAGACATCAAATTCCGGAAGCTGTAGGCTTTCAACGATTGGAAGGCGGGGATCATGTTTGATCATCGAATGCTCCAAAGAATAGGCGTGGGGTATCAATCTATCAATTCTGCGTTCCAACCATGCTGAGTACTCAGGACCTAAGCTCATGTAATACGGATCAATATCGAGGACAGCCCATTTCATCCCAGAGCGGTAGGCTTGGGTGAGATATCGGGCTGTAGGATCTGTGTATCGGTGGTTTCTGAATCCCTCTATACTTGCTCCCGGGATGGTTGTTGTTCACGCCCAAATTGCCGCATCCCCCTCTGTGGATAGATAGTGATGAATCTATCAAGGCCGATGAGGATCAGACCATTGTTACCTGCTGATTGGACGGCCCCTCCTTGGACATCCCAATCCTTGATGACCCACTTGATCTGTTTATCACTAGTAATATCCCGGAAGAAGACTCTCCATCCCTCATCTGGTTTCAGCTCCCGCTTTCGTGCTGTCATATATGTGTCCATATTGACCTTCACATACTTAGAGGACCAAGGTAGTACCCATAAGTGATCAAACAACCATATTTGAAGAGTAAAGGACTACCCACGAAAAGGTCTCTATAGCTCCTTCTTCTTTCCATCGGTCTAGGGATCGAACTATTTCAGCCACCACTACTGTTCCAATGCTGCAACCTTTCTCAAAGGCTTCTAATAAGTATATTACTCGCGGATTCATTCTTAAACCTCTTTGTCTAAAGAGATAAGGCCCATGAGGCATAGATCCAGCACACGTCTTCGGGTTTCACATGAGATATAAGGTCTGTAGAACTGGTTCAGGAGATCACGTAAGCTCAAACCCATATGCCCAAAGTTTTCAACCTGCTCCACGTTGACCTCCAAGAATCTGGCTGCGAACTTCGGGGTTTGACTTCGATCGATAGGGATAACTGGCATCTCCTGATGTGGCTTTATCTTGAGGAATGTATCCATCTCAGCGGGCAGTATGATCAGCTCTTGCAGAAAGAAACGGTATAGATGGTCTGCTGGGTCCCAGTAGCTGACTGACTCGAATAAAGCTTCATAAACCATGTCGACCTTGCATAGGTATGCTAGTCCGATCAAGAGCGGCTTGCATGTGTCCTTCATTTCTATACACCGATCCAGAAGTTCTCGGGCAAAATCTTTTTCCTCATTCATCTCTTGTTGGTAAGTGGAGGGCTGGACTTGCGTTCTGGCTGCGGATTCCTCCCCTGATTCTCTTCGGGCCCTTCGGCGTTTCTTTTCCTCTCCTGGTACTGGTACCAATCTGTTGAACATGATTAGATCTGCAAAAGAAAGTAGTGAAAGGAAAATAAGGGAAAGAATGTGATGAGTCTGGATTAAGGAGATGACCCAGCAATTAGTAGCACGGCCTTTGCTTTTGAAATGGAAACTAGTTAAAAAAGTTGAAAGAACTGCTTTCGAAAAACTATTTTTGAAAAAACTATTTTTGAAAACCCTTTTGAAATTCATTTGTAGAGAAATAGATTTTTTTTTTGAAATCGATTTTTTGAAGACTGTTTTAAATGGTAAAATACAGGTGCGATTTGAAATTAAACGAGCTCGTGAAACAACCTTATGCGCAAAAGAGAATTCCGAACGTTTTAAAACTGGTCGGTTAAAAAAGAAAACGGTTTGCACACATGTATAGCATAAAGTAAATCGTGGTTGTTTTTTTATGTGGAGTCGTAAGTGTTAATGTTGGGATAATCACTTTCCAGGTCAATTATGACCCCGTCTCACCGGGGGAACCGTCGTCCCTTCACTGTCATCTCTCGGGGTTTTTCTCTGCTATGCCCCTTGCGAGGCACGTTATCAAGAAAGTCCGGAGTGCTTAAGTTCGAAAGGTCAGGATACCCGAAGTGATAGGAAACATACGCCACGGCCAGTGATGATCCGACAACACCCCACTTTTCGGGAAACTCGGGGAAGTATTGCATGGGAACGGGTCTCTCGTCATCTGCACGGTCAGGTGTGTCTAAAGTCCAAATTATTCACTGACTACGTTGTGCCATGTATGGGTATCCGGTAAATACGGGATCCTCTATGGACGTGTAGCGTGACATTGGGCTTTAGAGACACCCGTGGTGCAGAGGAGCAATGGAGAACTGAGCCCATGCAATCTTCAGGGTAAGATAGAAGGGTGGTCAGACAGGCGGCATACATGGGGGTGACTACCCGTAAAACCTGTCTTAGACACCGGATAAGGCAGCTGGACACTGAAGGCTCATGGTTCACTATATGCTGGCTTGGACTCGGATAATGGAGGGTATTTTTGGATCATGAGCCTGCAGGGCGTAGGTCGATGACCATCTTGCCCCGTGGGTTAGCCATTTATATAAATGACCCAGCTCATGGGAAATCAACCGTGGACCGGTCGGGATTCCGTGACTCGTGGATAAATCGGGTGACACAGAGGAATGCATGTCCTAAACTACCCTTCCAATGCACCCCACAATAATAACATAAATATAAAAGCGATGAAGTCAGCACCACCCTATTTGCTAAGAGTTTTATCTTGAAAGTGATTCCAATTGGTTGTTTATTAACCTAAAGGGAAGTTAGCTTCATTCAATCCTAAGTGTCTCTTTCTAATCGTGAGCTAATTATTAACCCAATTGTTGCAAAGTTTGTCGAGGATCTAATAAATCCTATCTGTCCTCATCAGATACACACTCAAAGTGTGGAGTAGAATAATCCTAGGGGCTTTGAAATGAATTTCTTGAAGGTTTTGAAAGAAGTGGGGAAGTCCCGACAATTTTGAATGGAGTTCAGTCTTCCTTGAGTTTGAGAAAAACTTACTCAAGTTTTCCCCAGCAGAGTCGCCATTCTGTGGAGGGTGATTTTTCGGTATGAGGGGGGTCTATCTAAATATGGTCTAACTAAAAGCCTAGATCCTAGAAATTGCCATTCTGTGGAGGGTGAAAACCCGTTATTCTTGGCATCCCTCAAATACCTACTAAATCGTCCGTCTTTCCCAGAAAGCATGAAGGGGAATGCAAGTGTGCACTACACCCGCTCTCAATGGGCCCCACGCGGACTTATGCCTCTATAAGGCGGAATTGACTAGAGTCGCCACCTAGTTTGACCTATGATAACTAGGAAGGAAGATCGGGTTCTAAGAACCGTAATTGACTCTGAGATTATTACCTATGGATAGGACTTATCTGGTCATGTCAGAGATTCTGTGTGGGTTCGCACTGGGTTACACCCCTTAGAAGTGGCAACGACCACGACTTCGGATTGGTGCCCGAGGAAACCTCGGTCTCCAATTGTCGGGATTGCCTTCTTTCAAAACTTTTAGAGAGATTCATTAAAAGCCAAGGATTGGATTAAAAGAGGAGTAAGGAAGGATGAGTTCGAAGAGTAAGAATTGGCTGGTCTTGGAGTTGGTTTGGTTGGAGTGCGAGAGGTTTTAATTGTTTGAGAGATTTGAGATTGTTTCGGGCCTTCACGGAATTAATAGGATGATAGGAGTTTTGAGGAGTAAAGGGGCATGTTGGTCATTTTGGTGGAGTCAAGAGGTGTCTGGATCGCTTGGCT
Organism: Limonium bicolor; assembly: GCA_023374045.1. NCBI lineage: Eukaryota > Viridiplantae > Streptophyta > Magnoliopsida > Caryophyllales > Plumbaginaceae > Limonium > Limonium bicolor. Next base: position 191,459,114 of record CM041779.1, on the reverse strand, counting down.
GATTTGAGGAGCTTTCCGTGTTTGCGAAGTCCGAATTTTGAAATGGTCAGGTTCTTGAGGTGTCTTGGAAAGTTGAATGCGTTGAGGAGCAAATCGGGTTTAAGGATGATCGAGTATGGAAGAGGATATTTGGTTTGCAGGTATTCGGGTTTTGAAGATGTTTAAGGTTTCTTGGGGTCCTCAAGAATTGGAAGTCCTATGTGACTTAGAATTGGTTCAGAGGAGGGTTGAGAAGTGTTTATGAATCCTAGAGCTCTAATGGAAATGTTGGATTGTTTATTCAGAATTGTCTCTCTTAAAGCTTTTAAGACCGAAAAATCATTTTTTGTTGTAAAAGGGCGGATAATCCCAGGGTTACCCTATGTACCCCCTCGAACACGACACTTAACTAATAATAAGCCGAGGCTCGAAAGATGGGGCAATGAATTTATGTCGAAAAATAGGATTCAGAGAGAAACACCATGAATGAGATGTTCTCTCGATCGAACCCTAATAACGTCTCTAACTCCCGGGTTTTAAAACATTAAAAACCGAAAACATTGAAATCGAGCGGAAGGGAGTTAGACGATTCTAAAATCCCGGCTGCAACTAGAAGGCCGTTACTTCCCTAGCACCCCGCCTTGTAAAAATCTAGACTGCAATTAGGGGAGGTTTGTCACCCTAATGCCCCGCCTAAAGAGATCCAGACTGCGACAAGGGAGGTTATGACCCCAGTGCCCCGCCTCGGATTTTTTGTTCGGAAAGGGAGACAAGTGACGTCTAACTAGGAAGAAAACGTTTTGAAAGTGTTAGACATTTCCTGTTCCCCAAAAACGATTTGTTTTGAGTCGAAAAACTGGGTTGGAAACTTTTGAAGTTGTTCGGAATTCTCGATAAGAAACACTGATTTTGAGAAATGTTTTTAGGAGAAAACTTTCTGTGTATGTGAGAAGAACTTTCTGTATTTTAGAAGAGTTTTCTGTGATGTGAGAAGAGTTTTTTCCTTTTTTTTTAAATTTCACAAAATGGTTTCTTTGAAAAATTCTTTTTGGGTTTTTAGAATTTGAAAGAATTTACAAGTGAAAAGTGATGGAAGGAATCGGGTTTTGAATAGGACCTGGAGTTGACTTGACTTGGTTTTGCTTGTATTGAAGACGAGTTTATATTCGGGTTTGACTTGATTGATTGGTCAAGGTCAAAGCTTGGTCAAGTTTTGGTCAAGGTCAAGGTTTTTGGTCAATTCAAGGTTTACATTTGTAGCTAATAACCGGTGGAATGTTGGGCTGGACCAATTGGGCCGAACTTTGGAATTGGGCCGGGTGGAGTTTTAGGATGGATGGAGTTTGGGCCGGACGCTTGGGTCTGGTGATGGGTCAATGGGCCTTGGTTTGGGATGGCCGATGGGCTTTGGGCTTTGGGCTTGAGTACTGGGCTTGTGGCTTTGGGCTTGAGTATTGGGCCGATGGGGCTAATTGGTTTTGGGCTTGAGTATTGGGCCGATGGGGCTAATGGGTTTTGGGCTTGAGTATTGGGCCATGGGCAATGGGTTTTAGGCTTGAGATTGGGCCGATGGGGCTAATGGGTTTTGGGCTTGAGTATTGGGCCGATTGGGCTAAGGTTTTGGGCTTGATATTGATCGATGGGGCTAATGGGGTTTTGGGCTTTGATATTGAGCCGATGGGGCTAATGGGTTTTGGCTGAGTATTGAGCCGAGTGTGGGCTTTTTATTCTTAGGCCTTGGTTTAGGATTGGGCCAATTGGATTGTTTGGGCCGATTGGGGTTTAGAGCTTGGGCCTTGGGCCGAGATTTGTGGTTTGATAGTGGCCGAGGGTTATGTATTGGGCCGGGTTATGTGGTATTGGGCCATGGGTTTTGGTTTCGGGTTTCGGCCTAGTTTGGTGGTGGGCCAATGGCTTGGGCTATATGATGGGCCGAGCTTGAGTGGGTTGAGTAGTGGGCCGAGTGTGGGCCTTTGAGAGCGTGGGCCATGGGCCTTTTGGGTTTGGGCCGAAGCAAGGCAATTGGGCCAACTTGAAGAAGTCAGAAAGGGTTTGGAAAAGTTCAATCAAAGTCAGAATAAAAATGAATGATGAAAAACCAGAGAGACAATTTAGGACTTGGTTTAATCTCTTGGAGGATTCGGAAGGAATGGTGGATCGACTAGGATGAATTCTGAAAATACTATTATTATTTACAAAATTATTAAAAAAGTGTGGTTTGGGTTTAGGGATCACCCAACTTGTTAGGTGGGACCATGGCCCACCTAAATCTTAGGGTTCACCCTCTATCCTAAGGCTCGGTCCTAAAGGTCTAGTAACTAGGGCTTAGTAAATAGACTAACATATACAAAGATTTAAACAGAAACCGTAAACATATACAAATAAAGGGTAAAACATGTATACATGAAGCGCAGGCCGAGAACATGGATCAAAGTAGAAGAACCGTAAACAGATTATGCACATGAGTTTCAGATAATAAAACAAATCGAAACTTGACTACAGAGAAGATCATTTATTATTTCAGGCAAAACAAACAGAAACCTACATCAGTCGGGCCAATTTTTAATTCTTTCCTACTCCATGTTCCTTTAAAGGTCGGTTTTGAGTCGCATAAGACCTACCAGGTTATGTGAAGAAAATTGAGCAGTCTAAAACTAGTGCAAAGCCTAACTCAGATTCTCAGTCGAACATGTTTTATAACAGCACAGAGAACATCCTAAACCTGCCGCATACAAACATAGCAGAGCTTTGGTTCTTTAATGAATTATCCGCTAATCAATGAGAAACATGGATTTAACGCCCAAAAGCTGTTCCGAATCACTTTTTCTTTTTACAACAACATTGGTCCATTAACCGGAAGATGCAACAGATTGAGGGTTGCTCTTATTAAACCTCTCTAACTTACAGGCAAATGAAATGGAAGCTTAAACCCAAGGGTTTCTATCAGATTTTTATGCACTTACACGGGTGAAAACAAATTTCAGAAGCTAAGTTCAATGGTTTGGCATTCAAGGAGCAGGTTAATCAACAACAGATGACCACATTATCGACATGAACGGACACTTTTGGCATATATTTTGAGAAGCAGAAACGTAACGCAACAGAAGGCATGGAAATCTAAAGCAAGCATGCAACTAGACAGTGATGTCCGCAAGAGGGAGATAAATACAAGAGTTAGGAATCAATACCGAGCGTAGGGCAATACATAGTTTCCTGCGACATCTAAAAAAAAACAAAAGGTACACCAAAGACTGGAACAAAGTGTTAGTCCAAAAGATGAATCAGAGAGAAGGAAGGCAGATCTGATGACACGAGTTTCCTCCAAACACTCGTCTCCAAAAGAGGGGCGTCAGAACATAAGGAGATTTTCACAACTGGACAAGATCGAAACTGGAAAATGACCAGTTCATCCGCCTTTCCAACTTAAATACAGTAGCACGGAAAAAACTCAGAACCAATGACTGGAATAAGGGACCAGTCCATCGCGGAACCAACCAAAAAAAATGAGAATATGCAGAATCCTCATCACAGAAGCTGACAGTGAACAATATTCAACTCAACAAAGCCTTAAGGATACGGGCATATCGAAGATCAGACGGAGATATTCAGTACAACCAAAACATCGAACTCACAACCGAGTTTGCCGTGTTCGTGGACTTCAAGGTCCATACCAGGCAGTGTACTTGGATGATTACCCAAACGAAGTGTAAAAGGGAACCCACAGAGGTTCAAAATCCCGAGTTGGCATCCGAAACGAGACCATGCAAATCCCATCGAAAAGAAACACCGCGAAAAACAGAGAACAGGGAAGCGAAAAATGAGATGCTATTCTTCACCCTTTCGAGACCAGAGATCCCCGAAATGAGCATTCGAGTCTCCGGTCAGGGGTTTTACAAATTCGAGAGAATAAAGGAACGGTAGTAACCACTTACTCTGTCGATCGAACTGAAAGAACAAGGGCTTTCGACGGGGCTCTTCTCCTTTTTCGGGCGGTTCGGTTCAGTTAAAGATGGTCGCAATGCAAGATGGGGAGTTGTGTGTTGTTTGTGGAGGTGAAGAGAGCAGGCGAAGATGTTGGGGCGGTGTTTTGTGATGACGATGAAGGCGGCGATGGTGGTTTTCGGCGTGGGTATACGAGGTCGAAGGAGATGGAGGAGAAGGTTTCTCGGGGAATAGAAGTGATCAACTGGATTTCAAAAAACGACTGAAGCCAAAGAATTCTCCGAACCCGATGCCCACGTTCTTTACTGTAGTCGTTTTTATAATAGTGGCTTAGGGTTTTTTTTTGTAGACAAAGCCGGTTGGGCTTCCCTTGGGCTGTCCCTAAGCGAGTGGGTCTTATTTGGGGCACGAGAATAACGGGTCCGAGACTAGCACAGGCTATGTTTGGTCTGGGCCGGAACTAGGGCTGCATCTGGTCAAGATCCGAGCATTCCAAAAAAAAAAACGCCCCTGTGCTCTCCCCATGGTTCGAACCCAGGGCAATTGCCTGTCCTCAGAGCATACTTCCCAGTCACACTATGACAAACTTGGTATACTAGCGTCGAAGGTGAAACTAGACTTCTACTTCTACTGCAAGCTGAAAGGAAACACCGCGCCTCTTGCAAGATTCGAACCCCAAATCTGTGGATTCACGAATGAGCACTCCAACCAGTCGGGCTATAACAGAATTCGATATACTCAAGTGAGGATAATACAAACGCTCTAAATTCTTGATAACCTCCTAAAAGCATGACGAATCCGAAAGAAAGTTATACAATAAAATGAGATGATTAATTTGATGACCTGAAGTTATGGAATACAATTAAAAAATAAGTTTCAAAACGTAAAGAGATATAAAATAAAAGAAAACATACGTACATGAAATGATGAAAATTAATTCTCGTAATGAAGAGAAAACACTCAAAATAAATAGAAAATGATGATAGTAAAAGGACACACGAAATAATAAAATGTGACGATAAAGCGGGAAAATTAAAAGGAGACAATAAACAACAAAAACTATAAATTGATCGAGTACATAAAATAATATGAGTAAAAAACAAAAATCGTGAAATGTTTTAAAACAAAAGCACAAAATAAGTATACGAAATGAAGTCAGTTTAAAACAGATTTCACAACAAACTCGTGCTCCTTTTCCATAGGAATGTGAGGTTAAATGTCGGTGAAAAAAGAAATTCCTTTAGTCGAAAACGGGGACGACCGCCTTGTTTCTGAAAGCATGCTCCTTTTTTTCTATTTTGTGCTGTCTATTTTTGCTTCAATATGAGATGGGTGAGAATTGTTGGTGTCTACAGCCATTGCAGCTCACCATGACTCAGTCATTGCTGCTGCTGTCTGGGGTGGTTACACTCGTCATGATCCTTCTCATATGGAGGCTGCAGCAATACTTCTAGCTCTTCATCTGCACGGCGTTTTGACTACCGCAGCGTGAGGGTTCTGTCCGATTGCAAGCCCGTTATTGCTTATCTTGCAGCTTTTGGCCCCACCCAGTATCTCCCCAACCACCGTCTTATTGCTCAATGATGCCTTGGCACATTTGAGTCCACTAGTGGATTTTCAATGCTTTCACGTTATCGTTTAGATAATTTCACTGCGCACAACCTAGCTTCTTTGCTAGTAAACATCAACTCCCTGCGAGTTGCTGGAAGTCTCCTGACTTCCCTCCTGTGTATTAACTATCTGTTCTTAATCGAATGTCATGTTTGGTTTCAAAAAAAAAAAATACTCTTGTAAGCTTCAGCTTCTCCGAATAAATGTAACTTGTAAGCCTTAATACTATTATATTGTGTCAGCTAAATAAAGAAATTGTTGTGATTCTCGTACCATTCGAAAATATAATGTTGATGGCACCCCCTCTCCCTAGGTATACACCAGGTAATATTATTCAACCCTAGTCTCCTTCTGTCCTTCTCATAGTTGTAAAATAACTTCGTCCTTATTGTTTTGAAAATTATTGAACTTTTTTTATTGAGAACATAAAATTATTAGACTCTTGATCTTAGTACAACTTATTACAAGTGGAAAAAAGATTTAAAACCATAATCACTTACTACAAGTGGGAAAAAGATTTTAAACCATGATCATTTTGGTTATCGCGTAAAATAAAAAAAAAATTAAAGTATGATTTATAAATCGTGCTTTAAAACAACTATAAATTATGGTCATATAACTCAAATCGTGTTTTATTAATACACTATTAAAAATCATATTTTTTGTAACAAGTTTTTTAGTAACGACTTAACATTTTTATCATATATTTTTTATTAATGACAACCTTAAAAACATTTGAGATTACAACAATAATATAACTGTTATAAAATCATATTTTAGTAATAAACATAACTTTTAATAACAAATAGAATTCGTTACATAAATAAATTGATCTTTGGTTACATCATTTCACGTAACGACATATCATTAGAAACAATTTTATCTTTGGTAATGATTTTCATTGTTACCAATACCCTATATTCTAGTAGTAATCTGGAGAAGGTGCCAAAATACCTCAACGCTCCGTTCACTTACAAACAATAGTTTATGATAAGATTCTAAAACACAGTTTGTAAGAAAACCGTGCTTTAAAGCCTTTACAAATTGACCAAAAGATGTTGCAATACTCATTAAGCTCAAAGCGACCAAAATATACAAATTGACCAAACGACTTGCACTGCATTGTACTTCTACAAAAACTACAAAATACTATTCAACATATAAAATGCACATCTTTAAGAGTGCAGAGTAATGGTCCAAATAGAGTAGATGAGTTGTCGAGCCCCATACTAATAAAGACCCAACATAAGTCTATAATTCTAGTCCCGAAACACCACCGTGAATTTCAAGTTAGGATATGCATAATATATATTTGATATGAATAAGTTAATCGTTATATTGGAATGAATATAAAATGATTAGCTAATCCGAGGTCAGTGTTATTAAATGGTCCAGGGAAGTTAAAACAATTATCTTACCTTTCTTTTTTCTAAATTGATATAATCCTAATATACTCTCCTTACCTTTTAATATATCCACCTTCTACTACCGACGTTACCATGATCTCCTCACTTCTCTTAAATAAATTACTCTATATTTATTTATTTATTTATTTCTAAATGATTATCTCTCCCTAGAAGATAATTCCATCCATCCTTATCTTTTCACAACAGCTGAACCATTTTCCTTCTCACCTTAATTCAAATTAATTAGTGATTATTCTTTATTTTCTAATCTGTTACTTAGTAGGAATCTAATTTCTCTTTCAAATATTTACAACATGATTATTTATGTTCCCTTCAAAAACTAATTACAGTATTATTTTATTAATATTATTTCTCTCTTCTACAACTTATTTCTATTTATAACACGATCTTCCCCATCATCCTCATCGTGACGCTCTTACGCTCTTTCTCTTCAAACTCACAAACTCTCGTTCTTTTTCCTGCCTGCTCTTCCCAAGTCTCTTCCCTGGCGCCGGATTAGAATAGAAGGGTAAGATCTAATACCTGGTAAGGTTTTGGGATTATTTTGGTTGTGAATTGCTGGATTCTGATTAGTGGTTCTTATAATTCTAGACCCCGAATTCGTTGATGGGCGCTATTAGTGATCCTGCTGCTGTCCTCTCATCGGTGGTGTGAGCAATCAGGTAAACATTTTGTAACACCCCAAAAACTAGCCGGTATTATATTAAGGTCGAAGTTAAAATTTAAAATCAAATTTTCCTATCATCTACTTAGCAGCGGAAGACAAAACCTAAAGGGTTGTTACCGCCACACTCACACCTTGTGAGTGCTAAGGCTAAACAAAAAGAAACTTCAACCTTAACCGGATTAAATAAATAAATAAATAAATAAATAAAAACTTAAACCCCACTACATAAATACGAAACCAACTAGGAAATACAATTAGTCTATAAGAAACTATAACCATATATATCCATTTAAAACTAATCGAAGTGGAGTCTATGTCATTTCCCCAAACCCAACTCTCACGCCTTATATCCAGATCAGCTTGTTACCTGCGGCCAAAAAACATAACAACACACAAGAAAGGACCGCGCAAATCAGAGAAACTGAGTAAACCCTACCCACACCTTGTCAAATACATTTTGAAAACCCATTTGAGTATAGACATCATAGGCACATAACTAATCAAACAATAGCATCATAATAGTCTCAATCACCAATCAACAATATAACAAATCAATTCTGGAATGACGGGAGTCACCAAAGTTTCACAGTTCACACATTCCAATAATGGTACCATAACAGAGTTGGGACCGATCCAGTTCACAAGTTCCAATAATTGGTACCACAACAGAGTTGGGACCGATCCAGTTCACAAATCCAATAATTGGTACCACAACGGAGTTGAGACCGATCCAGTTCACAAGTTCCAATAATTGGTACCACAACAGAGTTGGGACCGATCCAGTTCACCCTCACTCTAAGTCCTTAAGTGTGCACACCCCCCAAAAGTTTTTCTGACTAATGGAGTAGATTATAGAGCTTAGCTGCGGTCTGAGACTCAACAGCGCGAATATATATAAATTATCCAAAGACCTTTTCCAATTCCAAAGTCTCCCATCAATTCCAGAATAAAATAGTCACATATGTAATATCAAAGTTCAAATCATTCCACACCATCAATATCGTATAAGCATAATTTAACATCTCAACAATACAACTAGTGTCAAAATAGCACACACAATCACAAAGTAAAGATAGGTGAACACAAGGTTTACCTGGAATTCACGCTCAAATCAATAAGCAAAGAAAGTCAAGTATAATCAGCTAGCACCCACTGCCAACGTGCTCGAAATCTTGAAATTAGTTTGAATCTCAAATGATGGGAGGAGATAGGACCGCTGCTTGCTGGTTCTTTGGAACTCGTACAGACTCGACATAAGGATGAAAAACAAAATGATAATTGCTGGTTTCGACTGAAGGCATTAGGTTAGAGGAGCAGAGAATAAATATGGGGGTTGCTTCTACAGACGGTAGAATAGAGAACCAAAAGAGTTGTTCGTCGTCGGCAACAATTGATCGAAGAGAATTCAATGGTGTGGTGAGAGATTCGATGTGGAATGAAGAAGAAGAAGCTTGAAGAATGGCGCCGACTAGAAGAGAACAAAGACGGTCGTGAATAGAAGGAAGAGAAAATAAAATAATATAGGTTAAGCTTCCCTGGTTTCCAATTTATTCCATACCCCTCAATTAATAATATATCTCCTATATTAAAATAAAATCTACATTATCACTATTCTCAATGTCTACTAGTAAAACGTAAAACTAGAATAGTATTTACAATATATAAATTTAACAATTAGAGCCCACTAAAATAATACTAATATACCAATGGAAGTAGTAATTAAATAATTATCATATATTGCTAGATAATAGTATACTAAATTATAAGGGTTTTTTTTTTGTTTATAGAATTTCAGATGGTGAATATTTGAAAGTAAATACATATTTACTAAAAATAAAATGTATATCTAGAATTGCTTAAGACCTCGGTATAAAATAAGTAACATATTAAAACCACCAGAAAAATACAGTGGATATTATGATACATTCATAAAAGTAACTATTATTATATTAAGAACAAGATAATTATATATATATCATTAAAATTTTATATACAAAACAAAAACGGAACCATAATAGAGTATTAACAATGTATTTTGTAAACAATGAGAGTCCATGATAATAACATTACACATCCATTTAAGTAGTAATCAAATAATCATATAATGCCAAATAATCGTATATTAAATTATAAGGGTATTTCATTTTGTATCACCCATGATTCTACCAAATATAACATATAAAATTTTAGAGAAATACCAAAATATATACTACAAAGGTTTAGAAAATTAATGCCTCAAACAAACTTAAACCTTATAAAAGATGTCCAACAATAGAACCAATTTATCACACGATTACGGTGGAATAATAAAACCGAATCCGTAATATTAAAACATGGCAATGGACCACGAATCAATATTTTTAAATAGACATTTTCTTTTCCCGAAAACATAAATATACTCATCCGAGTTTTGTCAAATATATATACAAATCTCTTACAAGTCTGCATAATGATAAAATAGCTACTATGACAAAATCTGTGATTAAAACCATATTAAAATTATCAAACCTTAATAAATAAAACACTAATTATAATCATAACAGTACAAGACGTTACTATAAATACTGAATTAACAACTAAAGAGAAAAGTACTTAATGAATTACAAAACATATACAAATAGTATATATATATGTCTTATATTTTGTTTATGGGTATTTCATCTGTGCTCATAATTGTTTTCTCATGTGAGTTGTGAATTGTTGAAGGATTATTTAGAACCCTGATTTGGGATTTTGGAAGTTGGGAATTTATTCCCTCGCGTACTCACTACTAAAAAAACAGGATTTAGAGACGGAACAAATCTGTCGCCATTCCGTCTCTAAACGAGTTTAGAGACGGAATGGCGACAGATTTGTTCCGTCTCTATACGGGTCGTCGCAAAATAAAATGGAGACAGAATCGTCACTTCAGTCTTAAATGACGACAAAATTGAGATGACTTATTCCGTCTCTATTTCTTAAATGGAAACGGAATGGAGATGAAATATTTCCATCTCAACAGAGTCGGAATTGTATAACCCCGCCCAAAATTTGGAGACAGATATTTTTGTCTCTATTCCATCTCAATTAGAGAAGGAATAAATTTCATCTCAATTCCTATAGTCAGAATCAACATTAGAGATGAAATTTTCATCAATATTCCGTCTCTATTGTTATTATTTATTTCATATTTATTATTTTGCAATTAAATCATTATTATTTAAATAATTTCCTATAATTATTATCCTTATCAACACATATATTTTTTATAACTTTTTATATATATAATACCATGATGAAATGAAATGTCTAAATGGATAATATATATAACAAATTTAAACTTATAGAATCTGTTACAAACTTCAGAAATTCAATCCATTACACATTGTCATAATCATTGACAACATATCGTCTCAAACAATTTTAAATATATAATCCCATTAAAATATTTAATGCAACGATAGCAGCGTTTGAGAGACCCAATGTTCTTACTAACAATCTAATTCCAACTCGGTTGCTGAGAGTTACTGATAATTGCTGCTTCCGTAAGAGTTTCCATAAGGGGAGGAGAAGTTTTCACCGTTAATTACGTAGCGACCCTGGTTGTGGCCTAGATCTTGCATATTCTGCAAATATAACCCATCCGTCTAGAAGCTGCAATTATCAAAAATAAGTACAAGTCAGTATCTAAGTATCCACCCACATCCCCCTTCACTACTATGAATATACAATTCAAAATACATGTATTTTTTGTTTTGTTTTTTTGACATTTGTGAATGCACTTCATCCATCTCGCACGACCAATGAGAAGAATAAAGTTCAATGATTCCATCAAACTCACCTCTCCATCCATTTCGTGAATACTAGTTGTTGCATCTCCCTGAGTACCATATCTAACAAACCATATCCTATTGAATAACTTGACCCACGATCAGTCACCATTCTAGTTGCAAAAGTAGTCCCCATAATCAGAAAAATATACAACTCTGGGGAAATAGCTACCCCACACTAAATGCAAAGGATAAAGAGATATACCATGTAACACTTCACCAAACTTTGCAAACGCTTCTCATAGTCCATCAATGCAGTACGTTTGCTAAGCCCTGATAAAATCTGGATGACTATTAAAGTCGGAAATGAACTACGATTGCACATAGACATCACCATTGTCATTAAAGCTCACATCAAATCTCTCATCAAAGCTGTAAGCCACTGCATATAGAAACTCACACCTTTGGCAAGATTTTACCATTTTATATTGAGCACATACTACATTAAGGATGATCTGTATCTTGAAACTAAACTTACCACAATGGTCCTTCATCACTTTGGTAAAACAAAAAATTGAAAAGTAAAGCATTAAAAGACTACAATAATGACCATTACAATAACAAATATCTTCTCCGAGATAGTAAATAGGCTACAAAATAAGGGAAAAGATGACGAGCACATCAAACATAATTTTATAGCCACCTGTAAGATTCAGTTCATCAGACTGAACTTCTGTAGTGTCAGAAATGTAGGATCACACTACTTAACTTAGACAACAAAATCACTTGTTTAAATCTAGCACTAAAAATCAGTTGTATGTTTTTGTGAGGAGAAATATTAGGTGACAACTTGACTAAGATTAGTTGTTGACTTTCAATGTCAAGCAGGGCCATAACAACCTTCCAAAGGCATAACAACTTTCATTTCCAACTAGAGGAATGGGTTTACAGATAACAGTTTGTAATTAATAGGCGGACTCTGGAGTTGCTGATTGTTTACTTCCATTTCTTGCCATCTATATTGAATCCTTGGATAGTTTCAACTTGTCAAACAACATATTTACAAGCAATGAAAGTCATCATCATCATGTGTTGCAAACATCCTAGTCTAATGCCTTATGCGTCCATATGCATTTGTAATTTAAATATCATTATGGCACAAGGCCAACAACAGTCATGAGAGACCATGACATGAGCAAAGTTAAGAATCTTAAATATCTATATAGCAGAGCCAACAAAGAAGCACTTGTAAAGGCAAACTAATATTAAAAAGAGACCAAGAAAACACGCTGTAAGAGATTGTAAACCAGGACTGCATTAGTACTTGTCAGGTTGCATACATCATTATACATAACACCCCATTAGTATTTTTCAGGTTGTAACTGTATTACTATTTTTGTATCTCTTTTGAGCAGGTAGAGTACTTGTTATATAAAAGTACATATAATGTCATTTTTTAAGAAAGAAAAAATACAGCCCTGCTATAATGGTGGGATATACCCAGAATAAACATCTACTGCAAGATATACTATTTTAAGTATGCTGGATCTGGACAGGTGAAGAAGCAAACTTGGATATATAACTTGATTAACGGGCTTTAAAGAGTAAAACGTACCGTACTGACGTAATGAAGAAGAATAAGATGTAATTATTTATAGCTAAACGACATGATACAATCTTCAAAAAAATTTGCTTCAAGAAGTTAGAAATATACTGAATACGACGATGTCATGTTATGAATAAGCTTTCCCTTTTATTATTAAAATAGTTTAGAGAGATTTAGCGGAGCTCACTCTCCGCAAGACAAGAGTGGTGAACAAAATCTATAGCATCCAAATTTAAAGAAATCTATGAACAACTTAATTAAGCTATATACAATATAACTGGAATCAATGTCCTGAAACTAGCTTCTTAATATACTCCAGCTTGATGCTGATGTCCATAGCAGAAGATTAGTCAATAAAACTATACAGTTTCCAGAACCATTGACCAAAAAGAAACGTATATAAATGAGAAGTCAAGATGGACTTAATTGGTCACTTAAAAAGCAAACAACAATGAAAGAGATGATGAACGAACTACAGAAATGAAAGGCTGGATTTCCTAGAGATCAAACTATCAATTCAAGAGAAGGAAAACAAAAGAGAAAAGTAATTTGATAAACAAAGCTAGCTAACTAGTAGTAATACATATAGGACTCACTTGTTGCTGGCGAATTCGTTAAGCTTCCCAGTGCCGAAAAAGATGATGATTCCAATATCAACTTCACATAGGACAGAGCAATATGCCTTGTTCGCCAGTTAGAATTGCAAATTACCATGAGAGAGTAGAGCAGTATGCCTTGTTCGCCAATTAGAATTACAAAAATTACCGTGAGTGAAAACAAACAAAAGGATGCGTAGAGCATGTATGTTTCTGAAATCACCAGTTTGGGTTGTAGAAATACTAAGAGTGAAGATGGCTCTTCTTTCGCCAGTCAGAATTGAAAAATTACCATGACAGTGCAGAGCAGTATGCCTTGTACGCCAGTTAGAATTACAAAATTACCTTGAGTGGAAATGAATCACAATCGTCAGTTAGGGTAGCAGAATTAATGTGAGTGAAAATGAAATAAAATCGCCAATTAGGGTAGCGAAATTACCGTGAGTGAAGACTACTGTGAGTGAAACAAAGAATCACCGTGAGAGATGAACTGTTATTGCCAGTTAGGATTGCAAAATAATCGTCACAGTGCAGACCAGTATTCCTGTTTGCCAGTTAGGATTACAAATTTACTGTGAGTGAAAACAAAAAGAAAAGGAGGCACATCCAGCATGAAGTGTAATCGCCAGTTAGGGTTGTAGAATCACCGTGAATGAAGGTGGCAAAATCACCGTGAGAGATGAACTGAATCGCATAGAGCTTAAGTTCCTTCGCCATTCAAGACCGTAAAATTACCGTGAGGGATGTGCTATGTTTGCTGGTAAGGATTGCAAAATCACCGTGACTGAAATCAGTAAAAGCGGGCAGAGCATGTAAGTTAAGTTTGTAGAATTACCGTGAGTGAGATGGCGCAGTGCAGGGATTCTTCGATTAGGATTGAAAATTGAAAGAGGGGAAGAGTATGTCTGTTCCTGTAATGGTGCGAGGACTGTAAAATTACCGTGAGTGAAAATGGTTAGGGTTTTTTATAGTCCGTTTGTTTTGTTTTCATAGCTACCGCAAAGTAGCGGGGAGGATTTCCTTCCGGCCTTAACATGTTCCCTGATACATCCTGGACACATTGCCAGCCATTAGATGAGGATAAGTATTATAGAGGGTTTAGATTTTTGTTGCTTTATTTTAAAAAATCAGAATCTATAACGGGTAGGAAAGATGGATAATGAAAATTAAAACAAATGGTTAGTGCTAGGTAGTTAGTTACATTACTGATTTTGTGGGTAGTTTTTTTTATTCTCATTATTTGTTTTTGTTTAAATATAGTAACGGGTAGAAAGATGGATAATGAATAATTAAACAAATGTTAATGGTAGTTAGTTACACTGATTTTGTGGGTTGTTTGGATTCTTTTTTGGTTTACTAATCCTAAACCATATTATTATTAAACTAAATATATTTTCTTTTTCAAGCGTTCAGAGGTGCAGAAATATACCGGCTTGAGAGTGGTATTTTGTTCTGTTTGCCATTGGTATTATATAGATCGTAACTATACTTTGTCATACCAAATGTATATGGTGATTTTAAAAAAATCGGGTACAAAATCTATAGTGCAATGAGTTGATATTTTTTCTTTGGAATGATTGGTATTTTCCTTTGCCATAAAGTTATTATAATGTGATGGTTTGTGTAATCCTTTTTTTCTACAATTAATTATTAATAGTAAAGCTTATTATTTTGGTACTTTGTAGAATTGCATTTGTATTTGATATCGGTGCCTATATTTTTTTTTAACACAAACTGGTATTTCATCGACGCAGTTGTTGATAACTATCATTTGTCAATGTGTTTTTTTTGTTTTCTTTAAACTAGTTCAGGTATTTTAAAATGCAATGTGTCGGTACTTTACTTTGGGCAAGAGATATTGCATTCCGACGTTAGTGTAATTGTCAATTTTTCACCGCTATTACAGTGACAGTAACAAGTATTACAATAACAGTAACCCGGTTCTCGTCACCCTTATTCATTGTAAGTTTGGTCCCATTGAGAATTGTAGTTGTTATCCACATGATGGAATTAGCACCACAAATTCTGCAGCACATATACCAACCACACTGATGAACCAAAAAAGAAAGAATAAAATGACAACAAATACTCAATGTTTTTCTTCATTTTCGAGTTTTTGTGCTGAAATGCGGTTGATGTAAATTTGTTACCAAATATTCAAAATTAGTACCAGAAGTGGCTTGGAATTAGAACCACACATTTACAGCAACGAGTACCAACTATAATGCTGAACCAAAATAAAGACCACAATGACACCAAATACTCACTGATAACAACATTTCGATTACAAGCCATACTCAATAAGTAGCACAAGTCATTATAAACTTAATACCAGTCAATTCAAAAATTAATACCACAAACATAATGGAATTAGCACCACAAGGTCTCACAGCACATACCAAACCACTGATGAACAAAAAAGAATAAAATGACACCAAATACTCGTACCAAACATTGAAAAATTAGTACCGAGAATTATCTTGGATTAATACCACACATTTACTTAAAAAGTACCAGCCACAAAGCAGAACAAAAAAAAACCAAAGACATTAAATACTCACTTAACCTGGTACCAGTGAGTAGTAGTACTAGTCTTTATAAAGCATCACATGGTACCACCCACACTGATGAAATTTCACAATAACCAACCGGTGCCGCTTACTAAGTACTGGCTGAAGAATCAGTCAACAATTAATACCACACACATGGCAGTCATTGCAAACAGAGCCCAAATCCGAACATAAAACCGTCGTTTCTCCTACTCTTTATCCACCCGACTGCAAATATATTCTCTCTACATTGTTATCCCCATTCCACCAGCCTACATCCCGTTTCATATCTCCTTCCACCTCCTCCACGTTGCAGATGCAGATGGCTTCTAAAATAATTCCCGTTTCTCGGCGCCCTCCATTCTCCATGCGGTACATATTCATGAGCATTCATATCCCCACCCTGATTCGCTCAAATTCTCTCTTTCGCAGATTCGACCCTGCTTCCTCTCGCTACTTGAAGAATCAAAACCAAGATTTGATCTCAATAAAGCTGCTACTATGCAGTTGTACATATACCTTCTCGAAGCGAAGGACTGCCCGTGGCGGGGAGCTCTACGTGAAGCTTCAAGTGGGCAACAAAGTCAAAGACTAGAACAGTTATGCATGCAGTACTCAGGTTAGGGTTTGATGAAGAGAGGCACAATGTAGAAACGTATAACATCAAAGGTAGTAGCAGGGTTTTGACGATGAGAAATCCAGAATCGCAAGGGCGTAGTTTGAGCAGTGGAGGTATTTCATGGTTGTTTGAGCAGAAACGCAATCGCGTCAGGGAAGAAAGGAATTTTAGTATCGTGAAAAGAAGAGTCTTGGTATTTTAAACGTGAGTATCCCACAAAATATGGTACCAAAATCAAATTTTTTTAAAAATATTTATCTAATTATACCAGATGTAATCTGACCTTTCATTGCTATGTAGTTTGATCTAATGGCTTAAATTTAGTTCAGGATGAATCAGGGACTTTTAATAGCCCTTATTAGTATCTATATTCCAAAGTAGCGACGAATGTTATCCGTCTCTATTTGAGTCAGTTTTAATAAATCTGTGTCTATTTGAGAGGAAATTTAGTTCCGTATTTGTTTGAGACGGAATTTCCCCCTCTTTTTTTTCTGAATATTGAGATAAGAATTTCGTCTCTATTATGTCTCTAAATGTTGTGTCAAATGTTAAATTCCTCGTCTGATGATTCCGCACTAGTCCGTCTCTATTCTGACTCTATTCCGTCTCAATTATTTTAACCTATATATCGTCTCTAATCCGTCTCTATATCCGATTTTTTAGTAGTGACTCTGGATTCAAAGTTTTACAAATTGGAATTGTTTACTGTTTTGGGAGACTTTCACTGGATTGATGACTTTGTTGGTACCGTTTGGTGCTTCGTGTAAATTGTTGGTACCTTTGGTACTCCGTGTAATTGATGGTACTTTGTACCCATATTTGTATTTTTGCGCTGCAAACAGTGAAACAGAGTTAAGCTCTATGATCTACTCCTTAAGGTCAGAAGTACCTTTGGGGGGTGTGCACACTTAGGACTTAGGGTGAGGTGGTATTATTATTGTTGCGGCCCCATTTGGGTGTCCGTCTGTGTATACTTATGATTGAAATCCTGGTGAAAGCTCCCCTGATTTTTTTGATGAATGGTGATTATATGGTTTTGGTTTGGAAATGATGTTGTTTGTGTTATTGGTTTGATTATCCAAAAGAGTTTTAAAATGTATTTACGCAATGAGGTTAGAGTTTACTCTTTCACTGATTTACGAGATCCCTTCATATTTTGTATATTATTTTATGATCGCAGGTAATGATTGCTGAAGTTGGGGGTGGGAAATGCGCTATCACCTAGCATTAGGAGTATTGATGAATGTTTGAGTTACAATGTTTGAGTTGTTACATTCAAGCTACAATATTTGGTTTAACACATTCGAGTTACAATATTTTTGGGATGCAATGTTTAAACATTTGTTTTGATTGAATTGTTAGATATTTAGCCTGAGTACTCAAAGGATTGGTGTGGCGGTAGCACTCTGGATTCGAAGTATTTTCCGCTGTGTTTTACGGTAACATTTTAAACATTTTCTTATAAGGTATTCATAATCTATTGATCTTAAATTTCATAGTCATTTTATACTTTTTCTACCTCTTGTTTGCATTCTGAATTTCGCATCTATGGACTTGTCCAAACGTCCGTCTGGACATCCATGTTTGGACAGGCCTAAGAGCATTTTATTTTTGGAAACTGAGTGTGTCCGAAAACATCTGTCCGAACTTACATGTTCAGACAACATGCAAGGACGGGTCTGAACTGTAAGTCTCGGCATTAGTCTGAATATACATGTTCGGACCAATGTTCAGACCACACTATTTGGACTTTATCGAAACTTGTGTCCGAACTTAAATGTTCGGACGCTTATGTTTTAAACTCTCGAACGCTTTCACCTTCTGTTTTCAAACTCCCGACATGTGTCCGAACATCAACGTCCGGACACAAGTTCAGACACTCAGGATTTCTCAACATATTTTCTCTCGACTTGTGTCCGAATGTCAACGTCCGGACACAAGTTCGGACAAAGCTTACTTTACAGTTTTAATACTCGTTTAAAGTCCGTTTTCGAATCCTTTTGCGGCGTTAGATCCGTATCGACGTGTTCTTTCATTTAAGGTGAAATCTAGGGTGTTACAAGTCCACACTTACTTACTTTTACAATCCTCTTTACAACAAGAGTACTAGTATAATATGTAAAACCTAATACATGATATATACACAAACAATGACCTAGTAAAGTTATGCTAGCCGTCACTCTTCATTGCCAATCATTCTTCACATTTCCTCATTTAGTATGGTATCAGAGCCTCTTCATATGCCACAGCTGGTGTAGATCCTTGTGCTTGCAGAATGGATTTATCGTGAGTGATTTAGAAGAGGTGTAGTTATTAAGAAAGAAATTAATACTCAAAATATCCGTCGGGCTGCAATTATAACCCGGTCGCAGTAGTATAGAGGACAGAAGCGGCCGGGGTCAAACCGTGGGACTTATAGCGAGCTAAATAGTCCTAAGCTTCACAAAAGGGGGAAGTTAATTGACTTGTTTTAGAGAAAAATGTTGAGCAGATTAGAAAAACTGAGTGTAGATGAATTAAATGGAACTCCGGGTTCAGGTTTAATATGATTTAATTAATTGTGCTATCTCTACTACGGTTTAATAAAATAGTTTGGCAAGATTCCTATAATTTTCTTAAGGTCCGATGAAAACTCTTAAAACTCGTTTACCTGTAATGCAAGGTCCGATGAAAACTCGAGCAAAAGCCTGTAAACGGCAGAGGAGTATGAGGCTTTATTCTTGCAACATGTATTAACTTAAACGATGAAAATAAGTTCTTACAGTTTTTACGGCTTAATTACCCGTTGATTCTAACCGATGAAATTAAAAACAGACTTAGTAAGGCTTTTTAATAAACCGATGAAATTTATTAAAAAGGGAGAGAAACAAAACTTTAATCGTAACAAACTGAAATTTTTAAACCGGTTAGAAATATATTACACAGCTTAACAAACCATAATTAAAACCTTGCCCGAGCAAATCCTCCTTAGCCAGACATATTAACTGGTAATAAATCTGACAGAGGTTGGACGTAATAACAGCACGGAGACGTGATTAGTGAATGGAGAAATGGAGAGGTCGAAGAGTGAACATGTACGTAGGTTATTATAAGTGAAGTGGTGAATTAGAGAATTAATGGAGTGAAATGGTATACGGGAGCGAATTACTGGAATAGAATGAGATGAGGTGAGTGTGAGTGATTTTCTGGTTTTCTCCGTGCACTCGTACAAGGCTGTAGGGAATGGGTTATTTATAGAAGAAATGAGGAGGTAGTCTTCCGTAGATATTTGCAGTTGATTGCCCACTTGAGTGCTTCGTTGATTGAAGCATTGATTGCTTCATTCATTTATTGCAGGGGACAGTGGCGAAATGCGGGAGCGATTTAAGGTAGGCAGTGCTCGGTAGATAGATAAGGTGAAGACGACGACTGCGCGAAGAAGAAAACTAGTCGGCGTCTATTTTAGTCTGACCGCGTCGAAGACCGCCTGGCGGTTGGTGTGTGGTGTCCGCCTGATAAGTGGCGGTAGTGGTAGTGTTGTCCGCGTGGTAACGGGGCGGACAAGAGTGAGGAGACCGCCTAGCGGTTGCACGAGAGGAGTCCGCCTCCTCTTGGGCGGTCCCGTGTGTGGAGTCCGCGTGGTAATGGGGCGGACAAGAGTGAGACGTCCGCTAGTGGTTCCGCCTCTTAGAGGCGGTTGTGTGTGAGAGGACCGCCAGGCGGTTGTTATGAGGTGACCGCCTGATATGGGGCGGTTGCAGCCTTGACCGTGGCCCATTTTCCTTCGAACTTTGACCGACTCTAGATTCTTCATTTGGACTCGTTTTCTGAGCGTTTGCGTCTATGCGTTCGTCTCTTCGTCTTTTTACTCCCGGCTTGGTTTTCCTTATGTTAAACCATAATTTTGTGAGAAAAACAATAAAACATAAACTAGAGGAAAACTAACCGAAGTGGAGAAATGAGCAGGAAAAGTGCTAATATTAAACATGAAATACACCTATAAAACATGCTCATTTTGACACTTATCACACCCCCACACTTATCTTTTTGCTTGTCCTCAAGTAAAACCATGTACCTAAGCAAGTAGGAAATGCTCAATACTAACAAATATTATTATGAAGGGTAGGATAAAAAAAAAGTCAATAGTTTATGATCTCTAAAACTTATTGAGGAGTGTGAAAAATTATCTGTGGTGGCATAGGTGTGCTCAAGGTGAAAACAAAAAGAATTTCGGGGTATGATCTAAGGTACTTCAATGTTTCTTTTGGTTTGGTGACTCCGAGAACTTTTACCATGGCCAACTTCTCTCAAGAATGGGCTTGAGGAGAAACAAAAGGTAAAATAGATTCATGCATTTGTTTCACTTTTGCATAAGAGATGAGAAGAATATAGGCATCACGCCTTTGTATTTAAGAAACTCAACTCTCTTTGTTGGTTACCAATGGTGTCTCGAAAGTCCCTTATTTTTTGTATACTTCTTCTTTTTTTTTTTAACAGAGAAATACCCCTTAGCAATCCCTAAGAGAGAAGACAGAAAGAAACCCTGAGCAATAAAATCCAACCAATTTGCAGATTATTTGGTCACACCGCATATAAATATGCTCCTCAAAAGTAATCAAATGTCAAATTTTGAAAAATTTTGTACCCTTTATCCTACAATTCATAATAGTATTAGTTTTTAAAGAGAACAACCTACATTAGCAAGGTACATAATTCAATTAGAACAAATGCGAGGTAAGCAGAAAATTAAGCAGAGAGACTTAACAATTCTAAGTATTTAGATGACCTGAAAAGGCTCTTCCCCATACTTAAGCTTAAGCAATGCCCTCATTGCGTAGAGGAAATAAATTAATAGGGCAGGCATTACTAAAGGAAAGAGTGTACTCCCCAGATTTCGTAGAGTGTGTAGAGCTCCCCCACACTGAGGTTGCTGTGGAATGTCATGAATTAACCTGTACTGAATATTACCAGTGAGAAGAACTCAAGTGAACCTGCATTTTTTATAGCAAATTAAAAGGGAAATATAGTACAAAAAAGAAAACAACATTAAATTAAGGAAAGATAAAGATAGATGGTGGTTGCCTCCCACGAGCTGCCCGGGTTTAACGTCTCTAGCTAGACGTATTTGACCAGTTATGGTGAGAAGAGTTCGAGGGTGAGGTATCTGAACTGCTGGTGTTGGAAGTTTGACACTTGTGTAAACTTGATGTAGAGGTGTTGTCTGTTGTTCCTTTGGGGTGGAAGTTTCCTCGTATTCCTGTATGAAGAAATTTTCGAGCATAGCACCATTATTTTCAAGAATTCCGACATACCTTTTTAAACGTGATCCATTGACCTTGAAGTTCTCTCCTTTTTGATTCTGGAGTTCGTAAACACCAAAAGGAGTGGTTCCAACAACTTGGAATGGGCCAGTCAGTGAGACTTGAGTTTTCCAGGAATAGTTCAATCTGGAATTATAAAGCAGCACTCCGTCGCCAACCTGAAAAGTCACGTTTGTGGATCATCTGGTCATGAAGTTTCTTGGTGCGGTCCTTGTATATCGTGGCGCTTGGTATGCCTGATCTCTTAACTCCTCGAGTTCAGAGAGTTGAAACTTCCGACTTTTCTCCTGCGGCTTATAAATCGAAGTTTAGGGCCTTGAGTGCCCAATACGCCTATGTTCCAGCTCGACTGGCAGATGACATGATTTCCCATAAACAAGCTTAAAAGGAGACATCCCGATGGGAGTCTTGAATGCAAGTACGGTAAGCCCAAGCGCATCATCCAGTTTAAGTGCCCAATCCTTTCTCGATGAGTTACCGTCTTCTGAAGGATCCATTTTAACTCTCGGTTGGAAACTTCTGCTTGGCCGTTTGTCTGGGGGTGATAAGGTAAAGCTACCTTGGGACGTACCCCATACTTAACCATAAGTGCTTCGAATAAACGGTTGCAGAAGTGAGATCCCCATCACTGATAATAACTCTTGGCACGCGAAACGGGGTAAAGATGTGCTTTTTTGAGGAACCTGGTTACTGTCTTTGCATCGGCATGATTGACAGGGTATAGCCTCCCACCCACTTTGACACATAATCAACTGCCACCAGAACAATATTCGTGGCCCTGCGAGGAGGGAACGGTCCCATGAAATCGATGCCCCAACAATCAAACAGCTCTACTTCTAGTATCCCTTGTTGCGGATCTCAATGTTTCCTGGATGTGTTACCCATTTTCTGACAATTATCACATTGTCTTGAGAAATTGGTACACATCTTTATGAAGAGTTGGCCAATAAAAACCTGAGGCCAGGATCTTAGCAGCGGTCCTCGTGGGTCCATGGTGACCTCGGCTTCCCGAGAGTGACAAAAGTGGAATGACGCTCGAAACCTCTTCTTCCGGGAGACATCGTCGAATTAACCCATCAGCACTAATCGATAAGTACGGGTCCTCCCAGAAAAATAACGCCTCGAGTCAGAAAGGAATTTCTCTCTGGGAGTAGGAAAAATCGTAGGGTACTGTTCCTGAGACTAAATAATTGCCAGGTCTGCGTACCATGGTCCTGTACTTTGGTGATGGAGAAGACAGTCTCGTCGGGGAAGAATTCGTTTATGGGCACACTATCCGTAGGAGTCACCAACCTAGAGAGATGGTCAGCGACGACATTCAGTTTCCCGCTCTTATCTTTGACTTCGATGTCAAACTCTTGAAGTAGGAAGAATCCAGCGCAGTAAGCGAGGCTTGGCTTCTGTTTCGTGATAATATTGAGAGCGGAGTGGTCGTATGCACGATGACCTTGCTTCCCCATAAGTACGATCTGAACTTATCGAGGGAAAACTATAGCCAAAAGTTCTTTTTCGGTGGTTCGTATAGTTTTTCTGCGCGTCGTTCAGTGTTCTGCTAGCATAGGCGATCACTCTCAAGATTTTCTCCTTCTTTTGGCACAGAGCTGCCCCCACGGCATAGTCACTTGCGTCACACATGATCTCAAAAGGAAGAGACCAATCAGGTGGTATGACTCAGGTGCTGTCACCAATTTTGTGTGTATTGTTTGGAATGCAGCTGAACCTTTCTCATCAAAATTGAAACGGGCATCTTTCTGTCGCAGGTGGGTCAACGGTTGCTGATTTTGGAAAAGTACGAATAAACCGGCCGATAAAATCCTGCATGCCCTAGAAATGCTCGTATATCTCGAACTGTAGTTGGTGCTGGTAACTTCTCAATAACCTCTACCTTGGCTTTATCCACCTCTATCCCTTTTGCAGATATTTTATGTCCAAGGACGATCCCGTCCTTGACCATAAAATGACACTTCTCCCAGTTTAAGACGAGATTCGTATCCTCACACCGTCTCAGGATCAAATCTAGTTGTGCCAAGCATTTGTCGAAACTAGAGCCATAGACTGAGAAATCGTCCATGAAGACTTCTATGCTCTGCTCGATGAAGTCAGCAAATATTGCTTGCATACATCTCTGGAAGGTAGCAGGGGCGTTGCATAGACCGAAAGGCATTCGTCGGTATGCAAAGGTACCATAAGGACAAGTGAAGGTTGTCTTGTCCTGGTCCTCAGGTGCGATTGGTATTTGAAAATAACCCGAGAACCCATCTAGAAAACAGTAGTACTCTTGCCCTGCTAGTCGTTCCAACATCTGGTCGATGAAGGGGAGAGGAAGTGATCCTTCCTGGTGGCCAAGTTCAAACGCCGATAATCAATACACATGCGCCATCCTGTGATCTTTCTTTGAGGGATAGTCTCTCCCTTTTCATTAATAACAGCTTCGATGCCCCCCTTCTTAGGGACAACTTGAACAGGACTGACCCATGGACTGTCAGAAATTGGATAGATGATGTCTGCGTCAAGGAGTTTCAGAACCTCCTTTCGAACTACCTCCTTGAGGTTAGGGTTTAGCCGGCGTTGAGGTTGTCGGATAGGTTTGAAGTTTTCCTCCATGTAAATGGGGCGTGCAATAGGAGGGATCAATTCCTTTGATATCAGCGATAGTCCACCCGATTGCTGTCTTGTGCTTCTTCAATACCTCAAGTAACTTCGTTTCCTCTCCCGAATTCAGAGAAGAGGAAATAATGACAGGCAAATGGTCATTTTCAGCTAGGAAAGCATACTTGAGGTTAGAGGGTATTTCTTTAAGCTCGAGTTCTGGTGGTTGTTCTACTGATGGAATTGATTTTTGAGGTTTTCTGTCGAGTTCTTCGATTGGTGGCCGGAACGATTGATAACCAGCCCTTCCTTTTTCTACGTACGCCAGCATGGCGTTAACTTCTGGATCCTCCATCTTTTCTTCTAGAGAAGTAAGTAATACTTGCTCTAGGGGTTCAGTTTCAGCTTCCTGGATGGAAGATGGAAAATACGTGTCCTCCTCTGTAGCAAAATCGCCTTCCTCCTCCTCGTCATCTGTGAATCCCACCGTCTTAGCATGAGGAGAAAAGTTTGAGCTTTTCTTCATCATTTTTGCATGTCGAATTCATCGTCTCATCTTCGTACCGAAGAGTGATTTTCCCGTCGTGGACGTCAATGATAGCTTTGGCGGTACTTAGAAACGGTCGACCTAGAATCAGGGGAACCTCGACATCGTCATCCATTTCTAGAATGACGAAATCAGCTGGAAAGATGAAGCGAGACACTCCAACTACCAAATCTCGGACTATGCCCATGGGCTTGATCTCTGATCTGTCTGCTAGTTGGAGTTTAAAAGGAACCGGTTGCATTTCTCCTCCTTTAACTTTCAAGAAGGTGGCGTATGGCATGATATTAATGCTGGCTCCTAGGTCGCATAGACCACTTCCACAATCCACCCCACCTATAAAGCACGGGATCACGGGATTTCCCGGATCTGTTTGTTTAGGAGGGTGCTCGAAGAAGGGCTGCAGAACATTCCTCTGTCAGGTGCACTGTCTCTTTTCCAGGTTTCTTTTTCTTCTTCGTCAAGAGATCCTTGAGGAATTTTGCGTAGTTAGGCATCTCTTGCAAAGCATCGATCAGAGGTATGTCGAGGGTCAGCTTCTTGAAAATGCTCAAGAACTTGGAGAATTGCTCATCAAGATGTTTCTTTTTCATTCTGTTTGGGAACGGGAGTTCATGTTTTTATGAGTGGAGGTTGGGATGTCGATGGTAATTCGAGATGGAGGTGGAGTAACAGGAGTAGGAATTTGAATTTCTGAGGGAGGTAAAGTTGGGTTGGTGGTTTCATCAACATTGATATAGGAATCTTCAAGATTTTCTTTTTCTTTTCCTTTGCTGGTGGCAAGTTCCCTTCCACTCCTTAAAGAGACTGCACACAAGTTTGTTGATTGTGATGTGCCATCGTCTATAAGGACTGAATTTGCTTGTTCCTTCGGATTGGGATTTGTCTGTGAAGGGAATTGACCAGGTGGTCTTTGTTGAGTGAGTAGCTGTTGGATTTGAGATTGCAAGGCTTTTTGGTCTTTGCGCAGAGCTGCGACCTCTTCTTGCGTATCTCGTGATTTACCCATCATCGCCTTAAACATTTCCTGCATCTGAGACATATCAGACTCAGGATTCGAAGGAGGTGGAGCTGGTCGGCTCGATGAAGCTTCGTTGCCATAAGGCTGTTGTTGATATTGCCTTGGGCCTCCTTGGAAATTGGACTGAGGTCTGTAATTTTGGGATGTTTGTAGGGTATGTGGGTTTTGGATATTTCCGGTGTTTGAGTAGCTAAGGTTGGATTGCATGTTACGTTGCCATGGTTGTCGGTATCCTGAATTGTTGGTGATGTAGTTTGCTTCCTCCGCTGCTTTCATTTCTTGTAGTTGGGGGCATTGTCATAGTCATGAGGCCCGCAACATTGCGTACAAGAAATTGTTGGTGATGGTTGGGATTGAGGAGCATAGCCTGGAGGGGTAGTAGGTGGTCGGGAAATCATCGACTTAGCTTGCTGAGGGAAGGAATTCATAGCCATCTGTTCGACCACTTTCTGTAGAGTGCTCACTTTTGTTGCTTGCTGAGCATTGCTTTCCATGAGTTGCTCATGGCTTCTCATGAGCTGGTCGAATTTGTTATCACTCTCCCCAACATGATATAATCCTGGAGTACCGCTCCTTGATCCACCGGAGGCCCAGTCTCTAATTTCCTCACAGAGAGATTCCATGCTGTTCAGAAATTGTGCTCCCGGCTTTTTCAGAACGTCAGCCCCTAACGAAGATAACACCATTGTTCTGCACGGACCGATCAAGCCCTTGTAGAACAATGTGATAGTTGCTCTTTCGTCAGACCGTGGTGAGGACAAGTGAGTAGTAGACCTTTGAAACGGTCCCAAGTTTCACAAATATTCTCCGACCCTGGTTGCTTAAAATTATAAATTTCAGCAATCATCTCCAAAGTTCGGCTCGGAGGTAGGAATTTGTCATAGAACTTGGTGGCCATGTCGTCCCAGGTAACAATGGTACTCGGTGTTAAGCTATGATACCACTTGCTCGCGTTTCCCGTCAGGCTGTGTGGGAATAATGACAATCTTGCATATTGAAGTACTGCGTCGGTTGCAGTAAGGCTATTGGCATGTTGTAAGAATTTTGTAACATGTAACAGGGCTTCGTCTGGACTGGTGCCATCAAACATGCCCAACTCCTTCACACATCGAATCTGATGATATGGCTTCAGCTTTTGCCACTCCTCGTATTCGGATGGGCTGAGGTGAGGAAGGACGATAGCAGGCTGTTGTCCTTGGTTAGACGGCCTGTTGATATTTCGAACCGTTGCTGGTGTAGCTGCCATGTTAGCTTCCGGGTCAGAATCTATCACTGTGTTGGTAATGTTCTGTTGAGTTCGTCTCTGCCTGAGATTGCGCAGAAAGGTTCTCTCGATTTCTGGGATGTAACCAACCGTGTGATTAATATTCTCTGGGAGGCTCTGTGACCTGGTGAAAGGCATACACCACTCAAAACAGAGAAAAGAACTGGTTATACGTTAGAATAATAAATGTTAGGAATTAGTAGACAGAAATTTAAAGTTAGTAGTTAGTATACAAGGGAACGAAATGACAATGGAACGAAATGACAGAAATTTAAAGTTAGTAGTTAGATACAATGGAACGAAATGACAGGGAACGAAATGACAATGGAACGAAATGACAGAAATAAATACAATAATATTAACAAATGTCAGAAGTCCGATGTCCAAATTAGATGTCCAAGTCAGATCAGAAGTCCGAAGTCCGATGTCCAAATCAGATGTCCGAAGTTGGATTCAGTGTTTTTTTTTGAATTTTTATTAGTTAATTATTAGATTAACAGATTATTGTAATAAACAGGTGAATTAACCGGGGCTTAGGGACTAGATTAAATCAAGTCCCCGGCAACGGCGCCATTTTGCAGAATGGATTTATCGTGAGTGATTTAGAAGAGGTGTAGTTATTAAAAAAGAAATTAATACTCAAAATATCCGTCGGGCTGCAAATTAAAACCCGGTCGTAGTAGTATAGAGGACAGAAGCGGCCGGGGTCAAACCGTGGGACTTATAGCGAGCTAAAATAGTTCCTAAGCTTGTCACAAAAGGGGGGAAGTTAATTGACTTGTTTTAGAGAAAATTTGAGCAGATTAAAACTGAGTGCAGATGAATTAAATGGAACTCCGGGTTCAGGTTAATATGATTTAATTAATTGTGCTATCTCTCTACCGGTTTAATAAATAGTTTGGCAAGATTCCTATAATTTTCTTAAGGTCCGATGAAACCCTTAAGAACTCGTTTACCTGTAATGCAAGGTCCGATGAAAACTCGAGCAAAAGCCTGTAAACGGCAGAGGAGTATGAGGCTTTATTCTTGCAACATGTATTAACTTAAACGATGAAATAAGTTCTTACAGTTTTACGGCTTAATTACCCGTCTGATTCTAACCGATGAAATTAAAAACAGACTTAGTAAGGCTTTTTAATAAACGATGAAATTTATTAAAAGGGAGAGAAACAAAACTTTAATCGTAACAAACTGAAATTATTTAAACCGGTAGAAATATATTACACAGCTTAACAAACCATAATTAAAAACCTTGCCCGGAGCAAATCCTCCTTAGCCAGACATATTAACTGGTAATAAATCTGACAGAGGTTGGACGTAATAACAGCACGGAGACGTGATTAGTGAATGGAGAAATGGAGAGGTCGAAGAGTGAAACATGTACGTAGGTTATTATAAGTGAAGTGGGTGAATTAGAGAATTTGGAGTGAAATGGTATACGGAGCGAATTACTGGAATAGAATGAGATGAGGTGAGTGTGAGTGATTTTCTGGTTTTCTCCGTGCACTCGTACAAGGCTGTAGGGAATGGTATTTATAGAAGAAATGAGGAGGTAGTCTTCCGTAGATATTTGCAGTTGATTGCCCACTTGAGTGCTTCGTTGATTGAAGCATTGATTGCTTCATTCATTTATTGCAGGGGACAGTGGCGAAATGCGGGCGATTTAAGGTAGGCAGTGCGGAGTAGATAGATAAGGTGAAGACGACGACTGCGCGAAGAAGAAAACTAGTCCGGCGTCTATTTTAGTCTTGACCGCGTCGAAGACCGCCTGGCGGTTTGGTGTGTGTGTCCGCCTGATAAGTGGCGGTAGTGGTAGTGTTGTCCGCGTGGTAACGGGGCGGACAAGAGTGAGGAGACCGCCTAGCGGTTGCACGAGAGGAGTCCGCCTCCTCTTGGCGGTCCCGTGTGTGGAGTCCGCGTGGTAATGGGGCGGACAGAGTGAGATGTCCGCTAGTGTTACGCCTCTTTAGAGGCGGTTGTGTGTGAGAGGACCGCCAGGCGGTTGTATATGAGGTGACCGCCTGATATGGGGCGGTTGCAGCCTTGACCGTGGCCATTTTCCTTCGAACTTTGACCGGCTCTAGATTCTTCATTTGGACTCCGTTTTCTGAGCCGTTTGCGTCTATGCGTTCGTCTCTTCGTCTCTTTACTTACTCCCGGCTTGGTTTTCCTCATGTTAAACCAATAATTTTGTGAGAAAACAATAAAACATAAACTAGAGGAAAACTAACCGAAGTGGAGAAATGAGCAGGAAAAGTGCTAATATTAAACATGAAATACACCTATAAAACATGCTCATTTGACACTTATCAGTGCTCATCCGTCATCCTTCTTTCTGAGTCCTCAAAACGAAGGCCATAGTTGAAGACAACTCTTCAGGCACAGGCAACACAATCGGAGGTAATCAACCCCACCTCCGCTTCAGTTTCCTTGGCTACAACTGGAATACAGTCAATATTCTCAAGCAGCATCAAACTGGGTAGCTCAAACAAGGTAATTTCAGATTATGGAAAAGAACCGTGCTACCTTTTCTTAAAGGAAATGGGCTATACAAGCATGTTGACGACACTTTCCCATGTCCTCCTGGAAGACAAAACAATGCTGAAACCCAGAGTATACTAAATGGGTAGAATAGGATCAGCTTGCTATAATTATTTAAACATTTCTCTAAAGAGAATGTATTAAGCCAAGTTGTAGGTCTATCTACGGCTAAAGGAGTCTGGGATGAACTTCATGCTACTTTTGAAGCTCAAACTAATGCTCACCTTGGTCAGTTACATCTACTGTTGGCCTCTGTTAAAAAAAAGCGCCAAATAAGGACATTTTTTTCTATTACAATAGAGCCAAGCTCTTGTTGATGCCCTTGGAGTCACATGACATAAAGTTACTAATCGTGAGTTTCAGAGTTACATTCTTATAGGTTTCCCACAGGAGTATAACTCTCTTGTACCCACTGTCCTAACTATAACAGATCCTTGTCCCCCCACTCAGATCCTGAATTTCATGCTATCCTTTGAAACCCATTTGGCTTAGCAAAACAAACCTATCTATGATGTTAGTTTGAATGCTACAGCTAACTCTTCATTTAGAGGAAGAGGAAACAACATGGGAGAAAGACAAGGAAACAATAGAGGAAGAGTAAGAAACTCTTATGTCTCTAACTCTACCTTTGGACAAACTTATGGCCGTGAAAATAATAACTCAACTCTCGTTACTGGGCAACCAGACACATAGTTGAATGCCAAATTTGTCACAAGAAGGGCCATGACGCCTCAAACTGCTATCATCGCTACAATCAAAGTTTTCAACCTAGACCACCAGTTTCTATTTCAGCTAATGCCATTGGGCGTGTTCAGACAATAGAATGAATGCCTGACATAGGAGTTAGCCATCATTTTACTGGAGATTTCTCTAAACTCAATATTGTTGCTACTAATTATCAGGTGACAGATGTAATTATCCTAGGAGATGGGTATGCTTCTAATCACTATGGTTACCTATGCCTTCACATCCCTACTAAATAAATGTACATATCTAGAGTTGTCGTTCTTCAAGAATTCCACTTCCCCTTTGCCCAACCACCACTCTCCTTTGAACCCTCTTCCTAACCTCAAGATACCTATCCTCAAACACTTCTAATACCTACATCTAATCCAGTTTCTCACCCTCACAATTTACCTACCTCTCCAACTCCCACCCCTCAACTCTCCCACCAGGCTTCACTATTCCTGTCTCTTCCCCATCCATACATATGAACAGTCACTAAATCTACCAAACATTGACACATTTGTCCACTCACCAGCCTTTGCTGCCTCATCATCATCATCTACCCCACTCATAGAATACTCCCAAATACAAACCTTTCCACTCCCATGTCATCTTCCTCTTCTTCTCCCTCACCTTCCCAAACAACCCACCAATCTTCACCCCCCATGCAAACCAAGTCAAGTCAGACTCACACCTACAGGCCCTTAATTCGCCAAGATGGCACTATAAAATGACCTCCCCACCTCTCATCTTCACTCTACTACCCTTCTTGATCCCACAGTCCTAAAAGAACCCTTTTTCACGCAAGCTATAAAATACCCAAAATGGAGGGAGGCCATTCAGGCGAAGTATCAAGCTTTAGAAACCACTAATACCCGGACTCTTGTCCCTTTTTCACCATCTATGAATCTCCTAGGTGTCATGTGGTTCTGAACAAAAAAAAAAAATCAAAAAGCTGATGGATCTATTGAGAGAAGGAAGGCTAGGCTAGTTGCTCAAGGGTATTCTCAACACTATGGTTTAGATTACCAAGAAACCTACAATTCTGTGGTTAAGGTTACTACTATTAGAATCATCATGTCCTTGGCTACATCTATGAATTGGCCTATAAGGAAAGTTGATGTTCACAACACCATTCATCATGGCACTCTAGAAGATAAAGTTTTCATCAGATAGCCTCAGGCTTTAAATATCCTAAATATCCCAATCATGTTGTCAATCGAACATAGCCCTATATGGGCTCAAACAATCCCCAAGAACATGGTATTCAGAGTTGATCTCCTATCTAGTCCGAATTGGTTTTACCATCTCTACCAGTGATACATCCCTGTTTATCTACAAACAAGGCACACAAAGGGTTTATATTCTTGTCTATATGGACGACTTCCTAATCACTGTCACCTCCTTGACTCTCGTCAAACAACTAATCACTTTCCTTTCTCTGAGTTTTCCTATAAAAGACCTGGGTGACCTAAAAGACTTCATAGGCATTGCTTTTACTCATAATCCTACTGGGCTCTTCCTTCTCAGACACACTACATCTTTGACCTCCTAAAGCGCACCAACATGTCTAAAGCTAAACCAGTCTCAACTCCTATGACCAGTACACTAGATCTACACTCCACCACCTCTCCCTCTACCCAGATCCTACTTTCTATCGAAGTATTGTTGGGGGGCCTATAATACTTATCTTTTACTAGACCCGACATCAATTATTTTGTCAATCGGGTCTGTCAATTCATGCATAACCCTAGACAAGTTCACTGGCAATGTGTAAAACGTATTATGAGTGTAACACCCCTACCACTAATACTGTCATTACCGTCCAATCTCCTTATACAATCCAGACTCACGCAGCGGATACTTACATACATACAGTGGGTGATACAATGCCGTTTGCCACCCACGTGACTAACAAGGCTACTACTACTACTACATACAGCATCGGTCTGATGGACCGGAATATCCGAGTATTACATAATTACAATACATACCTCAATTACCTACAAATACTAGAATGCTCCATTTCATACAATGCTCCTTAAGTTCAATACATTACAATACTATACACCGAGTTTACTAAGATCCTTATACAAATATAATACCTCTTCCAAATTCATATCTACATCTACCCATTCTTCACAAACTACTTACTTTCTAAGTACTGGGGTGCCACTTAGTACACCTCCACATTCTACTTCTAACTATCCAAGTGTAGCCACCGGTCTCTTACCTTGACCATATCCGCTTCGGGTACCTGCACACTAAAAACGTTCCCCCTAGGGGGGTCAGCTTTCGCTGAATATGATAACCGCATACCCCGCGTACTAGTGAGGGTACGCCGACCACTTGGTCGAATACATGCAGTTCATTTTATTCATACATACATGCATACATGCTTTCATACATAATACTACAATACTTTACACAAGGAATACATACATACACTTCAATACATACAAGGTAAACCATACAAGCCAATAGATACATACTTACATTTTTTCGAAATCCACGATACACAATACATATACAATACGTACGCAATACATATTCACACATACACAATACTTGTTAGCTCCTTTTTGTCCACCCGGGTTAATCGGGTGGAGATTACTCTTTTACTCGTTACACCACATACTTACGCATACATACTCATACTTTACTTACTTACTCTTACTCATGTTAAGTCGTCGGGACCTCCGGCCCGGGACTACTCTGTCCACCACCGGGATTTACTTAGTTCACCAATCCAAGATGCTACCCATTTAAGGGGTTTGGGCCGTGGACCAGTTTATGAACCAGGAATCGGATCCAACCTCTTGTGTCTCCTCATCCTCACGCGTGGCCGAAACTATATCGGACTTCTACTCATTTCAATTTATCCAATACTTACATTAGGAGTTAGGTAGTTAGGAATTAGTAGAAGTCATTCATTCAAGCCACATACACAATACATTACTCATATACACATCCATACAAAATACAATACAATATACAAGTACACTACGAGATACAAATACACTTCATCATCCTTCATATATTTCATGAATTATACAAACTATTGTTCAAGACAAATATCAAGAACAATGTAAACAAGCACAGGTAAGTGCAATATAGTCCGATTCATGCATTTATCTTATTAGGTGATCAAATAAGCACACAAATCGGGTAACCAGATTAGGATACAGGGCATGAAGAAATCATACCTTTCACCGTTGACTTTGGACTCACCGACTCCCTTCGGTGTCAACTATTTGAATCCTATCACATACATACAGTTGGATGGTTAATTATCCATAATTAACCTTACTTATTACTTTCCTAAAGTTTCCTAGTTTATACTTACTAATTCTTTGTTACTTAAATACATTTACTTAAGTTACTTACTTACAATTATTTTCTAAGCTTGTTTATAGCCTTAATGACCATTTAACATCATTAATCATGTCTTAATTATCTTATACTATCATTACCCATCATCACCCGTCCTTAGAATACCTTTTAAACTCATTCTGTACAATTTTGGGGTGGTCCGGGTTTGTGTCCGGGGATACAAACCCGGACCAATACTGGAATTGAGTTACGGGTGAAATTTGTGTGTGGTCCGGGTTTAGGGAAGGGTTTACAAACCCGGACCATGCCTGTGTAAATCTCTCAGGTGAAATTTTGGGGTGGTCCGGGTTTAGGTCTTGGTTTGCAAACCCGGACCATCCATTATGAAATACATTCTGCCGTGTTTTGTGACTGGTCCGGGTTTGTGTACTTGTTTACAAACCCGGACAAGTTGCAGTGTTGTAAAATATATATGTTTTTGATTATGTTTCAACTCCAAACTTCTACCAATCTCTTCCCCAATATTCCTACATATGATTTAGGGTGTTTTGACCTAATTAGGCAATCAAAACTAACCTAATCCATCCTTATACCTATCTGTTACAAAACACTCTACTGTCCAATTTCCTCCTGTTACAGTTTTTGCTCTTCACAAATGCTACAGATTTTCTCCATCCTTCTTCCCATTATTCCTATGGCTCTTTCATTGCCTCATTTGCATTACACTCAACCCAAAGCCTTACTCAGTACAATACTCATTTGCTAAATCTTACACATTAATTCTTCCTTGTTTCTCCAACACATCTCAATACTTCCTGCTACAGATTTTATATCTTTTCATTCTCTTACCACAACTACTACTCCTTAGTTACTAAATCATCTCTACTACATCCCAATACACACCTTGGTCCTCCCATTCACCAAGTCATTCTTAATGCGCAATTCCTACTAAAATTTCGCCATAGTTCACCTACTTTTCTTACTTATCCACACATCTCCTTTCTCATCAAATTCATCCCTATTCTAGCCAACCACAAGGGTTCTACCAGCACACATACCAATATCAATACACCATGCTTCCACAACTACAATACCAATACATCATTATTTCCTCAATCCACCACCATACTAATACACATACATAATCCATTTGGCTCTAAGGCCTACAATCCAAATACAACTCATAAATACTCAAACTTCCACAAACTACAATACCAATACAATATTTGGGTTTCTTTAAGTAGTTTACCCATTCCCATTACACTAATGCACTTAAATTTAACATTAAGAAGAAGCTCTTATTTCTTCTTTTCTTTTTTTTCCCATTTCATCTTCTTCCCCTTTCTTGTACAAACCGGTCACATGGGGAATGGAGTTGCCAACTCCATTCCCATCTCCCAAAGCACTCAAAACAAGTGCAATGAACATACTAACCCTTAAATTAATGCTAATGCATTGAGATGTTTTAAACAAAATTTTTCTAGGGTTTACCTTTTGAAGCTTTTAGAAGGGGTTTCAGCCCTTGGTTCAAGAAGGTGCTCTCACCACCATTGAAGTGTTGGAGTTATGCTCCAAAAGAGAGAAAAAATAGGGCATTACAATGGGGGTAAAATTTTGTTACAAGGAAAGATGAAGAAACATGAGTTTTTCATGTAGATTTTTACTTAATGGAGAGAGGAGACTCCAGGCTTTTACTTTGGTACCATTTTCTCTTTGAATGGGGAAAACACATAGAGATGAAGTTTTTCCTTTTTGAATTTTGAAAAGATAGAATTGTAGAGAATGTTGAGGGGAGTTCAAATATGTGGTTTGTTTTTAATTTGGAGCTTACATGAGGATGGAGCATGGAGAAGAAGTGTGGAAGCCATTGTTGTTGTGGGGAGCTTCCAAAATCGCCAACCAGCAGAGAGAGGAGGGAGAGATCGGCTGGGAGGAGGGACTCACGAGAGAGAGAGGAGAAATGTGAGAGAGAGAGGAGAGAGGGGGTATAAGTTACTTTTTACTTTTTCTTCCTTTTACTTTTTGACTTGTTAATTAATAACTAGTCTAGTGTGAGTGTGTGTGAGCTTTTGACTTATTAAAACCGCCCCACACATTAATACCAGTTGGAGCGTTTTTTCGTCTTTTACAGAAAACGCTCGTTATTTACCCAGTTTAGGTACTATTCACTAACCGGGCTCGTTTTCCGGAATTTTCTCATTTCTTTATTCTTATTGGTTATTAAGCTTTCATTAATGCTTAATAATTGTTATTTAATGATTTATAATTTTTACGGGTTGTTTGACCACTTAGAATCACGTTTTCGGGTCTTCTCGAAAAACGTGCGCTAAAGCTATTAGCGTTTAATTCATTCTTTGGATCCGTTTCTTTGGGAGTTGTTCCCAATATTATTTAGGCCTTATCAAGGCTTTAGAATCCATATAACATGCTAACCGAGGTCTCATATGTAACACCCCTCTCCATAATCACGATATAATCCCTCACGTAGCAATAAATAAAACGTCTCGCAGCGGAAAAATAAATAACAATTACAAACTCACACGGGTGTCACCGGCCATTACTCCCCATGCGAGCAACGTAGCCAAACCACATCCAACTTCCAAAGTAAACAAACTGCTAACCGCAGTGATAACGAGAAACTCCTATACATAAACTAAGTCCATAACCATAACAAATTGACAAGTGAGCGTCTACCCAATCCTGAAAAATACATAACCTTACCATAAGACATACACCATCTTCATTACTATCACAATCTCCAACTACCACCCTGTTCCTGCTCTTCAGCTCCGACAATGATCAACAACCTGAAATGGTGTAGTATCACGTAGACGCTGAGTATGCCGGGCCTGGACCCTAATGGTCACTTGTCATTTTAACCATCTTATTATTAGATTGGTTTCATGCTTTTCCTTTTTACAGTTATAATCAACTGAAGCATAAATGTAAAATACATAATCAACCATCCAAATACTCATAAACATTAATCATCCATCCAAACCAAACATTCATAGAATATTTCAAACAGCATTTTGTATATCGAACGTATCGAGCAATAACAACAATTTTTGTACAATGTACAATCGCCGTAGCGTTCACCATCCACTGTCAATTTATTTTAGTTTGGCTTTCAAGCCCCATCCATATGTACAATGTACATTCGCCGTAGCGTACAGTTCCCATAGTTAATTTACCTTAGCCTTGTAGGCTCCATCCAACCATGTTTAATTAATGTCAGTAGGGCGTCATGTTAGGACAACCCGATAACCTCACCATGGACAGAGTCCCCCGTACACACAAAGGTGCTCATTTCGCCAGAGGTCCGGAGGCCCCTGACTCACTTATGTCTCGTAAACGTCCATAAAAAGGCCGTAGCCACCTGATCCACGAACCTATTTGGGCTCGTTGGATTAACCTGGAGCGGAATCCAATTAGGAAACCCCTCAGTGATCACAATGCGCAACCAAGTAGTTCGTAACTATCGGGATTCCTCACCTCAATCTCATACCATCACTCTCTCATAATGTTTAAGATCTGCCTTAGTCTTATGGAGAATATTTATTAACCAGCGGCCCAATGGGTCACGCATACCTAGAAGTCATCTAGGTGATATTTATGTTAGAGATCCATGCTCTAGAGACCGACAATGTCGTGACTCGTTCCTAAGTGTTTTCTTAGGTTACCATATACTTAATATTAATATCATGGTATTATATCAAGTAACCGTCATGTCATCACAACGCATATGTATGTTTATATAAGTCGATCTATAGTCGACGTAGTGTTAGTCCCGTAGGACGCCCGTGCATAAATAATTAATGCATCAACACTTAAACACATACATGTAACCACACACATATAACACACAAGTTATATCAACCAAATCCGAGCCCAAGGAGCAACCTAAGGTCAACTCGGCAAACCCCTTTTACATACCGTTCACCCTGATTGTATTACGGTGGAGTATGAATCTTCAAGATCCTATGCTCCGTGTAGTCCGCTAGCTTGTCAAGCGTCCTTGTCAGAAGTGTAATCTAAACGGTATTAAAACTATACGTCAGTCTCCATGACTAACTACATCCGGTATTTCCGAATAATAAGCAACCCCGACAGTTCACCTCTGTTTTCTACAGTTGTTGTTACGGGTTTCTCTAAAACAGTCGGTTTTGTTACTTAAAACGCGTACGTCAAAACTATTCTAACTGTTAAGTTTAGTTCCTTATATTTCTTTTAATCTTATCCACCTCTAGTTTAGGTACGTAACCTATAGTTGCATGTATGCATGCATTCTTGTATTATATTGCATTATAAATTCATAACTTATAGTTCGTAACTATATTTATTATTTTTTTTAAAATAACCACCACCATTAATCATATGGTTTTCAACCAAAATATATATATATCCCCTTATATACATTATTCTTGTGTATGTATATATTTACCACGTAGGTAATTCCCATGAGTTTAATAACTCTTATATTTTATGTTACTTTTTATCATCTTTTATTAGATGATTATCCCATTAGTTGTATCATATTGTACGACTTATAATAAGATTATTATCCTAACATGAGTAACATTTTATGTTGTATAAATTACAACTTCTAAGGTTTATTCAATAAATACCTTAGTTTATAACTCCCATTTATTTATAGTTTGTCACACTATTTTATGTGAGTACCCTTCCTTATATTAATTCCATCTAAACCACCTTAATACCATTTAATTGTCATAACATTTATAACATAGTAGACGTAGTCTAAAATTCATTTTCCAACCTTTATTTTTCGGTATAGCCCTTGAATTTATTTGAATTCCCTTTTGACCACATAACATTATGTAATGTTATACCAAAATACTAATATCATTTGCTATGATATTTTTTTTCCTTTAACTTATAATCTATAGTTTTTACACAAAAACTATTGTGTATTGCCTCATAGACACATATTAAACCTTATACTTTTCCTTAAACCATAATTTCCTTTATTTACAAAATCACCCTTTCTTTACATGTTATATACCCATTTAATATAACATTTCTAACTTATAAAGAGCTAACCTAACCTAAGTTATTTTTTGTAAATTCCGAACAGACCTCAATATACATTTTATATTGTCATTAGGCCCAATTTATAACATAGTTTGATAATATCATTAAACTATATTATTATACTATATCTCAACAAATACTCTTATATAATTCTAAAAATCTCCAAATTTACCAAAGGGTTATAAATATCCTTATTAACCCATATACCTCTGGTATTTTACCATTCCACCATCTATCTTTCTCCAAAGTGCCATAATGACATAATAACTATATATTATACATATATAGTTTATTTTAATTCCAAAAACAACCCATTAAATTCCTAAAAATTCCTAATAGCCCATGGGTGTTTTAAAATACCATTGTACACCCTTTATTTTTGGTAATAACATATTTACCACATATGTTATAGAATATTACCATTAAAACTACTTATCTTATTATAAGACCTAAATACGTTATCTAACTTATCTAATTTGGTCAAAACCTAGCATATGGTCAAGGTTGACCACCTTAATATTTCCTTGACCACCAATTCCTTATAATTACGGTTTTCACCCACCTTTCTAGAAACACCATTTAACCCCAAAACTTTATAAAATCTTATAAACTTTATTTTAACTCCTTTTTACTCTAATTTTCGACCTTATTATTCTAAAGCCCCCAAATTTAATTTAATTACACCTAATACCCCACATTTTATTTTTTCGGTAATATGCTTTATACTACTTAAACTTAATCAAAAGCTTGTAAATGCATAAATAAAATGGCCTAAAATACATGACCTTATTACAAACATTTGCTCACAAAATAAATTACACATAAATGTCCAAAATACATATACAATTTCGGCCTCACCATATAATTTTTTATTTATTTACCAAACTTCCACATAATGTCTTAAATTTGACAATTATGTTAATTAAATCTCTTAAATGACTAGCTTAATTTATCTTAGTCATTTTTTTCCATTTCTAGGTCAATATAACCTATATGTGTAACTTCACTCTCGGCCATATATATATATATATATATGCTTAAAAATTATAAATCATAAGTTTAAGGTGTTTATACCTTGATTATTCCTTGTATGAGCTCGGTCACTTGTAGGAAAATTCACCACTTGATTTAGACATGTTTAATACACAAAAACAAGATATGGTTACACTCCAAGCTTTGAGCTTAACCATAAGGAATAATTATGTAAGATTTAAGGCAAAAATCACCTTAAAAATGCAAGGGAAGTTCTAAGTGGTTTCGACCTGAACCAAACACACCACAAAGGTGTTAGATCCACCACATTGACATAGGAAATATTAGAATCTCGAAGTGCTACCTTGTTATTAGGTTTTACCTTGGAAAATGCCTTAAAAGAGAGTATTTCCTTTGGATCTCGGCCACCCTTGCTCCAAATGGCTAACCAACTTATTCCACATGAAAAGGAGAAGAAAATAAGGCTATGACCAAAGTTTCACAGCCGAACTTGAAGGGAATCAAAAGTTATGAGCTTAAGCACATTTTTTAC
Source organism: Limonium bicolor (assembly GCA_023374045.1). NCBI lineage: Eukaryota > Viridiplantae > Streptophyta > Magnoliopsida > Caryophyllales > Plumbaginaceae > Limonium > Limonium bicolor. The sequence continues at coordinate 191,418,471 of CM041779.1, read as the reverse complement.
CTTAAATGTAGATTTGAACAACCTTGGTCCCTCTACTGGTCTCAACCGTGTTATCTCTTGTTCTAACCTATAACACTTAGAATAAGGCATAGGAACAGATGAGCCACGAAATTAGGTGTAGGTAGTGAAGAGATGAAGAAAAAGGGCTAAAAATGGCATTAAAAGCTTACCTTAAGAGCTTAAGAGTATGAACTGCCTCCCTAACTCAAGAACCAGACTTGAGAGCTTCAAGGAAGGGAGGGAGCTCCGTTGGAATGAATGGAATCGGACAAGAGGAAGGGGGAGCTTGGAAATGAGCTTAATTATTGAAAAAGGTAAGAAAAGTAACCTTTTTACTAATCTTGGTTGTATTAGGTAGCATTATTTTCAATCAAAGACTATGCTGTCTTCCCACCTCCTTGCCAGCCTATTTCCACAAGGGCAAATGGGTCATTAACTGCCCATTGACCAAACTTGGTCATTTTGACTCATGCGGGCCCCACTTCAGGGTTTTTATTAATATTTTAATATAAATTTGTAAAAATCTGTAAAATTTGGAAATTAAATTCCTAATATCATATAATATGATTTTTTATCATAGTTAAAGGTATTTATAACCTTTTAAAACCATTTAAAAGACATTTCACAAAAACGTGCTTTAAGGAGTTTTAGCGCACATTTTGTGTTGCCTGGTGTTTCTGAGCTCTGTTTTTCTTTGAAACGGTCTTGTTGTGTTCCCTTACATGATTTTTGATCATGTAATTCAATTTTATATATTTAGAGGTCATTTGATTTTTAAGGGTTTCCTAGAGCACCATTTTTGCCCTTTTTGACCTTGAAGCATGTAAATGCTTTTTTATTTGTGTTGGAGTGTTTGTCCAATGTTGTGTCCAACGGTTATAATATGTTTAGTATGTTAATATGCTTAGGACAAATTTTTAGGTCCTAAGAAGTTTATTTGGGTATTTATTTACCCTTAACAGTCAAAGGGTGCAACATCTTGTTTTATGTTGACCACTGTTGTTCTCAGTTGACTTTTAAGGCATGTTTAGGCCTTAATTAATATGATTAAATATTTAATCCATGTTTTATAAGTTTGGGGTATTTCAATCTACCCCCTTAAAAAGACTTCGTCCCGAAGTCTCTTAATCAAATAGGTAAGTATGTAAATGTATAACTACCCATTATTCCCATAATGTATATATGTGATATATCATTTTCACACATCATATTGCGCTTATACAGCACATAGCCATCACGTTGTGGCGTTAGTTCAATCATATATGGATATAGGTGATCCATCAGCACCATCATTTCCTATCAGTTCTACAAGTCCTGACAACCTTCCTGAGGTGTCCATAACATTCCATTGTTCCACATTCCATATCTAATGATTCATTTCGTATCTAGGCAATACCATATGTAATCATTCTATAAAGCAATATGAATGCATATCACAGATAGCATAAGAAAAGTGTTACACACCTGGTGTAAACACAACATTCATACAGGTATCTCGTAAGATACGTACATACAAGTGTACATTCACACACAAACAAACCAAACAACGCACGCCCCGCGTACCAACCATAACCAACAAAATCACGTATGATATGTACATACAAATAATTCACCACAACAACCAAACAACGCCTCCCCGCACACCACCAATTCTCTTTTTTTGTATGCAATGCATATCAAACAGCCAAAACTTAGTGCACACATGTGCACAGCCAAGAGGCTCTACCCCCCTTAAAAAGGGTTACGCCCCCGTACCCCACAAGTATACAACAGCCGCTCAACAAGGAGCGCTGGATACTTGGCTCTCAAAGAGTTCTCCAACTCATGGATTATCCTCATATCAGAGAGACGGGTATGACTCTAGCCCTTCTGGGCTCCACAATTCGTAAGGGATGTGGCACTAAACAATTTGTGCTCTCTCCCAAATTCATTCTAATGGGCCCACTCGCTCCGTATGAGGTGCAGACCCATGAACACAGGCTCAATTTGCCTTTCTTTTTTTTTTCCATTGCTGTGAATCCGCTTGTTTGGATCACTAGCATACATGCGTGTGTCTTTTCTCACTGATATTCAGTTTGAGGTATAATATGACATTGGCCATTGTTAGTACTTAGTGCTCTTTGCACTTGTCTTTATAATACTAAGACGTACCAGCCTATATGTCCACAGAGATGATGTTTGTCATCCATGTCTCTCGTATTTTTGTTCCGGAGTGACACACTGTTGTAGTTCTCTTTTTTTGTTGTTTTTTTTTCTTTTTTTTTACACACTCGTGTTGATATCCACTTTATCTTTCTGCATTCCCTCTAGATTAATAACTGCACGAGTGCAATACCAAAACACTCAGTCATACAGAGTGCAGAGGCGTAAACGCTCAACAGCTAATATCCAATGAGTCAAACAGAAAAGATGTGCGAATTATCCTGTGAGTGGTACATTCCGAATCCACTGTTCCTTGAGCAAGGTTTCTGCTATCATATAGCTTTATCTTTTCTTTGCGTAATCACGCGTTTATGTCCATCTCATCTGGTAGGTTTCCTCTGGATTGTAAGAATTACTCGATCCTTATGAGGATTCTACATATTTTCGTCCATAATAGGTTTTCTTGTTGCCCCTTTTTTTTTGGTTCCTGTCCTTGAATTGTTTCCCTGTCTTCACTGTATACTGTCTACTGTTCTCTGTTGAAGGTTCCTTTCTTTTTTTTCTCTAGCCCGTTGTTTTAACTGCGACTCTTCTCGTCCATCTTCGAGGTAATCCGTCTTACTGTCCGTAGGATGGAGTTGACTACTTCTCGTGTTCCTAACACTACTTGTCTACTTGCATGGGGTACCGTACTGATACATTACTACCTACCCGACTAACTTATAAATAAGTCTGTCAGGCCCACATGCTCCTAACGGAGTGCGGTCGTCCCATGTCTCGTTTAGTAAACTGGTAATGTCCGTCACACGGTTGTTGTGAAGTATTCTTTTGTCAATCTCCCTTTGATGGATATCCCTCTTTTTTTTGTTCTTCTTCTTTTTTTTGGTCTTCTTTTGCTTCTGTTTTTTTTTCTTCTTTTTGCTTCTGCCTTTTTTTTTGTCTAATAGTTCGTGTTATCGTTATCCCGTATAAGTGTTATTGCCTTTGTGGCATCCGTGGTAATTCGTATCATAGACTGGTATTATTCAACTCGGTGTAAGTAAAATCCGTGCTATATTAGCAAACTTGTTTCTCTCTTTTTTTTTGATCTCATTGAGTACAACACATTTTCCTTTTTCTCCCTGTTTTTTTTCTGATCATGTCTCATCCATAGTTCATATTCGTCCCCTCATCCATGTAATTGGATGTATTGCAGATTGCATAATAGCTTGAGCAACTTGGCTCTTTACTTCCCAACCATCCTCACTGACGGTGGTGCATCTACAAAGGGTATGCTTGTCCATAAGGACTAAACATTATCACTAGTAGTGATTAGCATTCAATGCCGGTATACTCTGATGGTATTTGGCTAGTAGCTCTGTCTGAAGCTTCCTCGAACGTTTAAACTGGTGTGTGTTTTTTTTACAGTCATAGTGGCTGTATAATGTGTCCAGTTGCAGTGGTTGGACTATCGGTCCTTCCAAATTGCATAGGTTTCTAATTTCCAGGTTTCAATGAAAAGTTTGAAAAACAGTTTTTTTTTACAAGGTTTAAAAGTAGTAGTTGTTGCATTTGCAGTAGCTGTTACTGTTGCTGTCGCTGCACTTGCTGTAGCAAGTGCGCAAGGCAGATGGAAATTCTGGTTCAGTAATTACCGGTCTCATTGACTCTGTGTCGTAGGGTTAGGCTACATGGTAATGTAAGCATCAACATCCTGTTCATATATATCCGTCAAGGTTTAAAGCTTTTGGTACTGAGTACACACAACTAATCCCAAGGTCTTACACAAAAGGCGAGTGGTCAATGACACACTCCCACATACTTATAACATAGTTCCTTCTAGCATCCAAAGTAAGCACACAACATAGTAAGTAAAAGTCTTCCACCAGCGGTCTCATGGAGTATGGGTACTCATGCCCTATCTACTCCCTTGTCCTTCTGGGCTCCAGCATCAGTAGATGTCTAGCCATCCTGACCGCCTCATGGTACTCCAGATCCTCCAACTGAGGTCTTCTGAGTATTCTTTGGTGGCCTGTAATTACGGCTCTCTAGGTTCATCCAACATTCAAATTCCCTATGGCCCTCTTTGTGGCAGCACCGACACTCGACTTTGCGGCCTTCGCAGTCGACCCCTAGATGGTCCTTCCCACAACGCTTACAGTAAAAATGGCGCTGGGGCTGTCCGGTGCCTGATGATAGTATTTAAGATTAAGTTAAAATCTGTTGATATAGGGGTTAAGATTATATTTGAATTTAAGAGGTAGGTGTTCTCACCCTTAGGAGGTGCAGATCTCAGAGGCTTAGCGTCAATAGCTGGGCCGGTCAACTGCAGGATAGGCTCTTTCCCTTTCTTTCCCTGGTGACCCTGCTGCCCTTTCTTTGGAAAGAATTTCCTGTTTTAAGGTTTCGGGTCAGCATTCGTAAGGTATTTAGTATGATAAGTGTTTAAGCATGGGATAAGTCCTTACTTTCCCTTTTTCTGGCCATCGCCTGAAGGTGCTCCTCCACCCTCAGACTCTCCTTCAGGGTTCTTCCTTTTCTTTGCCCCTAAAGTCTCTTCCCGAGTCTGGAGCATTAGCTCCGTCCTCGAGGCAGCGTCGTAACACTCCTGGAATCTCATTGGTAAGTTCTCACAAGGTTATACGGTACTGTAGTAAGTAAAGAATTTATGGCATTCATGTTAATACCTGTATGGTAGTGTAGAGGGTAGCACCCATCGCCATCTGGATGCGAAATAATAGTCCTCCTCGGAACTTCTCGATCTTTACGGTTTCTGAGTAATCCACACCGGGGATGAAGTCCAGTAGACCAATGAATCGAGCGTAATACTCGTCCACGGTCAGACCTCCCTGGGTCAATGTTTCAAACTCATGGCGCTTCTTCTGTTTGAGGTGCGCCGGGTAGTACTTCCCTCTTAGTAACTCGACAAAGGCAGCCCACGAAAAGTCGGGCGTAGCCAGGTGCTGGTCCTTGACCAACCTCCACCAGGTGCTGGCTGCATCCTTCAGATGGAAAGCAGCAATGGCGACCTTCTTGTCGTCCGGTACCTGTAAAGCTTCACAGGCCTTCTCATGTTCAACGATGTAACGTTCCAAAGCTACGGGGTCTGGTTCCCCTGAATATGTAGGTGGTCGGGTCTCGCTAACTAACTTCAGCCAGTTTGTTTCCCTGGGCTGTGGCGGGTGGGCTGGTGCTCCTACTATCTGAGTACCCAGCTGTGCAAGAACGGCTGCAACCGTGTCAGCAACTCCTGGAATGCCGGGGTCACCGCCTCTACCTCTTCCAGTACCACGCCTTCTAGTACCACCAGACATCTGTAGTACAGTATGCCACATAAATACTCGGTAAATTACCGTACACTACCAATAGATATTAAGTTGCCTTAAGGCTAACCTGTCACGCAATTTGCGTTACTAGACACAATATCTTCCTAAGACGAATCGTCTCGTAACTCCCAAATGTTTCCCATAATTTCCCAAGTCCTAGGCTCACTGTCTTAACTTATTATCTCGTCATCAGAGCGGTACTCCGCTCTGATACCACTTTTGTAACACCCCTCTCCATAATCACGATATAATCCCTCACGTGGCAATAAATAAAACGTCTCGCAGTGGAAAAAAAAATAACAATTACAAAACTCACACGGGTGTCACCGGCCATTACTCGCCCATGTGAGCAACGTAGCCAAACCACATCCAACCTCCAAAATAAACAAACTGCTAACCGCAGTGATAACGAGAAACTCCTATACATCAAACTAAGTCCATAACCATAAACATTGACAAGTGAGGTCTACCCATCCTGAAAAATACATAACCTTACCATAAGACCATACACCATCTTCATTACTATACAACATCTCCAACTACCCTGTTCCTGCTCTTCAGCTCCGACAATGATCACAACCTGAAATGGTGTAGTATCAGCGATAGACGCTGAGTATGCGGGCCTGGACCCTAATGGTCATTGTCATTTTAACCATCTTATTATTAGATTGGTTTCATGCTTTTCCTTTACAGTTATAATCAAAACTGAAGCATAAATGTATAATATACATACGACCATCCAAATACTCATAAACTTAATCATCATCCAAACCAACATCATAGAATATTTCAAATAACATTTGTATATCGAACGTATCGAGCAATAACAACAATATTTTGTACAATGTACAATCGTCGTAGCGTTCACCATCCACTGTCAATTTATTTTAGTTTGGCTTTCAAGCCCCATCCATATGTACGATGTACATTCGCCATAGCCAGTTCCCATAGTTAATTTACCTTAGCCTTGTAGGCTCCATCCAACCATGTTTAATTAATGTCAGTAGGGCGTCATGTTAGGACAACCCGATAACCTCACCATGGACAGTAATCCCCCGTACACACAAAGGTGCTCATTTCGCCAGAGGTCCGGAGGCCCCTGACTCACTTATGTCTCGTAAGACGTCCATAAAAAGGCCGTAGCCACCTGATCCACGAACCTATTTGGGCTCGTGGATATAACCTGGAGCGGAATCCAATTAGGAAACCCCTCAGTGATCACAAATGCGCAACCAAGTAGTTCGTAAACTACCGGGATTCCTCACCTCAATCTCATACCATCACTCTCTCATAATGTTTAAGATCTGCTCTTAGTCTTATGGAGAATATTTATTAACCAGCGGCCCAATGGGTCACGCATACCTAGAAGTCATCTAGGTGATATTTATGTTAGAGATCCATGCTCTAGAGACCGACAATGTCGTGACTCGTTCCTAAGGTTTTACTTAGGTTACCATATACTTAATATTAATATCATGGTATTAATCAAGTAACCGTCATGTCATCACAACGCATATGTAGTTTATATAAGTCGATCTATAGTCGACGTAGTGTTAGTCCCGTAGGACGCCCGTGCATAAATAATTAATGCATCAACACTTAAACACATACATGTAACCACACACATATAACACACAAGTTATATCAACCAAATCCGAGCCCAAGGAGCAACTTAGGACAACTCGGCAAACCCCTTACATACCGTTCACCCTGATTGTATTACAGTGGAGTATGAATCTTCAAGATCCTATGCTCCGTGTAGTCCGCTAGCTTGTCAAGCGTCCTTGTCAGAAGTATAATCTAAACGGTATTAAAACTAACGTCAGTCTCCATGACTAACTACATCCGGTATTTCCGAATAATAAGCAACCCCGACAGTTCACCTCTGTTTTCTACAGTTGTTGTTACGGGTTTCTCTAAAACAGTCGGTTTGTTACTTAAAACGCGTAGTCAAACTATTCCAACTGTTAAGTTTAGTTCCTTAATTTCTTTTAACCTTATCCACCTCTAGTTAGGTACGTAACCTATAGTTGCATGTATGCATGCATTCTTGTATTATATGCATTCTAAAATTCATAACTTATAGTTCGTAACTATATTTATTATTTTTTTTTAAAATAAACCACCACCATTAAATCATATGGTTTTCAACAAAATATATATATCCACCTTATATACATTATTCTTGTGTATGTATATATTTACCACGTAGGTAATTCCCATGAGTTTAATAAACTCTTATATTTTATGTTACTTTTTATCATCTTTTATTAGATGATTATTCCCATTAGTTGTATCATATTGTACGACTTATAATATGATTATTATCCTAACATGAGTAACATTTTATGTTGTAAATAAAACTTCTAAGGTTTATTCATAAATTCCTTAGTTTATAACTCCCATTTATTTATAGTTTGTCACACTATTTATGTGAGTACCCTTCCTTATATTAATTCCATCTAAACCACCTTAATATTTTTTAATTATCATAACATTTAAACATAGTAGACCGTAGTCTAAAATTCATCCAACCTTGATATTTTCGGTATAGCCCTTGAATTTATTTAAATTCCTTTTTGACCACATAACATTATGTAATGTATATACCAAAATACTAATATCATTTGCTATGATATTTTTATTTCCTTTAACTTATAATCTATAGTTTTTATACAAAACTATTGTGTATTGCCTCATAGGCACATATTAAACCTTATACTTTTCTTAACCATAATTTCCTTATTTACAAAATCACCCCTTTCTTTTACCATGTTATATATCCCATTTAATAAACATTTCAAACTTATAAAAGAGCATAACCTATGGTTATTTTTTTTAAATTCCGAACAGACCTCAATATACATTTTATATTGTCATTAGGCCTAATTTATAACATATAGTTTGATAATATCATTAAAACTATATTATACATATATCTCAACAATACTGAAATACCCCAACCTAAGTATGCTAAGTAAACATCAAATCATGATGTAGTAAGGCTAAAATATGCCTTAGAAAGATTGGTAGACAATTTAAACCAAGGAAAACACAAGAAAGTGCCTTAAAGGCAATCAGGGCAAAAACGTGCTCTAAGCTTGGAGAGACTTGGGTGAGTACCCAAACATCTTGGTAAGACCTTAGTAATATCCTAATGGTCATTTTAAATCAATTAGCAAAGAAAACCAAGCTTGAAAACAAGTTAAAACACAAAATGTGCTTTAAGAATTCTTAAAGCACATTTTTGAGAAATTGTCTTAGAATTGAGTTTTGAGTGGCTAAATGTCCATCATTACTCTTTAATCAACATGTGTACTAATTAGTATCACATTAGGAGGTCTAAATCAATGGGAAATCAAAAATTTCCCGATTATGTGCCTTGATTAGTGAATAGTAACTATTTAGTGACTAGTTTAAGTTTTAATCAATATAAGTCAATTAATTGGTCAACAAAGACCATGTTAGCCTTATATTAAGAGGGTGGCCGGTTTTTTATGTGGGGAGTCACCACATGAGTCATTAAATGAGAAAGGAAAAGAAGAGATAAGTAAAGAAGTTACTATTTGCTTTATTAAAGCAAATATCTTACCTTAGCCTACCTTTTCTTCTTCTCTCTCTTCATTTCTCTTCTCCACACGATTTCTTCTTCTCTTCTTTTGCTCCAAACCGAGAGAGCTTCATTCATGGGTTCTCCATCTTCAATCACTTGCCAAATACAACTCCAAGCTCCAAATTCAAAACAAATTGCATATTTGTCTTAGTTAGGTCAAGACCTATCTTTCTATCTTTTCAAATCTTTCAAAGCTCCATTTTGGTGCCATGAGAAAACTCCATTGATGGGGGAAAATCAAGTTTGAAGAGCTCATTAGCTTCTCCATTCTCTTAAGGTAAAGAAAATGTAAGAAAAAAACCATGTTTCCACCATTTCTACACATTACCGAAAATTACTACTCATGGGGATTCATTTTTATCCATTGTTCTAGCTTGATTCTATTCTCCAAGGGCTAGAGGAGGTCCTACTTAATTCATATCCAAGCTTGCTTTGAGAATCCAAGGTAAAACATTCAGTTTAATACCTTAGAACACATTTTTAACCTAGGGTTTACTCCTTAAGGTTAGTGTATTGTTTAGTGCTCATATGAGTCATTGGTTATTGATTAGAACATTGGCAAGGGAAGTTTGAGTGGTGGCCGATATTCATTCAAGAAGAAGGTCTAAGGAGGAAGTTAAGATAAGCTTGAGAAAACAAGGTAAAATGCTTACCTAATGGTGGTTTAAGTTTTAAGGAATGAGATTAGATGAGTACCAATGTAGCCTAGGGCTTACATTAGGTAATGGGTTTTGTAACCTAAGAAAAAGAACTTAAACAAGCTTATGAACTTGTGACTAAGGAGCTAATGAGAATGACTTAGTAATATAAGTTTAAGGTGGTTTTTAAGAGCATTATAACTACTATGAGATTGATGAGTGTATTTGCAGGTTGAAAGCTTATATATGTGGGAAATTCAGTGTTTAAGTTTAAGTCATTTAAGGGCCTAAGAGCCATGTCATTTAAGAGCCTTAGTGCTATGCAATTTAAGATTATTGCAATATATGAGTTGTGTGAATAAGTTGATTTGGGTGAGAAAATAAGATGAGAAAGGACTTGTGTGTGTGTGAGATTATTGTGTGAGAAAAACAATGCATTTGGGCATGAGAATATACTAGAGGAGCTATGGCAAAATTTGAGTAGAAAAAAGTGTTAAGTGGATGGTGGCGACTAATATGCCCTAGGGATTTACTAGGAATCATAAGGAATTGAGTGGAATGAGTTAATTAAGGAGTTCTTGAGGTTTAGAATGACCTAGAGATGTCTAGGAGGAATTAGAGGATTGGTGAGTGTATTAAACACACCAAAATCATGATATGAGGAATGTAAGACTTGTGCATAAGTTTTAAGGAAATGATGTATAATGTTCTGAGATGAATTAGTTATGAACTAGAGAGTAAAACAATAAGAGTTTTGGGAAGTTTGTGTAAGTGGTGGTGAGGCTAGTAGTGGACTAATAAGGTTTTAGTTAGATGACAATGAGGGACTTGGAGGGAAGAGAAAAGTGTAAGAGGATGTTGTAATTGTCAAGGAAAAGACTAGGAATGTATAAGAGGGTATGATTATGAGAATGATGTGTAAGTTGAGAAAAAGAGGTGTAGATGTCTAAGAGGGACTAGGGGATCCAACTGGTTAATTTAAGCACCAAAACCATATTGAAGGAATCTAGGAAACTTGTACAAACTTTGAAGGAAAATAAGGTATAATGACTTGTAGGCATGTGCTAGAGTACATATAGCTTTGAGAAGTGTGAGTAAAGCAAATGGGGGTGCATGATGATGCTTGAGGAGTACTTGAGATAGTTGTGAAGAAACACTTTGGATAGTTGAAGTTTTAGACAAAGTTTACATGTTGGAAATGTAAGGAATTAAGTTATAAGTGTTAAGAGTTTAGTAAGAACTTGAATAATGATCAAGGAATTTAGAGGTGAGTTGATCCATGAGTTAGGAGGATTTTAAGTACTAAAATGGTGTTGGAACATGTGTTAATACATGGGAAAGATTAGAAGAAGTTTGGACAAAAGAACAAGTGTGGAAAGAGGTTCAAAACTGTAAAATTTGACAGTTTAAGATGTGGTCCGGGACTTAGTCCTTGGATAAAGTCCCGGACCAGCACTAAAATCAGGTCGAGAATGTACCCAGGGGTTGGTCCGGGACCTTGGGTAAGTACCAAGACCCGGACCATAGCTAAAATAAGGCCGAGACTGAGGACAGACATTGGTCCGGGACCTTAGGTCCGGACCATGTCCCGGACCAGGCAAAAATCAAAGAAAGTGTGCTTTTCAAGAGGTAAATGAAGGGGGCTTGTTGGGGAATGTTATTATAAGGTTGTTAAGAGTTGTTTGGTGGAGTTTCAAGGATATTGGAGGTGTGAACAAGTGTGAGGTAAAATGAGAAGTAAGTAACATAAGAGGTTAAGCTTAAACTACAATGACTTAGAGGTACTTAGTTGGAAATCATTAGTGATTAAGTAAGCTAGGTAATTAAAAGTAATTAACCACCCAATTTGGTGAATGTTTTAGGGTTTGAGAATTTGGACTCCGGAGGAGAGTAAGCAACCGAAACGACCAACGGTGAACGGTACAGTTGTTTCTTCTTGTGACCTGCTTGCTAACGAGGTGTCCCTCGGCTTGTGTGCTATTTGTTTTTGTGTGCTCACTAAACAAGATAAAGCATGCAACCGGAACATATTGTATATATATATTGTATTGTTGTGTGATGTTTGAAAACTAACACAACATACCGTGAGAACTTACTAACAAATGTTTAGTAAGGAATTGAGTGAGACTAAGGAAACGCCCCCTAATAAGGGACGATATAAACCGAAAGAGGTTTAACCAACAAACATGGTCTTGAGACTACTACTAACTGGAACATGAGTGAGGAAACCCGGGACCGATCTCCGGTCATGCATGCTAAGGAAAGGGGGTCGGTATCTATAGCAGATTCGACTTCCGATTAAGGACTAGTCCTCGGACTAGTAGCCTTGGGTCGGTTGACCGGCTCGGCTACATTGGACATCCAGTCCAAGGTAGGTGGCTTTAAGATGGCGTGGGGGGATCAAGCCTACATCCCCAACAATTTAAGAATGTTGTTTATTGCTAGTAAGTGTCCTGCTGCTGGCTAGGGTTAAGCCCTACAAAAATAAACAACGAACTAAGGGCTAACCTGTTCCCAATGAGAGAACGGTTGGCATACTTAAGTTAAGATTAAGATAAGTTACAATCATTCCTTTTTAAAGGATGATTTGTATCGTAAGATTAAGATTAAGTTAAGATTAAGTTTAAGGTGAGGTTAAGATGAGTTGCAACCATTCCTTTTAAAGGATGGTTTGTATATTAGATTAAGATAAGCACATCCTCCTCATTAAAGGATGGTTGTTTCTAAGATTAAGATAAGAATCTAGATTGAGGTGAGATAAGGATGGACTAAGTTAAGAGGGAACATTACTTAAGAGTTAAATAACTAACTCTCTAATTAAGGGAACGCATTTAAGTCGTTCATTGTGTGTGAACTTTGATTGTTCATATCTGAGTTGTTGTTACTGCACTTTCTATTATGTTGTGCATCTAATCAACCTCCATGCTATCGACAATTAGTCGTCGTAGCCACGTTAGCTTGGGGGCCATGAGAGGATCGTACCAGCATTCGTGCTGACCCCCTCGGGGGCTTCTTTTTACTACACAGGTACATCAGGAAGCGGTCGTCGCAAGAGTAAGAAGAGGATACAGCTGTTAAGGGTTTAGTATGGCCTACGAGTTGTGCATGTACACTCGTATGGCAATCTGAGTTAGTAAGATGTATAGGATGTGAGGGGGTTGTAAGAAGGTTATGTAAATGGTTAAGGTTGTTAGACTAATGTTCGGTATATTCTGTAGTCAGACCGTGGCAAGGTCCTGGATTGTAAAGAATTCCGCTGTGACATGTTTATGTATATACTGTTAAGTTGCGAGACCACATTTGGATTGAGTTGGGGTGTTACAAAAAGTGGTATCAGAGCGTAGTTACGCTCTGAAGACAAGAAATACCGAACTTAGGAGAATGATGAGGTTGAGATTGAGTTATGGGTTAAGGGTTGAGAGATAGAGTGTGAGGTGCGTTAGCCAGGACTCCCCGGTGTTTACCGGATATAATAGTACCTAGGCCCGCCCTCCACATCCCTAACCCTAAAATGTGGACAAACGCCAGAGAGAAGAAAGCCTTCTCTTACTCGGGGAAACCCGATCTGGCAGTTAGCTAACAGTAAGCAATACGAGAAACTTTGTGTAAACAGTTATGGAAACTGGAGGTTTTTAATGGAGCGCAACAGAGAAACAGGCGCTACCTATGGAATTACCAGTAAAAGGGAACGGTAATTACCGGCAACATGGGTCGACATGCTACGCAGTCGAAATAACCCGCCATACCAATGATAAGGAAAGCACTACAGGTGCAATAGAAAAAAAGGAAACGAATGAGTACCGGACAGTGGTCCGAAGGAGAATAACAGTGAGATAATACAGAGCATGAGGATTAAGATTACTGGAAGGTCCAGTTAAGAACGGGAACCATATAAATGGTTTACCGAAATAGGACTATGATGTAGTGCCTAAAGGACAACATTACTTAGTAACCACAACAAGATGTGTGGAGACAAGGGCGAGGATTAAGACATAAGAAATATTAAGGGGTTCCCTCAGAAAGAGGAAGCCCTGAAATGACAGTACTGTCAAACAACAAGGAAACTGCCGGATGGACGGTTATCCAAAATAAGAGATTATCGAAGGAGTCCCGAGGACTACCAATTACATGGAAATTAGAAGGAAGTGTCACTACCGATGTACCTTGTACCAATAACCCATCCTGCATGGCGCACTTGCCATAGCAAGTGCTACCACGGTTAAGCCACACGAAAAGCCATCAAGGCGAAATGGGAGAACGCTACAGTTGAAACGCATATTAATACCGGATTGTAAATCCATAAGAACAGAAAAATAAGACCTTGGAAAGGCCCGACGGCCTGACCAAAATGAGATAAGGTGACACGCCAGGCAGCCAGGAGTGGAACTTGGACATAATACTAAACCATATAAATATTAGCAACGGTATAACCCACTACAACAACAATCGACAGTACGGTAAGAACGCAATCCCGAACTCCAAGGGGAAAACCTAAGAGATCGCTCGGTAATGCGACCAAAAACACTATATAAGCAATGATATACAAGGGATGTATTACAAGATACTATTGAGACTGTTGAAGCATCGACTTACAATGAAAACGGGATAAGACTCCCAGAGTGACCATTAAGGATACCAATAACAACATTCTTCAATGAAGATGTTGGAAAACCCAGAAAATAAGGGTAAAAGAAATGAACATAAGCTATGACCTACTAAGGATTAAAAATGTATAATCCCGACAGAGGGAAGCTCAGCGGACTACCCACACAAGCGGGTATAGTCGAGCCAAACAACTGATGAATGACAGTTAACACTGTTTGTTTAACTCATTAACACCCAAATATGATTGACCATCAACGGGTGGCATAGTCAACGGAAGTTGAACGAAGCGTTGAGATGGAAGTATAAGACGACAGGACACCGTAAGGCAAACGCCTAATACGAACCTAACCTTGATTGCTAAGAGACATAAGTCTAGTAAAATGACAGTATTGTCAAGACATTAAGTAACCTCAGATCACCTGAACAACTTCCATAGCAGGAAGCAGGATGCAGCAACTTACCATAAAACCCGATACTACATTTAGTATGTAACCTAATGATTGATGGTGTTCCAAGGGACCAGAAGTTTATGAGGATAACCTACAGATGAATAAGAACACAAATAATGAACTGAGAAATTAAGCATTAAGAGCCTACGAGCCAAGGATGTTAACCACATCAGAGCCCGAGGCGCAGTAAGTTATAAGGGAGCTTGTTTAAGCCACGAAGGGGCTACAATTTGTAGATATGAACGGTTACCAAACCTATAACTTAGATTGGGAAGATATTACCAAGAATATTGAGTTAATGCTAAGGACAGGAGCGGAGAACGAACCATGCCTTTTAGGGTGGGGATACCTCTCCTTGTTGTGAGGCCATGAGTGGGAATGAACCCCTCAAAAGGGCTTTCACATATTAGAGATAAAATACACTTTATTTAGAAAATGGAAACTATGAACCTTGAGATTACCTTAGAACATACCAATACACTTGAGTAATAAGGAAGGTTATATCCAACACCCAAGATGTAAGAATTAGTAATGGGCAGAGATAAACATTGTGACTGCACATTATGACACGTCAATTAATCAATGCTCAGAAGAGCTTGTGATTCAGTGGATGACTTCTTCAGTAACCAGTTAAACTACATGGTAGATAACATCACTAAGGATGAAAGAAAGCGAAAGAAATTAGCCTACTTACGAATCTGAGATTGGAGCATAACATCTTCATATCAAGAGTCAACTATTTTACAACACGGTACGACAACCGCATACCGGAATGAAGAACTCCCAGTGTGTTTACACCAAGAAGGGATTGAGTATAAGGTAAGACATTAGAATAAGTGAGTAAGAGGTTGCACCATTAATGGGCAACATGGTAAGGCCAACTACCACGGTAGTAGTGGTCGTGAGTACAATAGTTAGATAAGTGGATTAAGTCATGGTGCGCGGTAAGGCGACCATTATGTATGAGCCGTCAAATATTGACACTGAGGCAATTAGATTTATGAGTTAAGATAGATAAGTAAGAAAATAAGATGGTAGACGAACTGAGCATTGATGCCAGTAGTCTGGACCTAGTTAGGTAAGATTTTACAGGAAGCACACTACCCATTCCTTAAGGAACTGGAAGTGCATTCCTAGTAGCAAAATATGAGGAACAGATAAGAGGCTCTACGAAGAGACCTCAATTAGAGACCGAATCAGTACGGAGATACAGAAAGGAGCTGGAGCATACACATACCCAAGAACACAGTAAATGGACTTCCCTTGATTAACTTCAAGAAGAACAATAAATGTTATTATGGAACGATGAAAGAGGAGATCGACAACAGAATACTTCATAATTAGCAATAGCTAAACGTGTGACGGACACATGAGTTTACTAAAACGAGACGTGGGACGACTGCACCCCACAGGGGCTTGCAGGCCTGACACGCTCATTTATGAGTAGTTGGGTAAGTAGTAATGTACCAGTAAGGTACCCCATGCATGTGAACGAGTGGTGTAAGGAACACGGGAAGTAGTCGACTCCGTACCACAGACAACGACGCAAGATCAGACAAGAACAGCTACTACACAAACAGTCAAAGAGAAGAATTCAGTTGAACCAGCAAACACAGAGGAACCGAGAACAGATAATTAAGGACTATGAAGTGCGAAAAGCACGGATTATTAAGTATAGACATTGGATATGTCTTAAGATGTAAGGGATTAAGACTATAAAGCATTATGCACTAACAGTAGTTTCAGGATAAGAATCATCCTCAGACCAAAGGTCGGTTGGGAGAACAATTTAGACATTCGAGAAAACACTAAGATTATGAGCGTAAGATCTTCAAGAAGAATGGATAGACGAGTTACAACTCATTAAGGCCGTGTATATATAAAGATAACACGTGTCCATTGAGACAATTAAGCCTAAGATTATCAGAGTGGTGCAGCGGAAGCTAGCAGTCACTACTTTGAGATTAGACCAAACTAAGTTAAGAATACGGTATAAGTACCGTTAAGAATCCTCGATACAGAGACTAAGTCATTTCTGATCGAACTATGAGTAAGATAGATACGTGGAAGCTAGAATGCTTGGTAAGAATTAGACATCTTGAACTTATGTTCAAAGGATGATATAATGTTGATTACGTGGCGCGTAATCCATTTTAAGGGGGGTAGAGCGCAAAACCGCTTAGCGTATGTTTGTTGTATGAGTACATAAACTACGGTGTGCTAGCACAAAATAATTTAAGAATATGTTTTACATAAACATTTTAAGATAAATCATGGTTATTGCACACAGAAGATGTGAATACCATACATATTAAGTACCTATCTTGTTAACTCCGTGTGAGTACAAGTTAAGAGAATTAAGGAAGAGGATTAAGGAGACTTAAGGAATAAGGAAGATATGAGGTAAAGTCAATATGAGACTATGTGTGAGATAAGAATAAGATAACACTATGAGATATTATTTGATATGAGCATGAGGAAGGATATAGTAATGCTATGTGGTATGAGCAGTGGAAGTTGGTATGAGACTGATATAGAATTAGTAGGAATTTAAGTCTGGGGAGGTAATTACTAAGAAATGAATTGGGAATGCTTGATGGAATGAGTTCACACTTTCGGAGATGTATTGATATGATTAGAAGAACTAAAAGATAGAAAATTGGACATGAGTGAATTATCTGATGTTTGAAAATGACGTGGGAGGTGGAACTTGATTTTCTAGGGATCAAGGGAAACCGAACACAAATTGGAGTGGAAGGATGGTTCTACACTGATGCTGATCACATCAGGGTAGGATTATTCCTGAAACTCCCTACCAGTGGTCACAATTAAATCACACTAAGGATAGAGACCTTGGGATAAAAAAAAAATGAAATTGGAGTTGCTTGTATTTTTAATTAGAGGAATTATTCCTCACATGACCTCGTAAAAAGGATTACCTTTTTACTGAGTCTCGCCCATGAAGCGAGGACGCACGAGCCTTTGTCTTCGGACCGGTGACATAGGGAGAGCAGCGTGTTTTGTATTCTAGCCCATGGTGACGAGGACGAATGAGCCATTGTCTACGGACCGGTGACATGGGAGAATACGTTGGAAGTTATGTGAAAGTTTTAATCATCAAAAAGGAACAAAAGGAATTTTGAGTGCTACACATGCTTAAGCATGTTGTGTGATATTTTAAGTATAAAATATGGTGGATCCAATGATCCAATGAGATTAAGTATACATAAGTATGATCTATATGATCTAAGGAAAGAGGTAAGACATGCATTCTAATAAGAAAAGATGCATGGGAACTTTGGGGACAAAGTCCTTTTAAGGGGGGTAGATTGAAATACCCCAAACCTAAGTATGCTAAGTAAACATCAAATCATGATGTAGTAAGGCTAAAATATGCCTTAGAAAGATTGGTAGACAATTTAAACCAAGGAAAACACAAGAAAGTGCCTTAAAGGCAATCAGGGCAAAAACGTGCTCTAAGCTTGGAGAGACTTGGGTGAGTACCCAAACATCTTGGTAAGACCTTAGTAATATCCTAATGGTCATTTTAAATCAATTAGCAAAGAAAACCAAGCTTGAAAACAAGTTAAAACACAAATGTGCTTTAAGAATTCTTAAAGCACATTTTGAGAAATTGTCTTAGAATTGAGTTTTGAGTGGCTAAATGTCCATCATTACTCTTTAATCAACATGTGTACTAATTAGTATCACATTAGGAGGTCTAAATCAATGGGAAATCAAAAAATCCTGATTATGTGCCTTGATTAGTGAATAGTAACTATTTAGTGACTAGTTTAAGTTTTAATCAAATAAGTCAATTAATTGGTCAACAAAGACCATGTTAGCCTTATATTAAGAGGGTGGCCGGTTTTTATGGGGGAGTCACCACATGAGTCATTAAATGAGAAGGAAAAGAAGAGATAAGTAAAGAAGTTACTATTTGCTTTATTAAAGCAAATATCTTACCTTAGCCTACCTTTTCTTCTTCTCTCTCTTCATTTCTCTTCTCCACACGATTTCTTCTTCTCTTCTTTTGCTCCAAACCGAGAGAGCTTCATTCATGGGTTCTCCATCTTCAATCACTTGCCAAATACAACTCCAAGCTCCAAATTCAAAACAAATTGCATATTTGTCTTAGTTAGGTCAAGACCTATCTTTCTATCTTTTCAAATCTTTCAAAGCTCCATTTTGGTGCCATGAGAAAACTCCATTGATGGGGGAAAATCAAGTTTGAAGAGCTCATTAGCTTCTCCATTCTCTTAAGGTAAAGAAAATGTAAGAAAAACCATGTTTCCACCATTTCTACACATTACCGAAAATTACTACTCATGGGGATTCATTTTTATCCATTGTTCTAGCTTGATTCTATTCTCCAAGGGCTAGAGGAGGTCCTACTTAATTCATATCCAAGCTTGCTTTGAGAATCCAAGGTAAAACATTCAGTTTAATACCTTAGAACACATTTTTAACCTAGGGTTTACTCCTTAAGGTTAGTGTATTGTTTAGTGCTCATATGAGTCATTGGTTATTGATTAGAACATTGGCAAGGGAAGTTTGAGTGGTGGCCGATTCATTCAAGAAGAAGGTCTAAGGAGGAAGTTAAGATAAGCTTGAGAAAACAAGGTAAAATGCTTACCTAATGGTGGTTTAAGTTTTAAGGAATGAGATTAGATGAGTACCAATGTAGCCTAGGGCTTACATTAGGTAATGGGTTTTGTAACCTAAGAAAAAGAACTTAAACAAGCTTATGAACTTGTGACTAAGGAGCTAATGAGAATGACTTAGTAATATAAGTTTAAGGTGGTTTTTAAGAGCATTATAACTACTATGAGATTGATGAGTGTATTTGCAGGTTGAAAGCTTATATATGTGGGAAATTCAGTGTTTAAGTTTAAGTCATTTAAGGGCCTAAGAGCCATGTCATTTAAGAGCCTTAGTGCTATGCAATTTAAGATTATTGCAATATATTGAGTATGATGTGAATAAGTTGATTTGGGTGAGAAAATAAGATGAGAAAGGACTTGGTGTGTGTGTGAGATTATTGTGTGAGAAAAACAATGCATTTGGGCATGAGAATATACTAGAGGAGCTATGGCAAAATTTGAGTAGAAAATAAGTGTTTAGGCGATGGTGGCGAACTAATATGACCTAGGATTTACTAGGAATCATTATAAGGAATTTGAGTGGAGATTAGTTAATTAAGGAGTCCTTGAGGTTTAGAATGACCTAGAGATGTCTAGGAGGAATTAGAGGATTGGTGAGTGTATTAAACACACCAAAATCATGATATGAGGAATGTAAGACTTGTGCATGAGTTTTAAGGAAATGATGTATAATGCTCTGAGATGAATTAGTTATGAACTAGAGAGTAAAACAATAAGAGTTTTGGGAAGTTTGTGTAAGTGGAGGTGAGGCTAGTAGTGGACTAATAAGGTTTTAGTTAGATGACAATGAGTGGACTTGGAGAGGGAAGAGAAAAGTGTAAGAGGATGTTGTAATTTGTCAAGGAAAAGACTAGGAATGTATAAGAGGGTATGATTATGAGAATGATGTGTAAGTTGAGAAAAAGAGGTGTAGATGTCTAAGAGGGACTAGGGGATCCAACTGGTTAATTTAAGCACCAAAACCATATTGAAGGAATCTAGGAAACTTGTACAAACTTTGAAGGAAAATAAGGTATAATGACTTGTAGGCATGTGCTAGAGTACATATAGCTTTGAGATGTGTGAGTAAAGCAAATGGGTTGTGCATGATGATGCTTGAGGAGTATTTGAGATAGTTGTGAAGAAACACTTTGGATAGTTGAAGTTTTAGACAAAGTTTACATGTTGGAAATGTAAGGAATTAAGTTATAAGTGTTAAGAGTTTAGTAAGAATTTGAATAATGATCAAGGAATTTAGAGGTGAGTTGATCCATGAGTTAGGAGGATTTTAAGTACTAAAATGGTGTTGGAACATGTGTTAATACATGGGAAAAGATTAGAAGAAGTTTGGACAAAATAACAAGTGTGGAAAGAGGTTCAAAACTGTAAAATTTGACAGTTTAAGATGTGGTCCGGGACTTAGCCCTTGGATAAAGTCCCGGACCAGCACTAAAATCAGGTCGAGAATGTACCCAGGGGTTGGTCCGGGACCTTGGGTAAGTACCAAGACCCGGACCATAGCTAAAATAAGGCCGAGACTGAGGACAGACATTGGTCCGGGACCTTAGGTCCGGACCATGTCCCGGACCAGGCAAAAATGCAAAGAAAGTGTGCTTTTCAAGAGGTAAATGAAGGGGCTTGTTGGGGAATGTTATTATAAGGTTGTTAAGAGTTGTTTGGTGGAGTTTTAAGGATATTGGAGGTGTGAACAAGTGTGAGGTAAAATGAGAAGTAAGTAACATAAGAGGTTAAGCTTAAACTACAATGACTTAGAGGTACTTAGTTGGAAATCATTAGTGATTAAGTAAGCTAGGCTAATTGAAAGTAATTAACCACCCAATTTGGTGAATGTTTTAGGGTTTGAGAATTTGGACTCCGGAGAAGAGTAAGCAACCGAAACGACCAACGGTGAACGGTACAGTTGTTTCTTCTTGTGACCTGCTTGCTAACGAGGTGTCCCTCGGCTTGTGTGCTATTTGTTTTTGTGTGCTCACTAAACAAGATAAAGCATGCAACCGGAACATATTGTATATATATATTGTATTGTTGTGTGATGTTTGAAAACTAACACAACATACCGTGAGAACTTACTAACAAATGTTTAGTAAGGAATTGAGTGAGACTAAGGAAACGCCCCCTAATAAGGGACGATATAAACCGAAAGAGGTTAACCAACAAACATGGTCTTGAGACTACTACTAACTGGAACATGAGTGAGGAAACCCGGGACCGATCTCCGGTCATGCATGCTAAGGAAAGGGGGTCGGTATCTATAGCAGATTCGACTTCCGATTAAGGACTAGTCCTCGGACTAGTAGCCTTGGGTCGGTTGACCGGCTCGGCTACATTGGACATCCAGTCCAAGGTAGGTGGCTTTAAGATGGCGTGGGGGGATCAAGCCTACATCCCCAACAATTTAAGAATGTTGTTTATTGCTAGTAAGTGTCCTGCTGCTGGCTAGGGTTAACCAAGCCCTACAAAAATAAACAACGAACTAAGGGCTAACCTGTTCCCAATGAGAGAACGGTTGGCATACTTAAGTTAAGATTAAGATAAGTTACAATCATTCCTTTTTAAAGGATGATTTGTATCGTTAAGATTAAGATTAAGTTAAGATTAAGTTTAAGGTGAGGTTAAGATGAGTTGCAACCATTCCTTTTAAAGGATGGTTTGTATTATTCAGATTAAGGTAAGTCACATCCACTCCTTATTAAAGGATGGTTGTTTCTAAGATTAAGATAAAACTAAGATTGAGGTGAGATAAGGATGGACTAAGTTTAAGAGGGAACATTACTTAAAGAGTTAAATAACTAACTCTCTAATTAAGGGAACGCATTTAAGTCGTTCATTGTGTGTGAACTTTGATTGTTCATATCTGAGTTGTTGTTACTGCACTTTCTATTATGTTGTGCATCTAATCAACCTCCATGCTATCGACAATTAGTCGTCGTAGCCACGTTAGCTTGGGGGCCATGAGAGGATCGTACCAGCATTCGTGCTGACCCCCTCGGGGGCTTCTTTTACTACACAGGTACATCAGGAAGCGGTCGTCGCAAGAGTAAGAAGAGGATACAGCTGTTAAGGGTTTAGTATGGCCTACGAGTTGTGCATGTACACTCGTATGGCAATCTGAGTTAGTAAGATGTATAGGATGTGAGGGGGTTGTAAGAAGGTTATGTAAATGGTTAAGGTTGTTAGACTAATGTTCGGTATATTCTGTAGTCAGACCGTGGCAAGGTCCTGGATTGTAAAGAATTCCGCTGTGACATGTTTATGTATATACTGTTAAGTTGCGAGACCACATTTGGATTGAGTTGGGGTGTTACAAATACTCTTATATAATTCTAAAAATCTCCAAATTTTACCAAAGGGTTATAAATATCCTTATTAACCCATATACTCTTGGTATTTTACCATTCCACCATCTATATTTCTCCAAAGTGTCATAATGACATAATAACTATATATTATACATATATAGTTTATTTTAATTCCAAAAACAACCCATTAAATTCCTAATAGCCCATGGGTGTTTTAAAATACCATTGTACACCCTTTATTTTTGGTAATAACATATTTACCACATATGTTATAAAATATTACCATTAAATACTTATCTTATTATAAGACCTTAAATAAGTTATCTAACTTATCTAATTTGGTCAAAACCTAGCATATGGTCAAGGTTGACCACCTTAATATTTCCTTGACCACCAATTCATTATAATTACGGTTTTCACCCACACTTTCTAGAAATCACCATTTAACCCCAAAACTTTATAAAATCTTATAAACTTTATTTTAACTCCTTTTTAACTCTAATTTTCGACCTTATTATTCTAAAGCCCCCAAATTTAATTTAATTACACCTAATACCCCATTTATTTTTGGTAATGCATTTATACTACTTAAACTTAATTAAAAGCTTGCATAAATAAAATGGCCTAAAATACATGGCCTTATTACAAACATTTTCTCACAAAATAAATTACACATAAATGTCCCAAAATACATATACAATTTCGGCCTCTCCTTATAATTTTTTATTTATTTACCAAACTTCCACATAATGTCTTAATTTTGACAATTATGTTAATTAAATCTCTTAAATGACTAGCTTAATTTATCTTAGTCATTTTTTTCCATTTCTAGGTCAATATAACCTATATGTGTAACTTCACTCTCGGCCATATATATATATGCTTAAAAATTATAAAAATCATAAGTTTAAGGTGTTTATACCTTGATTATTCCTTGTATGAGCTCGGTCACTTGTAGGAAAATTCACCACTTGATTTAGACATGTTTAATACACAAAAACAAGATATGGTTACACTCCAAGCTTGAGCTTAACCATAAGGAATAATTAATGTAAGATTTAAGGCAAAAATCACCTTAAAAATGCAAGGGAAGTTCTAAGTGGTTTCAACCTGAACCAAACACACCACAAGGTGTTAGATCCACCACATTGACATATGAAATAGTTAGATCTCGAAGTGCTACCTTGTTATTAGGTTTTACCTTGGAAAAATGCCTTAAAAGAGAGTATTTCCTTTGGATATCGGCCACCCTTGTTCCAAATGGCTAACCAACTGATTCCACATGAAAAGGAGAAGAAAATAAGGCTATGACCAAAGTTTCACAGCCGAACTTGAAGGGAATCAAAAGTTATGAGCTTAAAGCACATTTTTACCTTAAAATGTAGATTTGAACAACCTTGGTCCCTCTACTGGTCTCAACCGAGTTTAGCTCTTGTTCTAACCTTAGAACACTGAGAATAAGCCATAGGAACAGATGAGCCATGAAATTTAGGTGTAGGTAGTGAAGAGATGAAGAAAAAGGGCTAAAAATGGCATTAAAAGCTTACCTTAAGAGCTTAAGAGTATGAACTGCCTTCCTAACTCAAGAAACAGACTTGAGAGCTTCAAGGAAGGGAGGGAGCTCAGTTGGAATGAAGGGAATCGGAAAAGAGGAAGGGGGAAGCTTGGAAATGAGCTTAATTATTGAAAAAGGTAAGAAAAGTAACCTTTTTACTATTCTTGGTTGTATTAGGTAGCATTATTGTCAATCAAAGACTTATGCTGTCTTCCCACCTCCTTGCCAGCCGATTTCCACAAGGGCAAATGGGTCATTAACTGCCCATTGACCAAACTTGGTCATTTTGACTCATGCGGGCCCCACTTCAGGGTTTTATTAATATTTTAATATTAAATTTGTAAAAATCTGTAAAATTTGGAAATTAAATTCCTAATATCATATAATATGATATTTTATCATATTTAAAGGTATTTATAACCTTTTAGCTCATTTAAAACCAATTTAAAAGACAATTTCACAAAAACGTGCTTTAAGGAGTTTTAGCGCACATTTTGTGTTGCCTGGTGTTTCTGAGCTCTGTTTTCTTTGACAACGGTCTTGTTGTGTTCCTTACATGATATTTGATCATGTAATTCAATTTTATATTAGAGGTCATTTGATTTTTAAGGTTTTCCTAGAGCACCTTTTTGCCCTTTTTGACCTTGAAGAATGTAAATGCTTTTTCCTGGTGTTGGAGTGTTGTCCAACGGTTATAATATGTTTAGTAGTATGTTAATATGCTTAGGACAAATTTTTAGGTCCTAAGAAGTTTATTTGGGTATTTATTTACCCTTAACAGTCAAAGGGTGCAACATCTTGTTTTATGTTGACCACTGTTGTTCTCAGTTGACTTTTAAGGCATGTTTAGGCCTTAATTAATATGATTAAATATTTAATCCATGTTTTATAAGTTTGGGGTATTTCAAACTATCCCTCACTTGACCTCGTAAACAGGATTTCCTTTTTACTAAGTCTCGCCCATGAAGTCGAGGACGCATGAGCCTTTGTCTTCGGACCGGTGACATGGGGGGAATAGAGTTGTTTTGTATTCTGGCCCATGGTGACGATGTCGAATGAGCCATTGTCTACGGACCGGTGACATGGGAGAATACGATGAAAATTATGTGATTGTTTTAATCATCAAAAGGAACAAAGGGAATTCTGAATGCTATACATGCTTAAGCATGTTGTGTGATATATGAGTATAAGCATACAATGAATCTAATGAGTCAATAAGATTAAGTACACACAAGTGTGATCTATATGATCTATGGAATGAGGTAAGGCATGTATTCTAATAAGATAAGATGCATGGGAACTTTGGGGACAAAGTTCTTTTAAGGGGGGTAGATTGAAATACCCCAAACCTAATTATGCTAAGTAAACATCAAATTATGATGTAGTAAGGCCAAGATATGCCTTAGAAAGATTGGTAGACAATTTAAACCAAGGAAAACACAAGAAAATGCCTTAAGGGCAATTTGGGCAAAACCGTGCTCTAAGCTTGGAGTGACTTTGATTAGCACCCAAATACCATTATAAGACTTTAGTAATATGCTAATGGACATTTTAAATCAATTACCAAAGAAAACCAAGCTCAAAAACAAGCTTAAACACAAAATGTGCTTTAAGACTCCTTAAAGCACCTTTTTGAGAAATTGTCTTAGAAATGAGTTTTGAGTGGCTAAATGCCCATGATTACACCTTAATCAACATGTGTACTAATTATTATCACATTAGGAAGCCTAAATCAATGGGAAACCAAAAATTTCACGAATATGTGCACTAATTAGTGAATAGTGCTCAAATAGTGCTAGTTTTGACTTAAGTCAACCTTAATTAGTTAAATGGCCAAACAAGGCCTTATGTATGTTAATTAGTAAGGGGGGACGGTTTTAAGGGGATGAGTCACCATAGACTTCATGAAATACCCCGGATTAATTAGGGTGATTAAATTACTCTAATACGACATTGAGGGCCTATTAGTGCCTAATGAATTTTGGAAAAAAGAATAAATCCAAAAGAAATAATAAAAACGCTTAAAGAGCGAAAAACGCTAAAACGAGCGTTAAGTGACCCTAGGAGAAATACAACCTTAAATAGGGTACTAAATGAATTTAAAAGGCTTAATAATGCATAAATAATATATGAGAACAATTCCCGAAGAAAACGGATTCATAAAACGAATTAAAAACGCTAATAAAGCTTTAGCGCATGTTTTTCGAGAAAACCCGAAAACGTGACTTTGAGTGGTCAAATGAGCCCGTAAAAATTATAGTTCATTAAATAACTATAAATAAACATTAATGGAAGCTTAAGTGCCATTAAAATTAAAGAAACCAGAAAATTCTGGAAAACGGGCCCGGTTAGTGAATAGTGCTAAACCGGGTAAATAAACGAGCGTTTTCTGTAAAAGACGAAAAAAGCTCCAGCTTGTAACATATTAGTGGGCCGGTTTTTACTGCCTAAATGAGCCCCTCTCACAAGACTAGTTACTAATTAACAAGTCAAAAAGCAAAAAGAAGAAAAAGTACAAAAGCACATTACCTCTTATCTCTCCTCTCATTTCTTTCTTTCCTTTTCTCTTTCCTCCTTTCCCCTTCCCCACCGTTCTCTCTTTCCTCCTCCTGGTTGCTGCCGATTTGAAGCTCCTCCCCCAAGCTTCCATGGCTACTCCAACTTCCATCACATGCCCAAGCTCCATTTGAGCTCCAAATCAAAAATAAATTACATATTTGAACTCCCCTCATCATTCTCTATCATTCCCTCTTTTCAAAATTCGAAAATGAAGAACTTCATCTCCATGGGTTTTCCCCATTTGAAGAGAAAAGTACATCATCTTGTAGCTTGGAGCCTCCTCTTTCTTCTAAGGTAAAAATTTCATTGAAAAACTCATTTTTGTTCTTCCTCCCTTGGTAGCCGATTTTGGCTCTCTCTCACACCTTGTTTTTCTTCTTGATTTTGAGCTCCATTTCAACCCTCCAATGGTGGATTAATCCCCTTCTTTGTTCAAGGGTGAGAACCCCTCTCAAAAATCTCCAAAGGTAAACCCTAACTTTGTGTACTAAGCCCTTTTGGTTGAATTAAGATTTCCTAAGGGTTTAGATAATTAATTGAGTATATTTTTGTGTTTCTTGAATGTTGGGGTGGAGTTTGGCAACTCCATCCCCACTTGACCGATTTTGAGAAGAGGAGGAACAAGAGGAGAATCAAAGAGGAACTTGTGAATTAAGGTAAGAAATCTACCTTAAACTTGTTTTAAGTGCTTTAGGAATTGGGATAGGTTAAATTTAAATAATGAACCCAAAATATGTGAATTAATGTAGTTGATTGGATTTGAGGATGATTGTGGACTTGTGTTGATTTAAGGGCCTAAGTGCCATTGTATTTGAGATTTGAGCAATATTGTTGTTTGGTGAATTTTGAATTGAGTTTATGTGCTGGTAGGACCCTTGTAAGGGTGTGGCTAGTTTAGGATTGAAAATGGTGAAAAAGAGGTGTTTGGACATGTAAGGTTTATGGGGAGGTTATGGCAAAATTTTGGTAGAAAAACAAGTGTTTAAAGATGACTTAGTGTATTGGAGAACCTAGGTGTTTGTAGTGTTGGTTGGAGTGTAGTAGTAGCCTTGAAATGACATTTGGAGAACTAGTAGAGGAGAGGTGAAAATCTGTAGCAATGGAGTATGGAAATGTTTTAGAAAAACTAGAAAAGGAATTAGTGTGCAAGACTTAGGAAAATGAGAGTTGTACTTGGGTTTAGTTAATGCAATTGTTTAGGAATGATTTGTAATGGTCATTGATGCATATTGTAAGGTTGGAAAGGGACAAATCAAAGAAGAAGAAGTTAGAGTTGCATAAGAGTGCAAAATGCAAAATGTAAGAATGTGAATTTGATGAATTTGAGCAAGAATTGAGTGGTGGATTAAACCAATGATTTGGACTGGTTTAGAGCACGTTTTAGGGTGATTAATCATGTAGAAAACTTGTGGAAAGATTAGGGAACTTTTGAGGGTGATTTAAGGGTTGATTAGGGGGTGAAAAATCACCCTTTTAGCAGGTTTTAGCAAGGTCCGGGACTTAGTCCTTGGACAAAGTCCCGGACCAACCATTAAAAACAGACCGAGAGTTTATCCTGCACTTGGTCCGGGACTTGAGAGATGGACAAGGTCCCGGACCACCCATGTAATTCAGGCCGAGAGTTGCCCATGCTTGGTCCGGGACTTGAGTTTGGTACAAGGTCCTGGACCACTTGTTAAATTCGCCCGAGAGTTAGACAATGCATTGGTCCGGGACTATAGGTAGGGACCAAGTCCCGGACCACCCCCAGAATTCAAAAGAATGTGTTTTTAAGGGTTTAATAGATGGGGGTTTGAATGGTATTGGTTTTAGATGATGTTTGGGAGTTGTTTGGTGACTTGTAAAGGTCCTAAGAAGTATAAACAAGTGTTAGGAGTGAATGAGTAAGTTAAGGAAATAGGAATACTTAAGTAAACCGAGATAACAGGATAACGGGGTAAGTACGAGAGTAGCATTTATGTACGTACCGTAGCACCTTAATATTAATTGAACCATTTGACATGTAAATAGTGGTTCAAGAGTGAGACTTGAGGAACAAGTGTGAACCGAGGAACAAGAGGAGACCCGGTAAAAGTAAAACCCCGGTGAAAGGTATGATTTCCTCATGCTCTGTATCCTAACTTGGTTACCTCGATTTGTGTGCTTGTTTGATTGTGTGAACACCTAACAAGATAAATGCACGAATCGGTTTGTATGTACTCTCTTGTGTTTGTATTGTGTTGTTAGTGGTTGGATTGTATTCCATTAATTAAAGTTTGTACAATTCATGAAATGTGGATTGGGAATGAATTGCTTGATTGAGATTGTGTTTGGAAGTGCGACTCACAGTTGAGTCTTGTGTGAGTAGAGACTCGTAGAAGGAGTCAAGTGCAAACTGATTAAATGGTGGAAACTCGCTACGTCTATTGAACCAATACACGATAACATCAACCTACGAATGCACTAGAACGTGAGAAAGCATACGGGAGTAGCAACCTCCCGATAACGGTTAGTGAACCGCAACGACTAAATCCACATGATAAATATTAGTGGAAGTATATGAGTAACCTCTAACTAGAGGATTGGAAAGTTGTTCAAAATACGAACCTTGAGTAAAGTAATGAATGGTAAGGGATCACCAAACCCCTTAGAAATATAGTCGAACACCAATAAGAGAAACCGACTAACATGAGCAATGTCCCGAACATGAGAGTATTCAATAAGTTGGTTGAAAACCTTAAATCTTAGAATACTAGACATTGAGGAATTCCCTAAGCCGTTGGATGCTATCGAGAGAGATACTTCTAGGCTAATCCTTGAGATTGTGAATTGACTCCGAGAGTGGAGTTTAGGGATTTGAGTAGTCCGGTAGTGAACCGGACATTTGAGTATTTGAGGAGCTAACTGTATAGCCCTATTTGTATTTGAGCCCGGTGGTGGGTCTTGTGCATGACCCTGCCCAGAGGTCGTGAGATCGGCTTGACATATATCTTGAGTATTGAGTATTGACTTGGGAACTGGAGTATTGAGTATGGAATCGAGTATGTGAGTATTGAGAATTGAGTTGTTACGTGTGGGACTTGAGAATTCGAGTTGAGTGGGGAATTGAGTTGAGTGTTGTAGACCTTGTTGAGATTGTGAGTAAGAGTACCCAAGGGAGTGGGTAGTACATGAGTAGTTGAGTAAGGCATGGTGAGGTAGAAACCCTCAAGTCTAATTAAAGAACATATTGAACCAACCCTTGATGTGTGTGATAGTGCTTGTGTTCAATGTTGAACTTGATTGTGAATGTACATATATAATGTATGTTGTATGCATGTTGTTGTGCTAAAATGAACCGCATGCTCTCGACCAATTAGTCGGCGTACCCTTGCTAGTACACGGGGTATGCGGAAGTCATATTCAGCGTAAGCTGACGCCCTAGGGGGAACGTTTTTAGTGTGCAGGTACCCGAAGTGAGTATGAACACTGTAAGAGTCTGACAGCTAAGCCGGACACCGTTCGAGAGTAGGACGGGGTTGTTATTGATATGGGTAGTTGTTAAGGAAATTGTATTTATTTATTGTGGATTTGTAAGACCGAAGGGTCATTGATAAACTTGGGAATTGTAGATACTCGGTATAGTATTGAATGGTTATTGTATTGTATATTGTAGTGTTAAAGGTTGTATTGACTTGAGAATTGTTTAAGTAAAGGAAGTATTGTTTGTATAGTGTACTCGGTATAAGACCCATCAGACCGATATTGTATTTGTTGTAGTGATTGAGTTTGGATTGGCCTAGTTAGTCACGTGGGTGACTAACAGCATTGTTTCACCCCCGATTGAGTTGGAACTACCGCTGTGTTGTTGTTGATATATGAGACATGTCAGAGGATAATGGTGTGATTGCCGGTAGGGGTGTTACACTTCATCAAATAAGGAAATAAGAAGAGATAAAGTAAAGAAAGTTACTATTTGCTTTTATAAAGCAAAATATCCTTTATTAGCCTACCTCTCTCCTCTCTTCTTCATTTCTCTTCTTCACCAACGAGTTCCTCTTCTTCTTCTCTGTTCTAAACCGTTCCCAAACAGCACCATTGTTGCCTAACCTTGCTTTGCCCACCAAATCTTCATTTTAGCTCCAAATCAAAAACTAAACACATAATATTCTTAGTTAGCTCAAGCTCTAGCTTCCTATCTATTCAAAATTGGGAAAGCTTCATTTTGGAGCCATGGAAAAACTCCATTGATGGAGGAAAATCAAGTTTGAAGAGCCCATTTGGTTCTCCATTCATTCAAGGTGAGAAAAATGTAAGAAAAATCGTCTTTCCATCTCTTCTTCACATGTCTGAAAATTACACTCATGGGGCTTCATTTTTATGCCTTGTTCTAGCTTATTTTCTATTCTCCAAGGGCTAGAGGAGGTCCTTCTTGATCCATATCCAAGCCTATCTTAAGACTCCAAGGTAAAACATTCATTTCAATACCTTAGAACACATTTTTAACCTAGGGTTTACTCCTTAAGGTTAGTGTATTATTTAGCACTCATGAGAGTCATTGAATATTGATTAGAACATTGGCAAAAGAAATTTAATGGGTGGCCTAGATTCATTCAAGAAGATGGTCTAAGAAGGAAGGTAAGATAAGCTTGAGAAAACAAGGTAAAATGCTTACCTAATGGTGGTTTAAGTTTTAAGGGATGAGTTTTAGGTGGGTACTAACGTGGCATAGAGCTTACATTGTGTAATGGGATATATAACCTAAGAAAAAGAACTTAAACAAGCTTGTGAACTTGTGACTAAGGAGCCAATGGGAATGAGTTAGTAAGATAAGTTTAAGATGAATTTTAAGAGCATTATAACTACTATGAGATTAATAGGTGTATTTGCAGGTTGAAAGCTTTTATATGTGGGAAATTCAGTGTTTAAATTCATGTCATTTAAGGGCCTAAGAGCCATATCATTTAAGGGCCTAAGAGCCATGTCATTTAAGAGCCTTAGTGCTATGCAATTTAAGATTTATTGCACTATATTGAGTTCATTATGAATGAGTTGATTTGGGTGAGAAAATATGATGAGAAAGGATTTGATGTGTGGGATGATTGAATGAGAAAAACAATGCTTATGGGCATGATAATATACTAGAGGAGCTATGGTAAAATTTGAATGGAAATAAGTTAACAACAGTGTTCTTGAGGATTAGAACGACCTAGAGTTGTTTAGGAAGAATTAGAGGTTAGAAGGGTGTAAATTGTGTGGTAAGATTGTGTACTAAGGATTTGAGTGTTCATGATTGTATTAAGGGTGAAAAACTAAATGTTGGGTATAGAAATATACTAAGGAAGCCATATCAAAATTTGGAGAGGAAACTAAGTGTTTAAGGTGTTCTAAGGAGATTTTATGACTAAGGAATGTTCTAGTAATCACTAAGGGTTGTTTTGGTGAAAATGGATAAACTATGGAGTTCTTGAGTACTAGGAAGACCTATGGATGTCTAAGAGGGACTAGGGGTTATAATGGTGAGTTTTATGCACCAAAACCATGGTTAAGGAAGCTAGGGAACTTGTACAAAGTTTGAAGGAAAAATAAAGTATAATGACTTATAAGGATGTAAGCATGTGCTAGATTATATATGGCTTTGAGAAGTTTGAGTAAAGCAAATGGGTATGCATAATGAAGCTTGAGGAGTAGCTAAGATGGTTGGGAAGAAACATAATGATTAGTTGAGGTCTTAGGCAAAGTCACAAGAGGGAAGTGTAAGGAATCAAGTGTTAAGTGTAAAAATTTTGTAAGAAATTGAGTGTCAAGCTTGGTGATTTTTGAGGAAGGTTTAGTGCATGTTTTAAGGTGTTTAAACATGTAGGAAACATGTGGAAAGATTGTGGAATGAGTGGGAAAAGATTGGGGTGAAATTGGAGTTCAAAATGAGGAGAAAAGCACTTTGGAAAATAGGTTCTGCTGTGGACAGCCCCTAGGGACCGCCCCTGTGAGGAGGTCCAGGCGAATTCTGCAGCGTATGAAGCTTCTGGTTGGGACCGCCCCTGGGGACCGCCCCAGGGGGCGTCCAGTGTAGAGAAAAGAAAAAAATTTGTTTTGGCTTCTAATGATGGGGGATTGAATAATAATGGTTTTAGATGATGTTTAGGCCTTGTTTGGTGACATGTAAAGGCCTTAAGAGGTGTAAACAAGTATGAGGTGTAATGAGAAGTGATTAACTTACATGATTAAGTTTAAATTACAATGACTTAGGGGTCCACCATTAGAAGAGTGATGATAATTTGAAAGATAAGCATATAAGGACTTAAGAGGTTACGGTAAATAAAATGGTATTAAGTGTTTAAGGTTAAGTTGGAAAGAATTTAAGAAGAGCTAGATGGAGAATGATATGTAATGATAATATAAGGTTGTTTAAGACATGTTTGGTGAGTGACAATGATAATTAAGTGGGTGAATAGGTATAAGGAATGAGGAGAAGTGATTCACTTAAAATTAAGTTTATAAGAACTTAAGTGGTATCTAGTTGGAAATCATGAGTGATTAAGTAAGCTAGGTTAATTAACAGTAATTTACCACCAAATTCGATGAATGTTTTAGGACTTGGGAATTTGGACTCCGGAGGAGAGTAAGCAACCGTAACGACCAACGGTGAACGGTACAGTTCTTCTTGTGACCTGCTTGCTAACGAGGTGTCCCTCGGCTTAAGTGCTATTTGTTTATGTGTGCCGACTAAACAAGATAAAGCATGCAACCGGAACATTATGTTTATTGCATTGTTGTGTGATGTTTGGAAACTAACACAACTTACCGTGAGAACTTACTAACCAACGTTTAGTAAGGAATTGAGTGAGACTAAGGAACGCTCCCTAATATTAGTTTGTTAATAACCAAAAGAGGTTTAATCAACAAACATTGTCTTGAGACTTCTACTAACTAGAATTTAAGGGGGGAGTGAGGAACCCGGGACTGACTCCAGTCATGCATGCTAAGGAAAAAGGGGGTCGGTATCTATAGCAGATCCGACTTCCGCTTAAGGACTTGTCTTCGGACTTGTTGCCTAGGGTCGGTTGCCGGCTCAGCTACATTGGACATACAGTCCAAGGTAGGAGGCGTTAAGATGGTGCGGTAGGATCACCTAAATCCTAAATTATAAGATAAGTTGTTTATTCAACCAGTGGAGTTAATAGCTCATTGGCTAGGGTCGCTTTTGACCCGACAAAAATAAACATTGAGATAGATACAATCATTTCTATTTAAAGAGTGGTTTGTATTCTAAGATTAAGATAAGGTTGGAGATAAGTTGCAACCATTCCTTTTTAAAGGATGGTTTGTATTATAAGACTAAGATAAGCTACATCCATTCCTTTTTAAAGGATGGTTGTTTCTAAGACTAAGATAAGACTAAGATTGAGGTAAGATAAGGATGGACTAAGATTAAGAGGAAACATAACTTAAGGAGTTAAATAATTAACTCTCTAATTAAGGGAACGCATTTAAGTCGTTCATTATATTTGAACTTTGATTGTTCATATTTGGATTGTTGTTTACTGCACTTTCTATTATGTTGTGCGTCTAATCAACCTCCATGCTATCGACAATTATTCGTCGTAGCCACGTTAGCTTGGGGGCCATGAGAGGATCGTACCAGCATTCGTGCTGAACCCCTTTGGGGGCTGATTTTACTACACAGGTGAACGTCAGGAGACGGCCGTCGCTTGAGTAAGAAGGGGTACAAGCATTACGGGTTAAGTGTGGCCTACGAGTTGTGCATGTACACTCGTATGGCAATTTGAGTTAGTAAGATGTATAGCATGTGAGGGGATTGTAAGAAGGATATGTATTTGGTTAAGATTTGTATGTACTAATGTTCGGTATATTCTGTCAATCAAACCGTGGCAAGGTCCTGGAGTGTATTGAATTCCGCTGTGACATTTATATATATGTTGTTAAGTTACGAAACCACATTTTGATTGAGATGGGGTGTTACACACAACAACTCAACACAAGCAATATTAACATCAACACGTGCAGCCGTTAGTAACGGTCAGGTTATTTAGTTAGTCACACGACCCCCCGGGTCCTCATTACATCACATCACACACATCAGTGGGTGTCAAGTTAGGACAACCCGAAATAATCTCACTTGGACAGTAGTCCCACATACACACAAGGTGCTCACTGCCCTGATGATCCGAAGACTCCGGGACTCATTCACTTTGCCTTTGTAAAGGCGTCCATTTAGGTGGCCAAGGGCCTGGTGCCAATGGTAGCACACTCCGCCTGATGATCTATCTAGGTTCGTTCAAGATTAACTAGGGTAAGCCCGATACGGGATAACCCAAGAGATCTTTACGCGCGACCAGCAGCCAGTGACTGTCTGGATTAAGGTACATCATCACATTCATTCACACTCCACTGTTAACTTCGTTAGTTAGATAGTCAGTTACAGTTTTAATTATGGAGAACATCACTTAATTTGTCGGCTGCCCTATGGGTCTTACGCATGCCTAGAATTATTCTAGGTAGTATTCACGTTCGAGTGAAAGCTCTAGAGACCGACGATGTCGGGTCTCGTTCCTAAACATTTCACTTAGGATATAACTACATACTTATGATATTTAGTGTATTATGTCAGAGAACGGTAACCACAATCACATAACTCGCATATGTAGTTTTATATAAGTCGATCTATAGTCGACGTAGTATTAGTCCCTGAGGACGTTCGCGCACAATTAAATGGTGCGGGAAATTAAACAATCAAACATCACATATCACAAGCACATCCACTCACATACATACATGCATCACACACGTTATACAACACACGTATCTGAGCCCGAGGAAGTCCTCAGGACATCTCAGATCAGACCCCTTTACGTGTCGTTCACCGTCGTAAATGCTAGCGTGAAGTATCACGCCCGGCCTCTACTCTCGTAGCTCTTGTCTCATCGCTCTGGAATATATATATACACTAAGTGTCAATCCACTATAATTCAAACCAAATCGGTATCCCATAAAGTCACCAATCCCCCGGTATTTATCCCCTTGGTTAATCATTCTTTTTATTCGTGTTTTAACTCATATTTGGGGTTAGTTAAATCATCCTCTAATTATATTGTAATTAACATGTAGTATTTATTTACTACTTAAGATTTAATCCAAATAACCTATCTCATTTATTCATAGGTTTATTATTGACTACATATACATACGAGTGTGTATATATATATATATATATGAACATATAGTTTTGTTACTATATGCTCGCTATACATTTGACCTTATCATGTTTAATTCATTTATAAGTCCTATCTTACTTATGGGTTTGTCAAGTTTGACCATCCTTGCTCGATGCACTTTACTAGGTCAATGTAGTTGTCTTGACTAGGGTATTCAAGTCAATATATGTGTGTGTATATATATACATAATCCACAATTTAATTCTTTTGAATTATAAAATTATTCATTAGATTAACTCTTCATACATTTACTTAGACTTTATTGGCTAGTGTTATAATATGGTTTTCTCATGTATTAAGCTCTCCTCTCAAAACCTCGAAACATAGATGATATTATATAGTTATAACCTTCCATATATTGTTCCAAAGTTCAATATGCATATGTTATCACGCTTACATATATTAATATAGATGTATATATGCACATGTTCATCATTTAGAATCCATGAAGTATAAGGATATGTTTTATGTCACTCGCCGGTACTCAAATACAATTTCAAATAGCAGAAAACATGTACGACATGTAAGTATGTGATTGATAATATACTCTTTATAATACAGTGTTTCAGAAAACTCAAGCGAAACAAAATTATATATATACACGTAAAGATCAAACTGGTTGAGAACACCATTAAAATATTATATTTAAACATAAATCATTTACCACTAACTGTAATTGAAATACCCCAAACCTTAGTATGCTAAGTAAACATCAAATTATGATGTAGTAAGGCTAGAATATGCCTTAGAAAGATTGGTAGACAATTTAAACCAAGGAAAACACAAGAAAATGCCTGAAGGGCAATTAAGGCAAAAATGTGCTCTAAGCTTGGAGAGACTTGGGTGAGTACCCAAATATCATGCTAAGACCTTATTAATATCCTAATGGTCATTTTAAACCCATTATCAAAGAAAACCAAGCTTGAAAACAAGTTAAAACACAAAATGCGCTTTAAGAAGTCTTAAAGCACCTTTTTGAGAAATTGTCTTAGAAATGGGTTTTGAGTGGCTAAATGCCTATGATTACATCTTAATCAACATGTGTACTAATTAGTATCACATTAGGAAGTCTAAATCAGTGGGAAACCAAAAATTTCACAAATATGTGCACTAATTTGTGAATAGTGCCAAATAGTGCCCAAATTAAGCTTAAGTCAACATAAGTCAATAAGATGGTCAACCAAGACCATAAATATCTCCATTATAAGAGAGGGGCCGGTTTTTGATGTGGGGAGTCACCACATGACTAAGCAACTAAAGGAAAATGAGAGGAAAGTAAAGAAAGTTACTATTTGCTTTTAAAAGTAAAATATCTTATATTAGCCTACATTTCTTCTTCTCTCTCTCTTCATTTCTCTTCCCATGGTTTCTTCACCTCCTCTCTTCTTCATTCACGTAAGAGCAGCCTCCATTGTTGCCTCACCTTGCTTTGTCCATAACTTGCTCATTCTAGCTCCAAATCAAAAACTAAACACATATTATTCTTAGTTAGCTCAAGCTCTAGCTTTCTACCTTTTCAAATCCTTCAAAGCTCCATTTCGGTGGCAAGGGAAAACTCCATTGATGGAGGGAAATCAAGTTTGAAGAGCCCATTTGGTTCTCCATTCTCTTAAGGTAAAGAATATGTAAGAAAAACCATGTTTCCACCACTTCTTCTTCATGACCGAAAATTACCTTCTCATGGAGCCTTGTTTTATCCATTGTTCTAGCTTGATTCTATTCTCCAAGGGCTAGAGGAGGTCCTACATGATTCATATCCAAGCTTGTTTTGAGAATCCAAGGTAAAGCATTCAATTTAATACCTTAAAACACATTTTTAACCTATTGTTTACTCCTTAAGGTTAGTGTATTGTTTAGCACTCATGAGAGTCATTGTATATTGATTAGAACATTGTCAAGGGAAGTTAAGATAGTGGCCGAGATTCCCAAGGGAAAAAGGTCTAAGGAGGAAGTTAAAATAAGCTTGAGAAAACAAGATAAATTGCTTACCTAATGGTGGTTTAAGGATAAGGAATGAGTTTTAGATGAGTACTACTGTGGCTTAGAGCTTACATTATGTAATGTGTTATATAACCTAAGAAAAAGAACTTAAACAAGCTTATGAACTTGTGACTAAGGAGCCAATGGGAATGAGTTGGTAATATAAGTCTAAGATGGATTTTAAGAGCATTATAACTACTATGAGATTGATGGGTGTATTTGCAGGTTGAAAGCTTTTATATGTGGGAAATTCAGTGTTTAAGTTTAAGTCATTTAAGGGCCTCAGAGCCAAGTTATTTAAGAGCCTTAGTGCTATGCAATTAAAGATTATTGCACTATATTGAGCTTATTATGAATGAGTTGATTTGGGTGAGGAAAACAATGCATTTGGGCATGATAAAATACTAGAGAAGCTATGGCGAAATTTGAGTAGAAAACAAAGAGTTTAAGTGGAGGTGGTGACTTAATATGCCCTAGGATTCACTAGGGATCATTCTGAGGAATTTGAGCGGAAATGAATTAACTAAGGAGTTCTGGAGGTTTAGAATGACCTAGAATTGTCTATGAGCAAATTAGAGTTTAGATGGGTGTATTGAACACACCAAAGTCATGGTATGAGGAATGGTAAGACTTGTGCAAAATTTGGAGGAAATGGGTATAATGTCTTGAGATGATTTAGGTATGAACTAGGGAATACAACAATGAGAAGTTTTGATATCTGTGTAAGTGGTGAAGATGCTAGTAGTGGATTAATAAGGTCATAGTTGGAAGGTAATGAGTGGACTTGGGTGATGGAAGTGAAGATTGAAGGAGAATGTTGTCAAATGTCAAGAAAAATTACTAGGGATGTAAAAGAGCGTGTGATCATGAGAATGGTGAGTAAGTTGAGTAAAAGGAGATGGAAATGTCTAAGGAGGGTGTAGGATAGTCAAGGTAAAGAAGAACAAGGTTAAGGTGCTAAGAAGAAGGGGAGAAATGCATAGGTAAGTTCATGAGTTTAGGTTGATGAGTAGCAAAAGGAAAAGAAAGGAATTGTGCATGGACATGCAACATTTTAATACCCCGGATCTAAAAATGGTGATTAAATTACTCTAATAAAATTATTAAGGGCCTAATGGTGCCTAAAGAGTATTGGTAAAAAGAATAAAACCAAAAGAAAAGAGAAAACGCTTGAAAAGCGAAAAACGCTAAAAATGCGCGTTAAATGAGTATAAGAGATATATGATCTCGAGAGGGTCCGAGATGGATTCCTAAGGCTTAGTTAGGCCTAATTAGTATACGGGAATGATTCCCGGAGAAAACGGATCCAAATAATGGATTAAAAATGCTAACGGAGTTTTAAGCACGTTTTTCGAGAAAAACCCGAAAACGTGACTTTAAGTGGTCAAACGGACCCGTAAAAAAATTATAGTTGATTATATAACTATAATTAAGAATTAATGGAAGCTTAATAACCATTAAAAATTAATTAAACGAGAAAATTCCGGAAAACGGACCCGGTAAATGAATAGTGACTAACCGGGAGACGAAACGCGTTTAATTCGAAAAGACGAAAAACGACCCGGGCCATTAATTAGTTGGGCCGGTTTTGATTAATGAGTGTACACCCATTAATAGCTTGCTAGCTATTAAGTAATAACAAGACAAATAAATAAAAATAAGTAAAGTAAATAGTATAAAGTGAAAAAGTAAAATAAAAAGCTTACCTCCTCACCTTCTCCTTCATTCACGATTGCCCAGTACGTTGAAACTCCCTCTTCTTCCTCTGTAAATCGCGAGACCAAGCAGCAAACCCCTCTCCTTGTCTCACCTTCAACTTGCTCATTCCTCCACCGAATCACGCGAAATTGGTACCGTTGAACTCGTCTCGGTGAGAGCTTCGATCTCCACCCATCAAAGTTTCGTTTCCTCCGTTTTCATCTCCATCGACGTGAGAGCTTTTGGAGTTTGAAGGGTAGATTTCAACCCTTCTTCTCTTCCTTAGTGCCTTAAGGTAAATATAAGTAGGTATATATACCATTTCAAGCTTATTCTACCAAATGTGAGACTTTTTCCCTCACGTGGAAATTTCTTATCGTTTCAGCCGAACCACTTTGTTTTTGTGGGGGTTTGGAAACTGCTCCATTTTTGTCAAGCCACACATTTGGGTTCTCTAAGGTAAAATCTAAACTAAGCTTTGTAAACTAGCTCTTTAAATATTAGGTTGTGTGGAGGGAAAAATTGAATTGACTTGTGGTTATATGTGCGATGGAATATGGTTGTAGCTAGCAAACCATATTCCTTGTGTGGTGTGGAAAACAAGAGGAGAAAGAGAGAGAGAGCAAGAGAACGTGGGAGAAGAGAAGAGAAATCAGAAAAGAAAGAAAAACTAGCAAGGTAATGAACTTACCTTGGGTTGTTTTGTTCTCTGTAAACCGATTTTGAATGTAAATAAATAACCATGAGCTAGTGTAGTCTTGTACTACAATATTGGTTTTTGAGTGAGGAAGCTTTAATGCTGTTTGGGATGCAAAACAAACTTAGAAACTGAGCTTGTATTGTGGATAACAGAGGGGAAATTAATGTGTTGCTGTAAGGATGTTTATTGTTGTAATAACAGGGATGTAAAAACTGATTTTTGGTGGTTGTTGTAGTGTGGTGTAAATGCTAAGAATGTAGTTAAGTTATGGCAAAATTTGTTTAGGAAATAATGTCATTGGAGTGCTTGGAATGGCATCAGTAAGTGAGGTTTGAATGGTTTAAGGAAGAAACCAAAATCTGTTACAAACCGATAGAAAACAAGAGAGAAAACAAGGTTGTAAGTGTAAAAGAATCTAAGTAAAATGAGCTAGATTGGTGAGTGTACTTGGTGTTTGGTTTAAGGTGATTAAGGTGGGTAATTAGCCACTAAAACATGAAGATTTTAGTTGGTGAAGGTTGGTTAATTAATGGGCAAAGAGAGGACCTGTAACAGATGAAGAAACTGTAAAATTTGCAAAATCTGTAGCAGGGTCCGGGACCTAGGTCCAGGACCAAGTCCCGGACCACCCCTATTTTACCCCCCGAGAGTTGTTTGTTTGTTTGGTCCGGGTCTTAACCCCATGACCAAGTCCCGGACCATGTGCACTTTTCAACCCGAGAATTCCCTGCTATGTTGGTCCGGGTCCTAGTCCCATGCCCAAGTCCCGGACCATACTCAATTAAATAGCCGAGAGTTTGAACCATGGTTGGTCCGGGACTTAAGTCCCGTGTGAAGTCCCGGACCAGACCAGAAATAAAAAAAAAATAGTTTTAAATGGTTTAAAAGCTAGGGAATGATTTGGTAAGGATATTATTGGTTAATTAGCACTTGACTAATGACATGTGAAGGTCATTAAGGGCTTAGACAAGACTAAGAGAGAAGTGAGAACTCAAATTAATAAAAGTAATACCGAGAAAACGGGATAACGGGGTAACTACGGGAGTAACATTTTATTATGTTCCGTATGATGTTAGTATTAATAATAATGTTTGAAACATTATCAGAGAGTCGTGCTGACCCGAGCATGGTGAGATGCCACGGTAAAGTAAAAACCCCGGTGAAAGGTATGATTTTCTCATGCCCCGTATGCTAACCGAGTTACTCTGATTTGTGTGTTTGTGTGCCGGCTTAATCAAGATTAAAGCATGAAAATAATCCCTTGTTTGATTATGTATGCCTTGATGTATGTTGAATGAGCTAACATACTTGTATGCCGGTGTGGTCTAACTTAGTGCATAGACCGACTCTTAGTGAGTACTGATTGACTAGAAACCGTTGAACGGGTAGTCACATAACCAATGGTATTATGCAAACACACACAAGCTATCGATTAAAGTATAACGATAACACAAACATATGAACTCCCTAAAATGCGAGGAGATGTACGGGTTGAGTATATACCCGATAACGGTTAGAGAACCTTATTGAAACAATCCACGAAATAAATATGAGTGGAGAGATAAATGACCTCCATCGAGAGGATTGAAGTTAGTCCAATAATGTAAACATATAAGAAAGGTAAAAGAGACCTAAGGGACTATGTGACTCCCTTGAGATACGGTCGACCTCTTATATGAGGATTTTACCCGGTATAAGAAAATATCCGAATGTACAAGCATATGATTGTGAGGGTAACACTTAAACCTAAGATTACCCGAATTTAAGTAAAGTTCCCAAAGTCATTAGAAACATCGAGAATGATGCTTCTAGACTAATATACATGATATATTATAACTCCGAGAGAGGAGTGTATGGGAACGAGAGTAGTCCGAGAGTAGTCGGACCTAAGTAAAAGAGATAGGAACTAAGAGAGAGTTCCGTGAGCTAGTTGAACCTTCCCACCATGCTAGACCCAGAGTAGGGTCGAAACCGGGGAAGTAAGACTATGCTAGAGAGCCATGAGTTTTGGCTTAAGTATGTAAAGAGTAACAAGCGTGACGTAGGAGACCTGTAGTGTCTCGAGAATCTACAAGAGCTTGAGTATGAATAACCCAAGAGTGGGTGAGATATGTATAATAACCCGAGAGAAAGGGTGAGTAATGAATGAGTAACCCAGAGAATGGGTGTGTATAGAATGAGTAGCCCGAGAATGGGTGTATACGAATAAGTAACCCGAGAGAGAGGGTGAGGTATTGAATAAGTAAACAAGGCATAGTGAGGAATAACCCTCAATGCCTAAGAGTAACCAGTTACCACTAACAACATTGTTATGTTAGTTAGGAATCGTGTTCCGTGATTGGATGTAGATTCCTTGTGTGATATACATATATATTGTATTGCCATGATGCAAGTTGTTTGATTAAAATGAACTCCATGTATATCCGACCCAAAGTAGTCGGCGTACCGCGGTTAGCACGCGGTATATGCGAATTTCATGCGCAGCGAAAGCTGACCCCCTAGGGGGAACGTTTTTAGTGTGCAGGTACTTGAAGCTGACCACCGTTCGAGAGAGTAGGACGGGGACTGCTGTGAGCATGGGTAGTTAGATTGTAATTACTTATGCGTTTGAATGAGGTGTAAGTCCAAGTATGTTATCGGCATCCGTATATGTAGACGGTATAGTAGAGATATGAATTGAGTTTGTATTGTATGAAGTACTCGGTTGTTCCAGTTCATCAGACCGTTACGGTATGTAAGAAGGCCTGGTTAGCCACATGGGTGGCTAACGGCGTTGTTTCACCCCTCGTTGTAAGAGAGTTCCGCTGCGTGAGTAGGAGTATTAGTAACAGTTTAAGAGGTAATGATGAGATTAACGGTTGGGGTGTTACAAAAATGGTATCAGAGCGAAGTATCGCTCTGATGACTGGAAATACCGAGCTTAGGAAATACCGAGTTAGGAATTAGAGACTTAGGGCTATGGGTTGAGTGGTAGCGTGAGAGATGCGCTAGATAGGAACTTCCAGTATGATCTGGATACCTACAATACCAGACCCGCCCTCCACAACCCCCGCATTAAAAGCTTGGGAAAGAACGCCAGAGAGACGGGGAAACCCAATCTGGCAGTTATTTAATATTTCAATATGAACCAGAACCTGTCATGCGGTAAGTCCCGAGAACCGGAAAGCCCGGAGACGGATCCCGCTGGAATGACAATAACCGCACATAATGGCGAGAGATCGAGAAATCCTAATCCAAGGAGACCGA
Organism: Limonium bicolor; assembly: GCA_023374045.1. Taxonomy (NCBI): domain Eukaryota; kingdom Viridiplantae; phylum Streptophyta; class Magnoliopsida; order Caryophyllales; family Plumbaginaceae; genus Limonium; species Limonium bicolor. The sequence goes on along the minus strand of CM041779.1, from coordinate 191,374,824 downwards.
AATCTGTGGCAACTTGGGGCGACATGCTTAGCAGTCGGAGAACCTAGCTGGCCGAGCAACAGCAAAAAGAAAGCACCAACCGTGCAACAAGGCGGACTCAATGAGTAACAAAAACCGGGACACATGTCTACGAACCGCCATGATACGTAATATCACTAAGGGTATACCAACCAATTAAGAACATAGTTGAGAGTCGGTACACCCACCCTGCCACACCCGAAGAGGTTGCAATACCTAAAGGGCACAACTTAGACAGCTATGAACATAGCTACGGGACATACCCGAGTAGGACTACAGAAGTAGTACCTAAATAAGTTAAACCTCGGTAACCACAGTAAAGACGTGGGAACGAGCGACGAGATAAAGCATAAACATTAAAGTAATTAAGGAACTCCGAGAATGGAGAAGCACCTAAGGAATGACAGTCGTGTCAAGATGAATGACAATAAGCTCCAAGGAGCAGTTATCCAACTAGGGGATCAAGGAAGAGCCAACGAGGCTACTAAATATAATGTGAACAATACCGTGACCGGTATGAGTTAACCCAAAAACCGCCAGTACCGCGCACTTGCCACGGCAAGTGCAGTAATAGCGGGACCAATAAGAAGAGCTTTGACAAGCTATCAGTACTTAGCAAAGTACCAGAATGGCGAATGAAGCCAATATAGCAACACGAACCCTAAGAATTCTGAAACGAAACCTTGGAAAGGCCTAAAGGCCTCCACTGTATAAAGAATATACCGGTCAGCAAGAGGCTAGACCTGGTAAGAAGCAACCGGCATTGAAATGCCGCAAAGAGTTTACTTTCAAGACTCAAACTTTTCTTCAAAACATGAAATTTTCCAAAAACCCCCAAAGTTTTAAAACCAAACCAGTGAACCACGATAAGTTATTATAGGACCATATAAGAGGAGTTGGCAACAGAATACTTCACTTAGGCGTGACCGACACTACAAGTGTACACAAACGAGACATGGAACAACCGCACTCCAAAGGAGCTTGCGGGCCTGACAGACCAGTTATGAGTTAGTCGGGTAAGTGGTAACGTATCAATAAGATACTCCATGTATGTATACAAGTAGAGTACGGTACACGGGAAGTAGCCCACTCCATACTACGGACGAAAGAGCCAATTCAAACCGAGACAGTTGGACACTTCGAATGATCGAAGAACATAAGAAAACTTACCAAGAATCCAATAAGGTGACAGACCTAAGGATATAACATTAATAAGCGCGAGAAGCACAGAGTATTAAGCACAGACATGAGGAACCAGGGAGAAAATACCTAATAACTGGAATGGATACCAGTGTAAGCAATAAGATGAATACCTTAATTGATCATATCAATGTTTGATAAACGGGATAGAATTCCCACTTTATACCTCACTGAAGAGAATAATGACCAGACCTAGAAGGTATTAGAAAGTACCAAGGATCTACCCAATAATGGGAGACATTACAACCCTAAACGGGATAGTCAAGGACATAGCCGCAAGGCGAAGTCACAACTGAACATAACCATGAGTACAAGCCAAATGTAATGGCATTACTCAGTAACACCCAGGAGCAATCCGAGAAGGGTGCCGGAGTCAACAGTAGTTGAACGAAATATGTTGAGAACACAAGTGTTTAAGCAAACACTCGGGTAGAACCCGAAGGGATCCCTCGTAACACGGGATACCCTAGATTGCCAGAGGGCATAAACAACTATCAAGTTATTTAAAAGGGCCTTCCATGTCTGGAAGTGTGACGAGACAACCATATCTAAAACCCAGTAATACCTCCAAACCATTTAATGGTATACGGAGAAGCAAAAACCTATATAAACAGCCCGCATGGAGCATGACTCGAGGCAAGGTGGCTTGTAAGCCGATAAAACCAACTACAATACGTAGATCCAAACGTTGTAAAACATATGCATAAAGGCATAAGAGGAACAGTGGAGAACGAACCACTACCTTAAGTGGGGGATACCACTTGTTATTATGGGGCCTATGGAGCGGCATTCGCGTGAATCCTCCAGAGAAAGGCTACCACCTAAGTATGTAATGTGAAACCGCTAGAGCGGTGTAGCAAAACTTGAGCATGTGTATATTGCCAATGAGTATACGAACTATAGTAGAGTAATCAGTTGAGTAGTGAACACTGTATGTGTACCATATGAACTGCAGAGTAAGCAGTGCGCAAGTGCGCAGAGAGATTTAAAGAGTAGTGTATGTTGTTGAGCCACAGTGTAAATGGCGTGAACACCTAGGCGGAAGCTAAAGTAGTAGCGGATGCCATGAAAATGAGAAAGACCAAGGTACGCAGTGAGCGACCATTGTGAGAGTATATTCAGATAGTGATCAGAAGTTGATGAGAAAATGTGGTAATGGAGACATGATCATTCCTATCTCATGAGAGATTTACTGTCAAGGGTTTACGCTTCTGCACTCTGTATGACTGAGTGTTTTGGTATTGCACTTGTGCGGTGATGATCGAGTGGGAGAGCCAGGAATTGAGAAATGTCAACAAAGCCTGTTGAGTGAGAATTTAGAGAGATAACCGTGCGGCCATTGGCTAAAGATGCACAAAGAACGTGGGCAGTAACCCACAGGGCCCAGGATCGATATGTGGAAAAAAAATGCAGAGTAGTATGAATGAAGAACTCTGGCACAGAACCAAGAAACAAACATAATCCATGAGCCACTATTAAACGAGGAAGCACTGCATGCTAAGTAGTAGCTTGACCTCAACCGACAACAAGTCGGGAAAAATAAGTGAATAATCACAAAGGTATACAGTGTTATACGAAGTAGATTCCCAGAGAACTGGAGAGGCAATCTATAAATCATCGAATTCGCATACGGTAAGAGATACCAAGCGACGATTGATATACATTGAGAATACCAAAGAGTGAATTAAGCTCTAGTTATCAGGTCACGCAGCAGAAGCTTGTGGACCGTGATTCAGGGTTAAGTATACCTATGTCATAAACCCCTTGAAGCCTTAGAGGCTAGAACCGAACCCGGTTATGAGTTAATTAACCGTACTGAAGTTAAAACACTTCATAATACTCGAATTAATGAACCAATGTTCAGTGATAACATATGGTTGGTTACGCGGGCGTAACCCCTTTTAAGGGGGGTAGGGCGAGAAACCGCTTAGAGTATGTTTTACGTATTGGTGCGTAAACTACTATGTGCATAGCACAAAAGAAATTATTTTGATGATTGGAACTCATGTTATAAACATGTCTACCCATTCATCGTGTAAGTATGAGTATTGTGCATGAGAGATGCAAGTAATGAGAATGTAATTATATGAAAAGAGGAGTAGAGAAACTCCTGGGGAATGAGAATCCCTATAGTATATGTCTAGTGAGATTAGACATGAGTTATGATGAGTATGAATCGGCATGAAACCGATGTGTAACCTAAGAGGGAGTGAGTTCCCTAGGTGATTTTATTTGAGAATGATAGATGGAGTGAGTTCCATCCTTTGGAGTTGTATGTTATGTGTTTTAAATTGAGCAACAATTTGAGTAAATGAAGCCATAAGTATGGAATACCTAGGTAAAGTAGTGAAGCAATGAGAATGACAAATGACCTAAGTACTAGGAACTAGAGATTAATTGAAACGAATTGTTTCGTGAATATGACTAGAAAGAGTAAAAGATAGAAAACGAAAATGTTTGACTATCTGATTGTTTGAAACTGACGTGGGAGGTGGAACTTGATCTGCTAGCGATCAAGGGAAACCGAACACAAATTGGGGTGGAAGGATAGTTCAACACTGATGCTGATCACATCAGGGTTAGATGATTCCTGAAGCTCCCTATAGTGGTCACAAGTAATCACGCTAAGAAAAGATACAGCTACCATAAATCTGATTTGGAGTTGTGTGATGTTTTAAAAAGAATTTTCAAACAGATTTTGGAAAAAGAATTTCCTTCAAGTATGAAGATGGAAATGAAACTGGTTTTGAAACCGCTATCACCCGCCGATGGCTGAGCCTTAAGTCTTGATGACCGGTAGAACGGTGGGCGTGTATTAGTTTTGAAACCATTGCACCGTACGTGCGGCGGTCCTAAGTGACCGGTTGGGGCGGTGTCAGTGTGTGATTTTTCCAAAGGCAGCGGGACGGGGAGAGTACCCTGAGATGTTCCTGTGTTGAGTGAGTCAACCAGAGTGCCTGAGGATATGTATATGTGTAACGTTTTGATCAGAACCGAAGGGACCGTGGGCCAGAGAGAGTAAGTGCCCATTTGTCATGAAACGGCCGTGAACCAGAAAGAGTAAGTGTTCAACGTGACCGGTACCTGAGGGATCAGTAGTATATCACTCAACATGGATTCGAGGACTGTAGTGCCTTCTTGTCTTCGGACCGATTCCATGGAGAGAGTAAAAAGAGTATTTTTGATTGCTATACATGCTGTGATATGTGTGTGGTATGTGTAGTATGAAATGAGACTGACTTGTGGAGTCAGTAAGGTTATACATGTATTATAACCTTGGCATAGTACGCCATGAGAGTAACCATCTAGATTCACCAACTTTGAGGACAAAGTTCCTAAGGGGGGTAGATTTTAATACCCCGGATCTAAAAATGGTGATTAAATTACTCTAATAAAATTATTAAGGGCCTAATGGTGCCTAAAGAGTATTGGTAAAAAGAATAAAACCAAAAGAAAAGAGAAAACGCTTGAAAAGCGAAAAACGCTAAAATGCGCGTTAAATGAGTATAAGAGATATATGATCTCGAGAGGGTCCGAGATGGATTCCTAAGGCTTAGTTAGGCCTAATTAGTATACGGGAATGATTCCCGGAGAAAACGGATCCAAATAATGGATTAAAAATGCTAACGGAGTTTTAAGCACGTTTTTCGAGAAAAACCCGAAAACGTGACTTTAAGTGGTCAAACGGACCCGTAAAAATTATAGTTGATTATATAACTATAATTAAGAATTAATGGAAGCTTAATAACCATTAAAATTAATTAAACGAGAAAATTCCGGAAAACGGACCCGGTAAATGAATAGTGACTAACCGGGAGACGAAACGCGTTTAATTCGAAAAGACGAAAAACGACCCGGGCCATTAATTAGTGTGGGCCGGTTTTGATTAATGAGTGTACACCCATTAATAGCTTGCTAGCTATTAAGTAATAACAAGACAAATAAATAAATAAGTAAAGTAAATAGTATAAAGTGAAAAAGTAAAATAAAAAGCTTACCTCCTCACCTTCTCCTTCATTCACGATTGCCCAGTACGTTGAAACTCCCTCTTCTTCCTCTGTAAATCGCGAGACCAAGCAGCAAACCCCTCTCCTTGTCTCACCTTCAACTTGCTCATTCCTCCACCGAATCACGCGAAATTGGTACCGTTGAACTCGTCTCGGTGAGAGCTTCGATCTCCACCCATCAAAGTTTCGTTTCCTCCGTTTTCATCTCCATCGACGTGAGAGCTTTTGGAGTTTGAAGGGTAGATTTCAACCCTTCTTCTCTTCCTTAGTGCCTTAAGGTAAATATAAGTAGGTATATATACCATTTCAAGCTTATTCTACCAAATGTGAGACTTTTTCCCTCACGTGGAAATTTCTTATCGTTTCAGCCGAACCACTTTGTTTTTGTGGGGGTTTGGAAACTGCTCCATTTGATTGTCAAGCCACACATTTGGGTTCTCTAAGGTAAAATCTAAACTAAGCTTTGTAAACTAGCTCTTTAAATATTAGGTTGTGTGGAGGGAAAAATTGAATTGACTTGTGGTTATATGTGCGATGGAATATGGTTGTAGCTAGCAAACCATATTCCTTGTGTGGTGTGGAAAACAAGAGGAGAAAGAGAGAGAGCAAGAGAACGTGGGAGAAGAGAAGAGAAATCAGAAAAGAAAGAAAAACTAGCAAGGTAATGAACTTACCTTGGGTTGTTTTGTTCTCTGTAAACCGATTTTGAATGTAAATAAATAACCATGAGCTAGTGTAGTCTTGTACTACAATATTGGTTTTTGAGTGAGGAAGCTTTAATGCTGTTTGGGGATGCAAAACAAACTTAGAAACTGAGCTTGTATTGTGGATAACAGAGGGGAAATTAATGTGTTGCTGTAAGGATGTTTATTGTTGTAATAACAGGGATGTAAAAACTGATTTTTGGTGGTTGTTGTAGTGTGGTGTAAATGCTAAGAATGTAGTTAAGTTATGGCAAAATTTGTTTAGGAAATAATGTCATTGGAGTGCTTGGAATGGCATCAGTAAGTGAGGTTTGAATGGTTTAAGGAAGAAACCAAAATCTGTTACAAACCGATAGAAAACAAGAGAGAAAACAAGGTTGTAAGTGTAAAAGAATCTAAGTAAAATGAGCTAGATTGGTGAGTGTACTTGGTGTTTGGTTTAAGGTGATTAAGGTGGGTAATTAGCCACTAAAACATGAAGATTTTAGTTGGTGAAGGTTGGTTAATTAATGGGCAAAGAGAGGACCTGTAACAGATGAAGAAACTGTAAAATTTGCAAAATCTGTAGCAGGGTCCGGGACCTAGGTCCAGGACCAAGTCCCGGACCACCCCTATTTTACCCCCCGAGAGTTGTTTGTTTGTTTGGTCCGGGTCTTAACCCCATGACCAAGTCCCGGACCATGAGCACTTTTCAACCCGAGAATTCCCTGCTATGTTGGTCCGGGTCCTAGTCCCATGCCCAAGTCCCGGACCATACTCAATTAAATAGCCGAGAGTTTGAACCATGGTTGGTCCGGGACTTAAGTCCCGTGTGAAGTCCCGGACCAGACCAGAAATAAAAAAAAAAATAGTTTTAAATGGTTTAAAAGCTAGGGAATGATTTGGTAAGGATATTATTGGTTAATTAGCACTTGACTAATGACATGTGAAGGTCATTAAGGGCTTAGACAAGACTGAGAGAGAAGTGAGAACTCAAATTAATAAAAGTAATACCGAGAAAACGGGATAACGGGGTAACTACGGGAGTAACATTTTATTATGTTCCGTATGATGTTAGTATTAATAATAATGTTTGAAACATTATCAGAGAGTCGTGCATGACCCGAGCATGGTGAGATGCCACGGTAAAGTAAAAACCCCGGTGAAAGGTATGATTTTCTCATGCCCCGTATGCTAACCGAGTTACTCTGATTTGTGTGTTTGTGTGCCGGCTTAATCAAGATTAAAGCATGAAAATAATCCCTTGTTTGATTATGTATGCCTTGATGTATGTTGAATGAGCTAACATACTTGTATGCCGGTGTGGTCTAACTTAGTGCATAGACCGACTCTTAGTGAGTACTGATTGACTATAAACTCGTTGAACGGGTAGTCACATAACCAATGGTATTATGCAAACACACACAAGCTATCGATTAAAGTATAACGATAACACAAACATATGAACTCCCTAAAATGCGAGGAGATGTACGGGTTGAGTATATACCCGATAACGGTTAGAGAACCTTATTGAAACAATCCACGAAATAAATATGAGTGGAGAGATAAATGACCTCCATCGAGAGGATTGAAGTTAGTCCAATAATGTAAACATATAAGAAAGGTAAAAGAGACCTAAGGGACTATGTGACTCCTTGAGATACGGTCGACCTCTTATATGAGGATTTTACCCGGTATAAGAAAATATCCTAATGTACAAGCATGTGATTGTGAGGGTAACACTTAAACCTAAGATTACCCGAATTTAAGTAAAGTTTCCAAAGTCATTAGAAACATCGAGAATGATGCTTCTAGACTAATATACATGATGTTATTATAACTCCGAGAGAGGAGTGTATGGAAACGAGAGTAGTCCGAGAGTAGTCGGACCTAAGTAAAAGAGATAGGAACTAAGAGAGAGTTCCGTGAGCTAGTTGAACCTTCCCACCATGCTAGACCCAGAGTAGGGTCGAAACCGGGGAAGTAAGACTATGCTAGAGAGCCATGAGTTTTGGCTTAAGTATGTATAAGAGTAACAAGCGTGACGTAGGAGACCTGTAGTGTCTCGAGAATCTACAAGAGCTTGAGTATGAATAACCCGAGAGAAAGGGGTGAGTATATGTATGAGTAACCCGAGAGAACGGGTAAGTATAAGAATGAATAGCCCAAGAGAATGGGTGTGTATACGAATGAGTAACCCGAGAGAACGGGTAGTATAAGAAATAGTAACCCGAGAGAGAGGGTGAGGTATCGAATAAGTAAACAAGGCATAGTGAGGAACAACCCTCAATGCCTAAGAGTAACCAGTTACCACTAACAACATTGTTATGTTAGTTAGGAATCGTGTCCCGTGATTGGATGTAGATTCCTTGTGTGATATACATTTATTGTATTGCCATGATGCATGTTGTTTGATTAAAATGAACTCCATGTATATCCGACCCAAAGTAGTCGGCGTACCGCGGTTAGCACGCGGTATATGCGAATTTCATGCGCAGCGAAAGCTGACCCCCTAGGGGGAACGTTTTTAGTGTGCAGGTACTTGAAGCTGACCACCGTTCGAGAGAGTAGGACGGGGACTGCTGTGAGCATGGGTAGTTAGATTGTAATTACTTATGCGTTTGAATGAGGTGTAAGTCCAAGTATGTTATCGGCATCCGTATATTGTAGATACGGTATAGTAGAGATATGAATTGAGTTTGTATTTGTATGAAGTACTCGGTTGTTCCAGTTCATCAGACCGTTACGGTATGTAAGAAAGGCCTGGTTAGCCACATGGGTGGCTAACGGCGTTGTTTCACCCCTCGTTGTAATTAGAGTTCCGCTGCGTGAGTAGGAGTACTTAGTAACAGTTCCAGAGGTAATGATGAGATTAACGGTTGGGGTGTTACAAACATAACCTTGGAAGGTTTAGCAAGCAAAGAGGGGATGCAATAATGCTTAGGGAGAAGTTATATTGATTGGGAAGGAAACACTTTGGATAGTTGGAGTTTTAGACAAAAAATTACATGTTGGAAAAAATAAGGAGATAAGTAACAAGTGTTAGGAATTCTTGTAAGGATTGAGAAAATGGTTAAGGAGGGTTTAGAGGATGTTCTAAGGTGAGTTTAAGTGCCTATATGGTATTAAGACATAATGGGACACTTGTGGAAGAGTTGGGCATTTTACAAGAAAGGAGATAAGTGTTTAAGGGTATAGAAGATGAGTATTCTGGCATGTCCGAACTTCCGTCCGAATTTGGAAGCTCGGACATGCCCTGTTGCGATTAAAATTTCTGAGTCTCGACCAGAGTCTGAACTACAGTCCAGACTTAGATGTTCGGACACTTGAAATTTTTCCATTGATTTTTCTGGACCTATATCCGAACATAGGGAAGCTCGGACACATGTTCGGACACACGTCTGGTTACACCCTTTTGAGTCTCGACTTGCGTCTGAACTTGGGAAGCTCGGACACAAGTTCGGACCCGGTGCTGTTTTGACCAAAAACTTTGTTTAAGGATAGGAAATGATATCTAATGGTGGGGATTGATATGTAATGATAAAATAAGGTTGTTTAAGACATGTTTGGTGGGTAACAATGATAATTAAGTGGGTGAATAAGTATAAGGTATGAGGAGAAGTGATTCACTTAAGATTAAGTTTATAAGAACTTAAGTGGTGTTAGATGGGGATCATTAGTGACAAAGTGAGTTAAGTAAGTTAGCTTTATTGGAAAAGTAATTGACAACCTAAAATTGAATTAATGTTTTAGGGCTTGAGTATTTGGAACTTGGAGGAGAGTAAGCAACCGGAAAACCAACGGTGAACGGTACAGTTCTTCTTGTGACCTGTTTGCTAACGAGGTGTCCCTCGACTTGTGTGCTATTTGTTTTTGTGTGCTCACTAAACAAGATAAACAATGCAACCGGAACATTATGTTTATTGCATTGTTATGTGATGTTTGAAAACTAACACAACTTACCATGAGAACTTACTAACCAACGTTTAGTAAGGAATTGTGTGAGACTAAGGAACGCTCCCTAATATTAGTTTGTTAATAACCGAAAGAGGTTTTAACCAACAAACATCGTCTTGAGACTTCTACTAACTAGAACTTAAGGGGGGAGTGCGGAACCCGAGACTGACTCCGGTCATGCATGCTAAGGAAAAAGGGGGTCGGTATCTATAGCAGATCCGACTTCCGCTTAAGGACTTGTCTTCGGACTTGTTGCCTAGGGTCGGTTGCCGGCTCAACTACATTGGACATCCAATCCAAGGTAGGAGGCATTAAGATGGTGCGGTAGGATCACCTAAATCCTAAATTATAAGATAAGTTGTTTATTCAACCAATGGAGTTAACAGCTCATTGGCTAAGGTTGCTTTTGACCCGACAAAAATAAACATTGAGGAAAGAAACAATCATTTCTATTTAAAGAGTGGTTTGTATTCTAAGATTAGATGATGTTTAAGATAAGTTGCGACCATTCCTATCTAGAGGATGGTTTGTAATATAAGACTGAGATAAGCTACATCCATTCCTATTTAAAAGATGGTTGTTTTCTAAGACTATGGTAAGACTAAGATTGAGGTAAGATAAGGTTGGACTGAGATTAAGAGGGAACATAACTTAAGGAGTTAAATAATTGACTCACTAATTAAGGGAACACATTAAGTCGTTCATTGTGTTTGATCTTTGATTGTTCATAATTGGTTTGTTGTTTATTGCACTTCTATTAGTTGTGCATCTAATCAACTCCATGCTATCGACAATTAGTCGTCGTAGCCACGTTAGCTTGGGGGGCCATGAGAGGATCGTACCAGCATTCGTGCTGACCCCTTTGGGGGATGTTTTTACTACACAGGTGACCGTCAGGTGGCAGCCGTCACGAGAGTAAGATGGGGTATAAGTGTTACGGGTTAAGTGTGGCCTACGAGTTGTGCATGTACACTCGTATGGCAAATTGAGTTAGTAAGATGTATAGGATGTGAGGGGATTATAAGAAGGATACGTATTTAGTTAAGATTTGTATGTACTAATGTTTGGTATATCTGTAGTCAGACCGTGGCAAGTCCTGGAATGTATTGAATCCGCTGCAGAGTTTGTATATATAGTGGTAAGTTTGTGATAACCATGATTGGATTGAGATGGGGTGTTGCAGTAATCAAAATCATAAAATAGTATTCATCATTAACTTATTAACATAAGTACCTCCATTGTCCTAATTTTAGTTGGAAAAATATGTTAATGATATACATATATATATGGCGCACTACTATCATCATAGAATAATTGATTTTAGCTGCACCTATTAGTAAAACATAAAACAGTATAGTCGACAACTAACTTGGAGTTTTGAAAATTATTTTGTAAGCTTGTGTTGTTAACCCTTGGAAAATACTCCGATATATGTATATATTATCTGGATTTCATGACATTACAAAATTAAAACACGTCTCACACATCAATGCATTGACCATTAGTTTTCATACATAGATGACTCCGACAACATGTCGAGTTATATTCCTAACCATTTTTACATAAGGAACATCTTATATGATGTTTTTTTTCAGATAATCCTCCCTCATTCTGGATGTGAACTAAATCCTGGCCACATGTGGCTACATAATGTATGTTGATAACATCAAAACCCACCACATGATGCTTTATAATATTTCCCTTCCACATTGTATTTGTTTTTTTCAATACAACTAGAAATATAGCGTAGCTCATGAATGCCTTTAACAATTTTCCAATACATATATTTAGATAACCAATGTCAAATTTGACATTCTAGCTCTAATTCAAGCTGGTGTCAAAACACAATTTTCTATTGTCTCAGACCTCAAACAAAAAGGATATCACAGATTCAACGTTTCCTTAAATTCTAAGAGTACTTATTTTCAACTCATTTTTGTTCATAGTCATGGCATTTATTCCTGTTTAAATTGAACAGATCCACTGAAATACCCCGTAATTAAAAATAGCGATTAATTAGGCTAATAAATAATTTAGAGGCTTAATTAAGTATAAATAATCATGAGGGAACAAATCCCGAAGAAAACGGATCCTTAAAATGGATTAAAATCACTAACGAACCTTAAAGCGCGTTTTTTCGAGGTAACCGGGGAAAACGTGTCTTTAAGCGGGTCAAATAGACTCGTAACAATTTTGGTCAACTAAATAATCATTAATAAATATTAGTGAAGCTTTAGGACCAATAAAATCAATAAAACGAGAGATTTGTAAGGGACTTCTCGAAAGTCGCTAAGCCCATGACGACACTGATGAAGAAAGATGCACTGTTTGTATGGACACACGAGTGCGAACTATCATTCCAGAAACTGAAAGACTCATTGACCTCAGCGCCCGTCCTTACTCTTCCAGAGGGCACAGAGGGATTTGAGGTATACTGGATGCATCAGGCAAAGGAATGGGATGCGTACTCATGCAGCATGGCAAGGTGTTGCTTATGCCTCTCGCCAGCTGAAAAAGCATGAGGAGAATTACTCGACTCACGACTTAGAGTTAGGAGCCATTGTCTTCGCCTTGAAGATATGGCGACACTATCTCTATGGGGTAAGCATCACCATCTACTCTGACCATAAGAGCTTACAGTATGTATTCACACAGAAAGAACTGAACTTGAGACAGAGAAGGTGGATGGAATTTCTTTCAGACTATGACATCAACTTGCAATATAAGGAAGGGAAGGCAAACATTGTAGCCGACGCCCTGAGCCGTCGAGCACACTCGCTCCATTCGCTACTCGCTTCTTCTAGCTTGGTTGACGAGGTGCGAGACGCTCAGTTGAGCGACCCTTACCTAACCGAAATCAGACACAAGATCGAGAATGGTACATTTGAGAAGAAAAAGTATGATTTTAAGCTACATGAAGATGGTTTGATTTGGTTGAATGGCAGGCTATGCGTCCCCCGAAGCAATGCTGAGCTAAGGGATCGCATCCTGCGAGAGTCACACTGTTCCACATTGTCAGTCCATCCGGGAGCCTCCAAGATGTACAAAGACATGAAGAGGTACTTCTGGTGGTCTGGAATGAAATCAGACGTGACAGAATTTGTATTGAGATGCTTGACATGCTAGAAGGTAATATTTGAACACCGTAGACCGGGCGGAATGGTACAATCTATGCCAGTTCCGGAGTGGAAATTTCATGATATCTCCATGGATTTTGTTGTAGGACTCCCACTGCTAGGGGAGGACTCAACATGATCTGGGTTGTAGTAGATCTTACCAAGGTTGCCAGATTCATACCGATGAAGGACACCTGGAAGGTAGTAAAGCTAGCTGAGCTTTTCGATAAGGAGATTATCAGACACCACGGAGTCCCTAAGACTATAGTATGACCGCGACACCAGGTTTCTTTCGAGATACTGGAGAGCTACAAGGGAAGCGTTGGGTACAGAATTGAAGTTAAGTACCGCCTTCCATCCTCAGACCGACGGTCAGACAGAAAGGACCATCCAGACACTGGAGGACATGCTTCGGGCATGTGCCTTGGACTTTCAGGGGAGTTGGTTAGATAAGCTTCACCTTATCGAGTTCTCGTATAATAATAGTTATCACGCCTCGTAAGATGTCGCCTTTCCAAGCTCTATACGGTAGACCTTGCCGTACACACTTGTGTTGGGATAAGTCAAGTGAAGCGGTCATAATAGGACCGGAGTATCTTGAGCAAGTGCAAGCTGAAGTGCAACAAATCCGAGCTAACATGAAGGCAGCCCAAGATAGACGAAATCCTATGCGGATGTGAGACGACGCGACCTTGAGTTCGCCGTGGGCAACCAAGTGTTCTTGCGAGTTTCACCTATGAAAGGTGTCTTCAGATTTGGTCAGAAGGGCAAGCTAAGCCCAAAGTTTGTAGGGCCGTACACTATCACCGAAAGAGTTGGATCCGTAGCCTACAGGTTAGCACTACCTGAGGACTTGGGGCGTGTCCATGATGTATTTCATGTGTCACAACTCAAGAAGTATATTGCTGATCCTTCTCATGTGTTGGAGCCCGAGCACTTATCCATTGAGCCAAACATGAGATATGTCGAAACCCCAGTGAGAATCCTTGATAGGAAGACCAGAGACACTCGCCATAAGTCTATACGAATGGTGAAGGTCCTATGGTCAAACCATAATGTCGAAGAAGCGACATGGGAATTGGAAGATGCCATGAAGGCTAAGTACCCACAGCTGTTCATAGACTAGATAGTCTAGCATTTAGCAATACGGGTACGGGTCGTACCCCTTTTAAGGGGGGTAGAGCCCTTCTGCTTTTGCATTGCTTCGGGGTAAGCATTGCTTAGTGTATAGGTATGGTAACAGATTTTGTATGGCACATGTAGTGTAAGTGAATTGGTATGTGTATGTATGTGTAATGTGTAGTGTATGAATGTATTTGTACGTTGATGATGGATGATGTATGTGCAATGTGTATGTGAATGGTAATGTTGTATTGCGTAATGTGGAATGGTATGCATGTGAATTGTGTATGTTGCTGAACCGTGTATGTTTGCAATGTGGAATGAAGTGAACACCTCATAGGTGGTAGTAAGACACATTAGTGCAATTGGTTTGCCCAATGAGTAGAATTACTTAAACCATTAACCTTGAGCAACTTTGAGGGCAAAGTTTCTTAAGAGGGGTAGATTGAAATACCCCGTAATTAAAAATAGCGATTAATTAGGCTAATAAATAATTTAGAGGCTTAATTAAGTATAAATAATCATGAGGGAACAAATCCCAAAGAAAAACGGATCCTTAAAATGGATTAAAATCACTAACGAACCTTAAAGCGCGTTTTTCGAGGTAACCGGGAAAACGTGTCTTTAAGCGGGTCAAATAGACTCGTAACAATTTTGGTCAACTAAATAATCATTAATAAATATTAGTGAAGCTTTGGGACCAATAAAATCAATAAAACGAGAGATTAGTAAAAACTGTCAGAAACGGGAAGAGTTGTGGGTAGAAACATAAATAACCAAGAGTTATGTGTCCACTTTGAAAATAAAAAGTAAAAGTGTTATGTGTGTGTGTGTGTCCGATCGGACCCTCCCCTCACACTCCCCTCTATTTACAAAAGACAAAAATAATTAAGTAAACACTCACCTCACCTTTATTCTTCTCCTCCATTTCACTCCCTCTCTCACGTGAACAACCCCTCCTCACTCTCTCTTTCTTCTTCTTCTACCTTCAACCGATTTCCATGGTGAATAAGGAAACACACAAAAACTACCACTTCTCTCCATATGTTAACCCATTAAACTTGCTCCAAAAATTATAAAAACTACACCATTGTCTTCCTCTCCTCAAGAGCAACATTTCCTCTTTTCAAAATCCGGAAAAGAGCACTTTCGATTTTATGGGTATCCCATTTGGAGTTTCAACACCACCATTAGAAGGCCCTCCTTCTCCTTGTTCTATTAAGGTAAAAACATCTTAAAAACTCCATCTTTTTCTAGCCTCAAAGGCAAAACGAAATTCATGAACTAAACCCTTGTTCTTCCTCTTGTTCTAGCCGATTTTGGCTTGTTGGTGGAGTTGGAAATATTGTTCTTGAGCCACTCCAAGCTCCATTTGCACCCTTGAAAGGTAATATAAATTCTAAACCCTAGAATGTGCATTAGAACTCAAATAATGTTTAAGGTTAGTTTTAGTATTGAATGTGTGTATGTATGGGGTGATAATATTAGATTGGTTGAGAGACTAAAACCGGTAGAGAGAAGAAGGAGAGAAGAAGAAGAAGAACAAGAAGAAGAACAAGAAGAAGAAAGAAAATCTAGAAGGAAAACAAGGTAAGAATGCTCGTTGTGTAACTTGTATATATTTGTATATGTAACAGATTTTAGAAATGAAAATGTGTATTGTAAATGGTATTTTGTAGTAGAGTAATGTATAAGAGGATATAAGTATTTTGAAGCTTTAAAAGATATGTTAAAACTTGTTAAAACAGATTGGGAAAGATGTGTTTGAGTGCAGGAATTTTTATGAGTGTTTTAGTGTTGGTATTGCATATGGGAGCTTGTATAGTCTTGGTTGTTTATAAACAGGTGAGATGATAACAATGTGGATAAAAACAATGTGGTGAGAGTGTAAAATATAGGGGAGGTTATGTCAAAATTTTGGTAGGATTAGAACACTTAGAGAATTGAAAACTAGATGAATGACATAGGTTGTAACAGTTTTGATTGAAACAAATAGAGTGTGTATTAGGAGGGATAGGTAATGTAGTTATAATGTGTTAGAGGAGTTAGAAATGACATTAGAAGAGGGAGCTATTGTTGGGAGAGTGTTAGTATCAAAATCTGTAGCAAAATGCATTAAGGAAGAAAACTGTGTAAGTGTTGAGTTGAAATTAAGAGAATTGTGTATATAAGTTAGTATAGAGTTGTGTAATGAATTAGGAAATGAATTATCATGATTTAGGGTGTTTAAATTGCACAAAAACATGTTAGGATGTATCTAGGAAGATTGGGGAAACAATGGGTGAAATTAGGAAAGAAAATAAAATCTGTAGCAAGGTTCTGATTCCGTCCGACCCAGACGGTGAGTCGGACGTGGGTCGGACGGGGCTTGAGAAACAAAAACCAAACTTTCTAGAATGGTCCGACCCAGAGCCGTGAGTCGGACGTGGGTCGGACATGGCTTAAACTACGGACCATGAACTTTCTGGAATGGTCTGACCCAGGTGTGGGTCGGACATGGGTCGGACATGCAAATTTTTACAATGTCGAAGTTTCTGACTTCGTCCGACCCAGACGGTGAGTCGGACGTGGGTCGGACGGAGCTTGGACGACAGGACCAAAACCTTCTGGAATGGTCCGACCCAGAGAGTATGGGTCGGACGGAATAGTGCTGGGTCGGACAGGGTAAATTTCTAGGAACGAACTTTACTGGAATGGTCCGACCCAGGGCTTGGGTCGGACGGTGGGTCGGACGGCCCTATACTTACAAAGAAAAAAAACAGTAAGCTTATAACTATATTATACATATATATATATATATGTATACCCACCTAACATATGTATATATATGTGTATGTAAATTATGGACAGTAATAGAAAGTAAGTAAAATGAGATATAAGGTGTATGTAAAGGCTTAGTGAATATGGGTTAGTAAACATAAAAGTAGTTGAGTTAAGATTAATAATTGTTAAATTAATCATTCAATTGTATGCATATCATAGGATTTGATTTGTGACACCGGAAGGACGTTTGGAAACACGTACGACGGTGAACGGTATGGATTCCTCATGCCCCGTATGCTATCTTGGTTACTCTGATTGTGTGTTGTGTGCTAATTGATCACCAAATAAGATAAATGCACGAATCGGAGTTAATATGCATACTTGTGAATATGTAGTGTTGTATGTTGTGAATGTCTTTCTTAAATCTTAGTTTGTATAATTCATGAAATGTTTGGATGAATATGAATGTGTGTATGTATGATGTATTGTACTGTGACCGATTGTGATGAGTTTGGACTTCTAACTTATTCCTAACAAGCTAACCATCCTAACTTAAATTGGTAATTAAATTGGAATGAGTAGAAGTCTGATATAGTTTCGGCCACGCGTGAGGATGCGGAGTCACGAGAGGTTGGCTCCAATTCCTGACTCTTAAACTGGTCCGCGGCCCAAATCCCTTAAGTGGGTAGCATCCCGGATTGGTGAGTCAAGTAAATCCCGGAGGTGGGACGGCGTAGTCCCCAGGGCCGGAGGTCCCGACGACTTAACTTGAGTATAAGTAAGTAAGTAAGAATGAGTAAGTAAAGTAAATGAAAGTAAGTAATTGTAAGTAAGAAAAAGTAAGTGATGAGTAAAAGAGTAAAGCATTCCGATTAACCCGGATGCATAATTTGGCTAACCTTGTGAAGGTAAGTGAGATGTATGCTATGGTATTGTTGCCTTGATTTGTGTAATGAAATGTATAACATGTATGTTGAATGCAAAGCATGTATGTATGAAAATAATGAACTGCATGTTTAGTGGACGTCAAATAGTCGGCGTGCCCTAGCTAGCACGCGGTATATGCGGAGTCTATATGCAGCGTTTGCTGAGCCCCTTGGGGCACCATTTTTACTACACGCAGGTACCCGTGAAGGATGAAGACTAGGAGAGTTGAAGTTTAATTTTCCTGTCTTTCTTTTGGTTTGTAAACAATGAATTATGATGGGTGTACTAAGTAGTGCATGGCTACAGTTTTTGAATAGCCGGTATACCATGGGGTACACCTTTTTGGATTTTGGATAGAATGGGAATTGGTATAGATGAGTAGTTGGTAACTCATTCTTTTGGAACTTAGATCTGATGTAACTGAATATACTTTAATACTCGGTGATCCATTGATGTAAGTATTCGGTATACGGTATTTTGGTATGTAATTTAGTAGCTCGGTACGTTATGTTCATCAGACCGTGACTGTATGTAAGGTAAGCCTAGGTAGCCGTATGGGCGGCTAGCGGCGTTGTACCGCCCGCCGTAGTAAGTATGTAATATTTCCGCTGCGAACTCGTAAGATTAATAGGACGATTAGATGGTAAGCATAGAATTAGCGGTTGGGGTGTTACAAAAAGTGGTATCAGAGTGTAGTTACGCTCTGATGTCCTTAGTACCGAGCATAGGGGATTACCGAGTTAGGATTTCAACCGTCTTAAGACGGATACTTAGAAACCTAACTAGGAACTACCGTTGTTAACAACGATACCCTTAACGTTCTTATGAATGATACCTTGCTTAAATTTCAAGACCCTTAGGTCATATCATGCAAGCCTAATGTAACTGTTGAATATTCAGATGTCAGGAAGAGGTCCAGGCCGCCCTAGAGGAGGGGGCAATGACGGACCGGGCACGCAGACGATAGCTGAGATCATCGCTGCCACGGTAGCGCAGATGCTACCGCAAGTAATTCAAGCAATGCAACAATCCCAACAAAACCAACAAACTCAAGCGGGGCCAATCCCTCCCCGCCACCCAGAGAAGCAAACTGGGTAAAAGCTGTAGCGGAACTCCGCCCTCCCTGCTTTAGGGGCGAGAGCGATCCGGCTAAGCTCGAGGCCTACATCTCCGAGATGGAGACGGCTTTCGAAACCCTCGAAGCTCCTGCTGGAGTTCGAGTCAGAGTAGCAGCCTACTACCTCAAAGATGCTGCAATGGATTGGTGGAAGCTGGTTAAGCACGAGCACGTTAGAGACCCCACATTCGACTGGGATTCCTTTGCATCACTCCTCCGATCCAAGTACTTTCCGGAGCATGTAAAGACCAAGAAAAGGCTAGAGCTGGATGCCTTAAAGATGACAGACAAGATGTCTGTGGATGAGTACTATCGTACCTTTACCTCCATTCTTCGTCTTCTTCCCGATCTAGGATACACCGGCCAGGTGTTGGTCGATCGCTTCTATGGCGGTCTGATCATCGCCTACGGTACGGTATGGGCTACACGAGATTTACCTCCCTTCAGGTAAATATCAGTTAACCCTTTGTATCACTTCAATTCCTTAAATTCCTTGAATTCCTTGAATCTTTTCCCTTATCCTTTCCTTAAATGAGAATCCCGGCTAATACCTGAGATTTCAGGAGTGTTATCACACGGCTTCTCGCGTTGAAATCACTTGCCAGTTAAGGGATGAAGAGACCGCGTTGAAGCGCAAAGCCAACAACAAAAACACCAGCACTGAGGAGCCGAACCAAGGGAAGAGCTGGAAAAAGAAGAAAGGGAATTTCTTTCAGCAATCCCAAAAGAAATCCCAGGGTGAGAGCAGTGCCCATGCTGAGCAGGGCAAACCAGCTGAGCTTCTTCAGCTTGGTTATTCTGCACCGGTGGCAGCAAAGCCACTGAGATCACACCCACCTAAGGGTAAATTCCTAATCCAATTTGTATTCGTATAAGTAATGTATCTAGTATATCCACGCACACATGTGCTAACCCTCTAACCTCAGGTTCTAGCTCCGGTGCCGCCAAAACCTTCTCCGATGGCCGCACCTATGTGTAGGAAGTGCAACCAGGACCATCCTGGTAAGGACTGCTATGGGAGAGACATCAAATGCTACAACTGTCAGAAGCTGGGACACACAGCTAATAGATGCCCAGAGAATGCTAAGCCAAAGGGAAACTTTCAGAACTACAAGTAGAGAGAGGGCAAGGAGGTGGCATCTAGCGATGCACCGGCCCACAGGCACCTCAGGGACAGGGATCCCGGGGCCCACGAGGGGCGCACCCCAGAGGCAGCCTGTTCTGCATGTGATTGACCGTGATGGGTCCGGTTCGAAATCCGGCCCAGGTAATAATCTAAACCTTTAATCCTTGAAGTAGCATGTCTAAGTATTAGAGTGACTGTATGAGTGAATGCATGAGTAAATAAAATGAGTGTGTATTAAGCATGAAATGAAGTAGTTGAAACTAGTACTCACCGTAGATGAAATTTGTAACCATAGGAAGCTTTAGTATCTGTTACCCGATACCGGTAAACTTGAATCAAGAAGAGATCGACATCACCCACCACGACTACGCCAACAAATAGTGTCAGGTCATCCGACCAGGTATGATCTTATTAAAGGGATACCTGACACCTGAAGCGCAAATCTCAATCATTCGGCAATGCAACGAGCTAGGAACGGGTCAAGGTGGATTTTACATACCCGAATTCCCCGGTGGAGCGAAGATGAAGCTGAAGATGATGTGCTTGGGAAAGGACTGGAATCCTTATACCAAGACATACCAGGAGACACGAACACAAGATGGAGCGACGCCACCGACAATACCACCAGAGTTTCAGACACTCATCACACAAGCAGTAGAACTCGCACAACAATGTGAACCTGAACCGATCCCCGCACTTGAAGCGGATCTCTGTATCGTCAACTTCTACGAGAAAGAAGGACGACTTGGGTTACACCAAGACAAGGACGAGACAGCGGAATCTCTCGAACAGGGAGTGCCCGTAGTGTCTTGGTCCATTGGTGATGAGCCGTATTCCTGTATAGCGAGCAGAAGCATGTGGACCTCGCACAGAAACTGGTATTGAGATCAGGAGATGTCCTCATCATGGGTGGAAACTCTAGGATGCTGTATCACGGGATCAACAAGATTAAGTTGAATACGGCACCGCCGGCAATAATCAATGCCACACACATGAAACCAGGACGCCTGAACCTTACCTTTAGAAAGTATTAAATTCCTAGTATCATGTAATCTATTAGTAACGTGTATTAGAGACACGGTATGTATGATGGTTGGTTTATCAATAAAGAGCAGTGTTGATTTAATTCCACTTGTGTCCACCATCAATACTTATCCAATTGTGAATCCAATAGGTTGTGGACTCGGTACCGAAGGTAACCTGAGCATCCTCACGAAGCACAAGCCGGCAGAAGCGGCACCATCCTAACGGGAACCTTCCCAGTAAATGGCATTGATGCCAATGTGTTATTCGACTCCGCGCCTCTCACACTTTCGTATCACCATCCTTTGTGAAGAGGTTGAAGCTAGATGCGGATGAGCTACCGAACTTCATGGTTACTCTCCCATCGAAGGAGCGAGTAAAGTGCACCAAGTATTATCAATCAGCCACAATCCAAATTAAAGGTGAATCGTTTCCCATTTCCTTCATCGAATTCAATGGATTGGGATTCGACGTAATCATTGGAATGAATTGGTTGGAGCGGCACAAGGGTAGAATCCTCTGCGCCGAGCATCGATTGCTGCTCAAGAGTCCTTCTAGGGTTACCGTATCCTACCGCCAGAGACCGAGAGAGCCTTCGACCACACTTATATCTGCTATGGCTATGTACGGGAGCTCAGAAAGGGCCAAGAAGTGTATCTGTGTTATGTGCAAGACCTGGAGAGGGATCCAGAGTTCAGTGACGATGTACCCATAGTATCCGAATTCCCAGACGTATTCCCTAAGGAGCTACCCGGCATGCCACCACCGAGAGCAGTGGAATTTGAGATTGATCTATTGCCAGGTACCGGTCCCATTGCTAGGGCACCGTACCGCATGGCACCTGCAGAAATGACCGAATTAAAAGAGCAGTTAAGAGACCTTCTAGACAAAGGGTTCATACGCCCGAGCGTATCACCCTGGGAAGCACCGGTCCTCTTTGTGAAGAAGAAGGACGGTAGTCTCCGACTTTGCATTGACTACCGCGAGCTGAATGCGGTCACAGTCAAACATAAATACCCACTACCACGTATCGACGACCTATTCGACCAGTTGAAAGGAGCCTCAGTCTTCTCCAAGATCGACCTCCGTTCAGGGTATCATCAGATTGCAATCAAAGAGCAAGACATTGAGAAAATGGCATTCCGTACCAGATATGGCCACTATGAATTCACAGTGATGCCATTCGGTTTGTCAAATGCACCGGCAAAATTCATGGACCTCATGAATCGACTATTCAGTGAGCAGTTGGACACTTCAGTGGTTGTCTTCATCGACGACATACTGGTATATTCCGAATCACCAGAGGAACATGAAACCCATTTGAGGAAAGTGCTTGAGACACTGCGCGAGAACCAGCTGTATGCGAAGTTCTCCAAATGCGAGTTTTGGCTTGATCAGGTATCATTCCTTGGACATGTCATCTCGAGCGCAGGTATCTCGATTGACCCTTCTAAGGTAGAAGCTGTACGATCATGGCCTAGACCCAAGACTGTTACCGACATTAGGAGCTTTCTTGGTCTAGCCGGTTACTACCGGAGATTTGTAAGGGACTTCTCGAAAGTCGCTAAGCCCATGACGACACTGATGAAGAAAGATGCACCGTTTGTATGGACACACGTGTGGAGGGTGATATTTCGGTATGAGGGGGGTCTATCTAAATATGGTCTAACTAAGAAGTCTAGATCCTAGAAATTTGCCATTCTGTGGAGGGTGAAAACCCGTTATTCTTGACATCCCTCAAATACCTACTGAATCGTCGTCTTTCCCAGAAAGCATAAAGGGGAATGCAAGTGTGCACTGCACCCGCTCTCAATGGGCCCCACGCGGACTTGTGCCTCTATAAGGCGGAATTGACTAGAGTCGCCACCTAGTTTGACCTAAGATACTAGGAAGGAAGGGAAAGGGGGTTCTAAGAACCGTTGGTTGACTCTGAATTTGTTGCTTATGGATAGGACTTATCTGGTCAGATCAGAGATTCTATGATGGGTTCGCACTGGGTTACCCCTTAGAAGTGGCAACGACCACGACTTCGGATTGGTGCCCGAGGAAACCTCGGTCTCCAATTGTCGGGATTGTCTTCTTTCAAAACCTTATTAGAGAGATTCAATTTAAAGCCAAAGGATAGGATTGAGCGCGGGCTGAGGATTAGATGATTTAGAAGAGAAGAAGAATAGGCTGGTCTTGGAGTTGGTTTGATTGAAACGTTGAGAGGTTTTGATTGTTTTGATAGACTTGAGGTTGTTTTGGCTTTCACGGGGATTAAGAGGATGATGGGAGTTTTGAGGAGTAATTGGTCATTTTGGTTACCTTGTGAAGTTGAAAGATGCTCAGATTCTTTGGTGGAATTGAGGAGTTTTTCGTGTTTGTAAAATTTGGATTTTTGTATGGTCAAAGGGTTGGGAGGTTTTGGCTATTTTTGAGGGGATTGGATCTGTCTCGGTTTTTTGTGAGGCTAAGGGCATTTTGGTCATTCTGGTGGAGTTAAGGGATGTTTGAACCATTTGTTAAAGTTGAAGAGTTTCCCGGGTTGTTAGGCTCATCTTTTAGAAAGGTCGAATTTTTGAGGTGTTTTGGGAAATCAAATGGGTTGAAGACGAATTCAGGTTTTAAGGGTGATTGAGTATGGAAGAGGATATTTGGTTTGCAAGTATTCGGGTTTTGAAGATGCTTCAGGTTTCTGGGAGTTTTCAAGAATTGGAAGTCCTATGTGACTTAGAGTTGGTTCGGAGGAGGGTTGAGCAGTGTTTATGGGTCCTAGAGCTCTAATGGAAATGTTGGATTGGTTTATTCAGAATTGTCTCTCTTAAAGTTTTTAAGACCGAAAAATCACCATTTGTTGTAAAAGGGCGGATAATCCCGAGGGATTACCCTATGTACCCCCCTCGAACACGACACTTAATTAATGGTAAGTGCCGAGGCTCGAAAGATGGGGCAATGAATTTATGTCGAAAAATAGGATTTAGAGAGAAGTATCATGAATGAGATACTCTCGGTCAAACCCTAATAACGTCTCTAACTCCCGGGTTTTAAAACATTAAAAAACGAAAACATTGAAATCGAGCGGAAGGGAGTTAGACGATTCTGAAATCCCGGCTGCAACTAGGAAGATCGTTACTTCCCTAGCACCCGCCTTGTAAAAATCTAGGCTGCAATTAGGGGAGGTTTGTCACCTTAATGCCCCACCTAAAGAGATCCAGACTGCGACAAGGGAAGTTATGACCCCAGTGCCCCACCTCGGATTTTTATTTTGGGAAGGGAGACAAGCGATGTTCTAACCGTGGAGGAAATGTTTTGAAGGGGTTAGACATTTCTTGCTCCCCGAAAACGGTTTATTTTGGAGTTTGAAAACTGAGTTAGAAAATCTTTGAAGTTGTTCGGAATTCTCTATGAAGAAACACTGATTTTGAGAAACGTTTTTTAGGAGAAAACTTTCTATATATGTGAGAAGAACTTTCTGCAATGGAGAAGAGTTTTCTGTGATGTGAGAAGAGTTTTTCCTTTAGAACTCCACAAAATGGTTTCTTTGAAAACTTAAAGAGACTTGATAAAATGATGGTTTTGAAATTCTTTTTGGGTTTTTCGTTTTTGAAGGGGATTTACAAGTGAGTGTGGATTGGATGAAATGTATTTGGGTTTGAGTTGAATTGAGCTCGATGAAATAGGTTCGGTTTGGATTGAGGTTCGGGCTTGAACTAGATTGAATTTTGAGTTGAGTCAAAGTTGGGCCAAGGTCAACGTTTTTGGTCAAGGTCAACAGTTTTTGGTCAAGGTCAACGTTTTTGGTCAAGGTCAACGTTTTTGGTCAAGGTCAACGTTTTTGGTCAAGGTCAACGTTTTTGGGTCAAGATTTGACATTTGTGGACTTCGGCCAACTTTGGGATTGGGCTTGTTTTGACTTGTGTGGGCTTGGTTTGACTTTGGTTTATGGACTTGGGTAATGGGCCGAGTTTATGGATTTGGGCCAGATTTATGGACTTGGGCCGGATTGGGTTAACGGGCCGAGTTGGGCTGATGGGCTGAGATTGGATTTGGGTCATGTGCTTTGGGCCAAGTATGGGTATTTGGGCCGAGATTGTTTTGGGCCTTGGACTTGGTTTGTGGGCCGAGGGCGTTGGGCTTGGATGGAGGGTCGAGGTTAGCTTTTGATTTTGGGCCAGATTGTGATCTGGACCAGACTTTGATTTGGGCCGGTCAGATTTGTAGACTAGGCTTCGGGCCAAAATTTGACTAGGATTGCAGGCTTATAAAAAGTGGGCCGGACCTATGAGATTTGGGTTTTTATTGCTTCAGGCTTTGAACTTTGGACTTGTGAGGGCAGTTTGAAAGAGATTTTGTACTGATTGATTATAACTGATCAAGAATCACTCAAAAATTATTGACTGATTGATTTTATTTTTTTATTTTTTATTTTTAAAAAGAAAGTAACGATGGTAAAAGAAATGGAGAGACAATTTTGAATTTAAGATAGAATGATGGGCCGATGAAAGATACAAGTGCCTCGGGTGATGAAAAATCTGGTAATCCATGATTGGAGGGGATTATTTCATTTCATTTACTATATATATATATACATGTTAGATGTGTGTTTTAAGGTTTAGGGTGTCACCTTGACCAAGAAGGACACATGACCCACTAAGTGCCAAGGGACACCCACTATCCTAATGGCTAGGACCTAAAGGACTATAACTATGGCTTAGTTATATACAAATATTAAAAACATATATACATGAAAATTGCAAACGGGAATGACTAACCAACTAAACCACCGAAATGGGCTTAAGTCGATTGCTATCTTTATTCGAAAAGAGTGTTAAAAGGAATGAATCCTAAATTCTAAAACATATATACATGTCGGTAGAGTAAAAAGTGAACCGAGAAACCAAAATTTAACAAGTCGAGCTCGAATTAAATTAGTATTCGAATCGAAGTTGCTAATCCAAAATTAAACCCCGATTGTCGGTGAAAACATACAAACCGGTGATTACTTGCTTTTCTTTTGTTTTATAGCCCCTCTCCTTATTTCGTTTTGCACAAGTGACCATTAATCTTGGTTGTTAAACACCTTAACCCCACGGCTCCCGATGGTAACCACGCAGAGAGAAAAACAAACCGCATATATACACAACATATTTACAAAACGAAATATCCTGAATCAGAAAACAACAAAGGATTATTCAGAGTTTCAGTATTACCAAAAAGTAGGAAGTAGCAAAGTACCTGTAATAATTGACATGAAAGAACCACTGAAACCAAACAAAAGGTTATCGGTTAGACTAGATATAATCAAAGGGACAACCTGAGAAAGAGAAGCTGAAACAAATGTAAAATGAAATAAGTATCTGGCGGTGGAATTCAAAACCGACTCCAACCCCCTTTTAGATTGGGTTTTGATCCACAAGCGAACAGAACCTCAAACTCATGCGATGTCTGGTCGAACTCTAAATCCACATACAAATAGACCTTGAAACCACATGGGTCACATTCGAATTCGAGATACAGAGCGAACGCAAGGCCTATACCGACACAGATCTGCAGGTATTTTAAAACCACAGTTATTCCTTCAATTATCAAGCATAATCAGTAATAATGGTATCCAAAACGTATAGTTGAGCAAAGATGCAGATAGGGAAAGAAGCAACAGAAGCTTGTGCGGCCTTGAGTTCCAAGCAAGGAACAAATTCCAGTTGAGGTGCCGAGATTGGAGCACGACAGCAGCGTTTCAAGCGGGTCTGCTACACCGAACGAAATCCATTTACAAAACTGGGGAGAGTAGAGAGTAATCGGTGCTGTGGTGAGATTTTCGGGGAGGTCAGTAGCCGCAGAGAAATCGCCCAGGTTAGAGAGAATAGAGTATTGAAGTTGTGCTTCTGTTTCAATCAGAAGAAACCCCGAATGAGGAAGAAGGTATGGTCGAAGAGAGAGACGCTATTAGAGAAAGGGTTTTCTGAGTTTTCTCTCATTTGGGAAAAATCAGGAGAAGGAATGAGGGGTCAGCAGTTGAGTTTTTAGATGTTTTTGGGAGGTTGATCGAGGATGAAGGTGGCTTCAAAATACGGTTCGATCGTCGATCTTGAAATCTACATGGGAGGGATCGTAGGAAGCGGTGACTTGCATTAAGAAGAATGAAGCGTTTTGTTTATAGGGTTTTTCGGTTTTGAAAGATGAATAAAGGGGAAGTGGCCAGAGAGGAAGAACGAAGGTGTTGGAGGCGGGTGGAGAAGACGGCGAAGGTTTAGGGTTTTTCATTTCTCAAGATTCAACAGAGAGAAATTAATGGATAGATGTGAGCGAGCCGATCGACCGGGAGTGAGGTGGGAGATGGCTATGATGATGCAGAGGGTCCATGAAGTTTTCTTTTGTTTTTAGGAGTGGAATCGAACGTTGCAGAGTACAAATGCAAAACGTAGAATAGGTTTTCTGAATGTTCTTTGTTGAAGAAGAAAACTCAAGAGGAAATTCGGCGATGGCTTTGGAGGGAGGAGGAGATGTCTGATTCCCTTGTGTTTTTTTACTGGGGAAGACAACCATGGAGCAAAATCGGGACTGGGGGATGTAGTAGCTGTTGTGGGATTTTGTTTTGTGTGTCGGCTGGTTTCAGTTTGAAAATGAAGAACGACCAAATAAAACCGGTGGATGAAGATGGAAGTCCGGCTGCCCCCCCCCCTCTGCTTATAGATTTCTCATATTCTTAAATAGAGGAATAGGAACAACTAGGGTTTTTATTGGTCTTGGGCTTTGACCATAGGTCAAACAGGGCTTAGGATGGTATTGGGATAGAAACTGGATCCAAATTTGAAGGAAGGGCCGCGTTGGGTTAGAGACAGGCCCAAGGTCATGTTTGGCCATGTATTATAAAAAAGAAAACGAAGCCTGTTGCTCGTCATGTTTGGTCACGTATTATAAAAAAAAACGATGAGGTTCAAACTCAAGACCTCCAACATCCAACTCGCATACTCTAACCAGTTAAGCTAATGATAGTACTAAATGTATATACGTGAGGTATGATGTATTTTCCTGAAATGCTTTGAAGAATGATTTAAGAATTTTGTCAAAAAATGATGGTTTCGTTTTGGCACGCAAGTTAATACATTTTGAAAAGAAAGGCGACGACCCCCATTTATCATTTCTTATTTCGGAATTTGCTTTATGGGGTGAGAATTTTTGGTGTCTACAGATGGCTCCCCTTGATTCAATTTGCAAACCCTTGTAGAATTGATCAAGGTTGACGGGGCGCCAAAAATTCTCACTACGGTGTATGATTTGTTCTTATGGATATGGGTGCACGGGGACTTATGACGGGCCCCAACTAGACCTCTTGACATCTAGCTATAGGACTTATGACGAGCCTATAATGCAATTGAAAGTACGAGGACTTATGACGAGCCTCAACTAGACCTCTTGATATCTAGTCGTAGGACTTATGACGAGCCTATGATACCAACAATTCGATTGGTTTAAGGTGCACGAGGGCTTAGGAGTGCCTCAACTGGACCTCTTGATATCCAGTCCTAGGGCTTATGACGGGCCTAGAATGCGATTGAGAGTACGAGGACTTAGGAGTGCCTCAACTAGACCTCTTGATATCTAGCTATAGGACTTATGACGAGCCTATAATACTAACAACCCGATTTGATTTAAGGTGCACGAGGGCTTAGGAGTGCCTCAACTGGACCTCTTGATATCCAGTCCTAGGGCTTATGACGGGCCTAGAATGCGATTGAGAGTACGAGGACTTAGGAGTGCCTCAACTAGACCTCTTGATATCTAGCTATAGGACTTATGACGAGCCTATAATACTAACAACCCGATTTGGTTTAAGGGCACGAGGGCTTAGGAGTGCCTCAACTGGACCTCTTGATATCCAGTCCTAGGGCTTATGACGGGCCTAGAATGCGATTGAAAGTACGAGGACTTAGGAGTGCCTCAACTAGACCTCTTGATATCTAGCTATAGGACTTATGACGAGCCTATAATACTTTGATGGAGTTGTACGAAACTCGCTGTGGGGAAAGCTTGATTTGAAGTTGTTTGTGGTGGTAGATTGATTTGAGGATGGCTTTGATTGTGGATTGATCCGGGATTGGATGCTTTTTGGTTGTCTTTGTGAGGGATGTGATAGTTGAATGTTTTTTGTTGATGTGGCCCTTGACTTCGTTAGTGTGGGACTTGTGCTTTGGTTTTGCTTTGACAGTCTTGCCCGATGTGCACTATAGTTTCGGGATTTGGTAGGACTCTTGGCTCCAGAGTTTCGAGATGGCTCTAGTATGGCTCTTGAGTTTTTTTGTATTGGTCCTGGTGATTTTGTGGTCGGCCTTTGAATGGATGGTTTTTTGTGAATGGGTGACTTTGGGAAACTCGGTGGTTTTGATATGGTCGAATGGCTTTGATATGATCAAATGGCTCTGGTATGATCGAATGGCTCCGGTGAGGTCGGATGGCTCCGACATGATTCATGACCCCATTGTGAGCAACGGCTCTGGGATGGTTGGTGGGTTTTGATTTGGATTGAGATTTTTTCGGGATGGTTGGTGGGTTTCGATTCAGATAGAGATTTTCGGGATAGTTGGTGGGTTTTGATTTGTTTTGGATTTTGAGTCGAATGGTGGGTTGATGTGATTGGTGGATTATGTTGTGTTTGATGACTTTTGATGTGGTAGATATTTTTTTGTTGTGGTTGATAACTTCTTGATCATGGATGGATGGCTTCGGTCCGGTTATGACTTCAGGGTTCTCTCATGATGGCTCCAGGATAACTCGGGATGGCTTCGGTAAGGGCTACAGGATGGCTCTATTGGGTGATAGTGAGGAATAAAGGGGGATTTTTCCTTTGAGGTGGTCGCACCCTGGGCGGGCTGCCTACGTACTCAATTTTGTATTGAGATCAGACCATACGTAGTTTGAATCTCTGTAGGTAAGGCCCTGGTGACAAGATGGCTCCGTTTGAGGTGGCTCTCGCATTGTTTTTAAATTGTTGGAATGGCTCATGTGTAGCTCTAGGGGTGGTCTCAATGTTTTGAGGATGACTCCCGCATGGCTCCAGCTTGGCTTTGGGAGTGGTGTCAATGAGACTCGAGTATGACATTGAATAACCCCGGGATTGTCTTCATATGGCTTCGGATGGCTTTAGTTTGATTCGATGTAGCTCGAGGATAGCCCAGGATGGCTCCGAGATGGTTCGATGTAGCTTGGTGATGGTCTGGGATGGCTCCAGTTGACATCTTTTGATCTACGGTTATGATTCAACAACTGCAACTGAAATCGACTTTCAGCGAGACTAGGTAGGGTTCTTACTAGTCGGATGTAGAAAATGAAGTGGTTATGATGCATGCAAATGCTGAATGCTAGAAGAGATGCAAAATGCATATGCAATTTGAAAAGAAAGTACAGTTCTATCTCTATTACTATGAGGTTTACGAATATAAGACATCTTTGGTTCGATCTTGAGTGCCTGTTGAGCTCGAATGCATGAATCACTTTCCTCTCATGGAGGGATTTGGGTCAATCTCTCATGAGTATGGTTGTGTGTGATAATGGTGTGATGATACTCTCGCCGCCCGGAGCAGTATTTTCCTTAGAAATTCTTTTCGAGGTTTTGGACTTTCCGGTCCTTACAAATTCCTCACCTGCAATGGGGTAGGCTGTTCATGATTTGGTGCTTAGATCAAAGAGTCATTCGCACTCGAAAGACCTTGTGGAGTAAGGTCACACTCATTCGCTCACGGTCCCTTTGTCATGTGACGGGACATGTTGATAACAAGTATGAAGCTTATGATTCATGTTTCAGATCTGATACTTTCAGTCAACGCTCATTGACTTATGAGTCAGAGGTCTTTTATTGGGTTATAACGGGGCTGAGGGGTATGATATATGTCACATGGGACTAGAGGATTTATTTGGGAGTTGTGGAGCTTTTGTGCAATATAGGACATGTTTCGCCTTTGCCATAGGTGGAATGATTGGACGGGTTTTGATAACCTTTTATTGGTTTCTACGGGACATCATTGGTCCTTCTGATTTGGATTTCTCCTTCTTGCCTCTTCTGGTGTTCGATTTGAACTTTCTTGTCATTCTGTTTTCGAAATTGCATTTGGCTCAACGACTTTCTCAAGCGTTCTCTGCTTTGTATATTGGCTTTCAGCTTTAGAGTTGCATTGACTCATCGATCTTCTTGAACATTTTTGGTGTTCTTTTTCAATGTTTGGCTTTGGAGTTGCATTGACTCACTGATTTCTTCGAACACTTCATTTGCTGCTTTTGTGAAAGATGGTGGGGAGAGGCCATGGCTCTGGCTCCTTTGAGATCCTCTATTGCAAGGGCAGGTAAGTATATGTACGTGGGTCGGCATGTTGTGGAGTTTCTGAAGAAAGAGTTTTTCATGAAAGGCTCAGCGGGGCTCACTAAGGGGTTATGTAAAGGGCATTCAAAGCTTTTTGGTTTTGTGGGGATTTTTATTCCTAAGTGCCTCGTCATCCTCATTAGTCAATGATTGTTTTCTTACTAATTCTCGGATCTTTGCATGAATCACAGTTCGTATCCTATTTATCGACATTGATCTCGCTATGAATTGTGCCTCTCCATGTGCTGAAGGAAAGCACAAGTCGCTCGTGGTTTTACCTCTATGGACTCACTCTATCTTCCCTCATCGCTCGGTGGATGGTCCAATACCCTCTTTTGGAATTCAAGAGAAAATACCGCTCTTCGCACACTACTCACTTGGTTTATGGTGCTGATTTTGATTGGACCCTTATGTTCGTTGACGGGTCGAGAGTTTAACGGTTCACGCGCTCTATTCAAACAATCAATCAAGATTTTTGCCAAAGACGTCGTTTCGATACAGAGGTATGCAAATGCAACTATCTACAATGCAATATGTTGTGGTAATATGGAATTACTATGTATATGATGCATGAAATGCTGAAAATGATGAATGCCGATGGTTGGCTTTGGATTTTGACTGAATGTTTTTTTTTGTTTTGTTTTTTTTTATGTAATGCATGAGTGGTAAGGCTACCCCTAGTCTCGCTTGAGTCAAATTCAGCTTATGGTTCATGAAGCTCATCCCATTACTGTTGGCCTTGAAGGGGGTCGACTTGTCGGGGTTGTTGTCGGAGAAGTAACTTCTCGAGTGTGGTCAGGTTGGTGATTGGCTCCTGGAATTTGGGACTTTTAGGGAGTGACAACTCCCGCATGGTGGCCCCACGATATGGAAAGGACTGCTTCTTTTCATCTTGGGCACTGATGCATATGGTAGAGGTTCAAACTCCCTGGTGCTTTCTACTATCCCTCTCAAGATCAGGCTTTGGAGATTGAGATGTTTGGGATAAAAGCTGGTGTGTGGTGTGGTGACAATGAAACACACGGTTATGCAATTTTTGAGATGGACACGACTCGTGAATGATTGATGGAATTGAAATGGCTGGAAGTGAAAGTGACTCTTTTTTTTTGTGTGTGGAATGTGATGCATGTGTTTTGCTTTGTGCTCGGTTGCATTTGTTGGTGTTGTTTATTTAGGGGATGCCTACTGTAGATACCATAAATTTTCACCCCATAAAGCAAGGTTGATGAATGGCATATAACAGTGAGGGGTCGCTCCTTATTCGTTCTTTTCGTTATACGTGCATGCCAAAAGAAACCAAGTTTGGAAAAACAATTTTGAAAACGTGTGTTTTCCAAGTGGTGGATTTTCTCAATCTGATTTTTGACGCTCGGTCATTCGCAAATAAAATAGGGAGTGGGAAACCCTATACACATTGATCTAAACAAATTCAAAGGGAATGTATAAACCTATACATGTAATCTGTTCAGAAATGGAAAAGAGAGAAAAGAATGATAGGGGAAAACCTATACATCATCAATTCTAAAAAGTCATTAAAATGGAGAATTTTGAGCTAAATTCGACCGAACTCTTCTAGTCCGTTTTTGGGCTTCTTACAGACTGCACATGCTCGGGTAACTGGTTGGCTGCTTGCTCGTCTTCAGGCTCTTGACCGGATGCTCGCTCGTCTTCGGGATCTTGACCGACTGCTCGCTCGTCTTCGGGCTCTTGACCGGATGCTCGCTTGTCTTTGGGTGCTTGACCGAATGCTGGCTCATTTTCAGGCTTTTGCAGTGAAGCAAAACTGTGATCAAACAAAACGGATTGGTGTTCTTCTGATTTTCAACAGTTTGAACTCGAACCGGTGTCACCAGTCTTCATGTTGTTTGACTCGGGTTGGTACGTCTCTGATTTTGTATTTAAACGGTTGATGACAGTCTTAATGTCACGTGGCTAGCTCCACGGGTTGGTGCGCTTCTAGCCTTCAGCTCGATCCGGGTAGTCGATCTTCATGCTGCTTCACTTGCTCCAACGAGAGGAATGGGGGATATTTTGAGAAAGAAAAAGTGAATGATCGAGCACTAAATCTTATGTGAAAATCCACCACTTTTGTGAAAACACAAAATGACTAGTATGCTCCATGGTAATGACCGCTGCTCTTGAAGGTGGGCAGAACTTCAAAAATAGCGGGTCACAACATGGGGACTAGATCATTTATTTTGAAATACGTTTGTGAAAATCAACTTTGAAAACTGTTTTTGAAAACTATCAAGAAATAATGTTGGTAAAAAATGTTGTTTGAAATTCGTTTGCAGAAAGTAGGTTTTTCGAAATCTATTTCTGAAAATTGTTTTGGAAATAACATTTTTAAAGATGAAGTGGCAAGTTTAAAACCGCAAATGCTTATGAGTAAACTATAGGTGGGATTCAAAATTAAACGAGCTCGTAAGAAAGCTTTAAGAGACATACAAAAGAGAATTCCGAACTTTTTAAAACAGGTTGGTTTGAAAAAACGGTTTGCACGCATGTATAGCATAAAGTAAATCGTGGTTGTGTTTGTTGTGGAGCTGAGTGCAAATGATTGGGATAATCACTTTCCAGGTCTAAATCCATACACGAACCACGGCCAGTGATTATCACAACATACCCACTTTGGGAAACTTGGGGAAGTACTGCATGGGAACGGGTCTCTCGTCATCTGCACGGTCAGGTGTGTCTAAAGTCCAAATTATTCACTGACTACGTTGTGCCATGTATGGGTATCCGGTAAATACGGGGTCCTCTATGGACGTGTAGCGTGACATTGGGCTTTAGAGACACCCGTGGTGCAGAGGAACAATGGAGAACTGAGCCCATGCAATCTTCAGGGTAAGGCAGAAGGATGGTCAGACAGGCGGCATACAAGGGGGTGACTCTTCGTGAACCCGTCCTAGACACCGGACCAGGCAGCTGGACACTGAAGGCTCATAGCTTACTATATGCTGGCTCAGACTCGGATAACGGAGGATATATTTGGATCATGAGTATCAAGGCGTAGGTCGATGACCGTCTCGCCCCGTGGGTATAACCATTCAAATGAATGACCCGACTCATGGGGAATCAATCGTGGACCGATCGGCATCCCGTGACTCGTGAATATAGTGGGTGACACAGAGGAATGCATGTCCTAAGCTACCCAACCAATGCACCCCACAAACATATAAGTAAAGCAGAGAAGTTAGCACCAACCTATTTATTAAATGTTTGTCTTGAAGGTGATAATTCCAATTTGGTTGTTTATTAACCTAAAGGGAAGTTAGCTTCATTCAACCCTAAGTGTCTTTTTCTAATCGTGAGCTAATTATTAACCCAATTGTTGCAATGTTTGTTGAGGATCTAATATGTCCTAGCTATCCTCATCAGATACACACTCTAAGTGTGGAGTAGAATAATTCTAGAGGCTTAGAATGAACCTCTTGAGGTTTTGAAAGAAACAGGGAAATCCCGACAATTTTGAATGGAGTTCAGTCTTCCTAGAGTTGAGAAAACTTACTCAAGTTTTCCCCGCAGAGTCGCCATTCTGTGGAGGGTGATTTTTCGGTATGAGGGGGGTCTATCTAAATATGGTCTAACTAAGAAGTCTAGATCCTAGAAATTTGCCATTCTGTGGAGGGTGAAAACCCGTTATTCTTGACATCCCTCAAATACCTACTGAATCGTCCGTCTTTCCTAGAAAGCATAAAGGGAATGCAAGTGTGCACTGCACCCGCTCTCAATGGGCCCCACGCGGACTTGTGCCTCTATAAGGCGGAATTGGCTAGAGTCGCCACCTAGTTTGACCTAAGATACTAGGAAGGAAGGGAAAGGGGGTTCTAAGAACCGTTGGTTGACTCTGAATTTGTTGCTTATGGATAGGACTTATCTGGTCAGATCAGAGATTCTATGATGGGTTCGCACTGGGTTACACCCCTTAGAAGTGGCAACGACCACGACTTCGGATTGGTGCCCGAGGAAACCTGGGTCTCCAATTGTCGGGATTGTCTTCTTTCAAAACCTTATTAGAGAGATTCAATTTAAAGCCAAAGGATAGGATTGAGCGCGGGTTGAGGATTAGATGATTTAGAAGAGAAGAAGAATAGGCTGGTCTTGGAGTGGTTTTGATTTGAAACGTTGAGAGGTTTTGATTGTTTTGATAGACTTGAGGTTGTTTTGGCTTTCACGGGGATTAAGAGGATGATGGGAGTTTTGAGGAGTAATTGGTCATTTTGGTTACCTTGTGAAGTTGAAAGATGCTCAGATTCTTTGGTGGAATTGAGGAGTTTTCGTGTTTGTAAAATTTGAATTTTTGAATGGTCAAAGGGGTGGGAGGTTTTGGCTATTTTTGAGGGGATTGGATCTGTCTCGGTTTTTTGTGAGGCTAAGGGCATTTTGGTCATTCTGGTGGAGTTAAGGGATGTTTGAACCATTTGTTAAAGTTGAAGAGTTTCCCGGTTTGTTAGGCTCATCTTTTAGAAAGGTCGAATTTTTGGGTGTTTTGGGAAATCAAATGGGTTGAAGACGAATTCGGGTTTTAAGGGTGATTGAGTATGGAAGAGGATATTTGGTTTGCAAGTATTCGGGTTTTGAAGATGCTTCAGGTTTCTGGGGAGTTTTCAAGAATTGGAAGTCCTATGTGACTTAGAGTTGGTTCGGAGGAGGGTTGAGCAGTGTTTATGGGTCCTAGAGCTCTAATGGAAATGTTGGATTGGTTTATTCAGAATTGTCTCTCTTAAAGTTTTTAAGACCGAAAAATCACCATTTGTTGTAAAAGGGCGGATAATCCCGAGGGATTACCCTATGTACCCCTCGAACACGACACTTAATTAATGGTAAGTGCCGAGGCTCGAAAGATGGGGCAATGAATTTATGTCGAAAAATAGGATTTAGAGAGAAGTATCATGAATGAGATACTCTCGGTCAAACCCTAATAACGTCTCTAACTCCCGGGTTTTAAAACATTAAAAAACGAAAACATTGAAATCGAGCGGAAGGGAGTTAGACGATTCTGAAATCCCGGCTGCAACTAGGAAGGTCGTTACTTCCCTAGCACCCCGCCTTGTAAAAATCTAGGCTGCAATTAGGGGAGGTTTGTCACCTAATGCCCCACCTAAAGAGATCCAGACTGCGACAAGGGAAGTTATGACCCCAGTGCCCCACCTCGGATTTTTATTTTGGGAAGGGAGACAAGCGATGTTCTAACCGTGGAGGAAATGTTTTGAAGGGGTTAGACATTTCTTGCTCCCCGAAAACGGTTTATTTTGGAGTTTGAAAACTGAGTTAGAAAATCTTTGAAGTTGTTCGGAATTCTCTATGAAGAAACACTGATTTTGAGAAACGTTTTTTAGGAGAAAACTTTCTATATATGTGAGAAGAACTTTCTGCAATGGAGAAGAGTTTTCTGTGATGTGAGAAGAGTTTTTCCTTTAGAACTCCACAAAATGGTTTCTTTGAAAACTTAAAGAGACTTGAATAAAATGATGGTTTTGAAATTCTTTTTGGGTTTTTCGTTTTTGAAGGGGATTTACAAGTGAGTGTGGATTGGATGAAATGTATTTGTGGTTTGAGTTGAATTGAGCTCGATGAAATAGGTTCGGTTTGGATTGAGGTTCGGGCTTGAACTAGATTGAATTTTGAGTTGAGTCAAAGTTTGGGTCAATTGGTCAAAGGTCAACAGTTTTGGTCAAGGTCAACGTTTTTGGTCAAGGTCAACGTTTTTGGTCAAGGTCAACGTTTTTGGTCAAGGTCAACGTTTTTGGGTCAAGATTTGACATTTTGTGGACTTCGGCCAACTTTGGGATTGGGCTTGTTTTGACTTGTGTGGGCTTGGTTTGACTTTGGTTTATGGACTTGGGTAATGGGCCGAGTTTATGGATTTGGGCCAGATTTATGGACTTGGGCCGGATTGGGTTAACGGGCCGAGTTGGGCTGATGGGCTGAGATTGGATTTGGGTCATGTGCTTTGGGCCAAGTATGGGTATTTGGGCCGAGATTGTTTTGGCCTTGGACTTGGTTTGTGGGCCGAGGGCGTTGGGCTTGGATGGAGGGTCGAGGTTAGCTTTTGATTTTGGGCCAGATTGTGATCTGGACCAGACTTTGATTTGGGCCGGTCAGATTTGTAGACTAGGCTTCGGGCCAAATTTGACTAGGATTGCAGGCTTATAAAAAGTGGGCCGGACCTATGAGATTTGGGTTTTATTGCTTCAGGCTTTGAACTTTGGACTTGTGAGGGCAGTTTGAAAGAGATTTTGTACTGATTGATTATAACTGATCAAGAATCACTCAAAATTATTGACTGATTGATTTATTTTTTTTATTTTTTTTTTTTTTAAAAAAAAGAAGTAACGATGGTAAAAGAAATGGAGAGACAATTTTGAATTTAAGATAGAATGATGGGCCGATGAAAGATAGCAAGTGCCTCGGGTGATGAAAAATCTGGTAATCCATGATTGGAGGGGATTATTTCATTTCTTATATCATATATATACATGTTTAGATGTGGTTTTAAGGTTTAGGGTGTCACCTTGACCAAGAAGGACACATGACCCACTAAGTGCCAAGGGACACCCACTATCCTAATGGCTAGGACCTAAAGGACTATAACTATGGCTTAGTTATATACAAATATTAAAAAACATATATACATGAAAATTGCAAACGGGAATGACTAACCAACTAAACCACCGAAATGGGCTTAAGTCGATTGCTATCTTTATTCGAAAAGAGTGTTAAAAGGAATGAATCCTAAATTCTAAAACATATATACATGTCGGTAGAGTAAAAAGTGAACCGAGAAACCAAAATTTAACAAGTCGAGCTCGAATTAAATTAGTATTCGAATCGAAGTTGCTAATCCAAAATTAAACCCCGATTGTCGGTGAAAACATACAAACCGGTGATTACTTGCTTTTCTTTTGTTTTATAGCCCCTCTCCTTATTTCGTTTTGCACAAGTGACCATTAATCTTGGTTGTTAAACACCTTAACCCCACGGCTCCCGATGGTAACCACGCAGAGAGAAAAACAAACCGCAT
This sequence comes from Limonium bicolor, assembly GCA_023374045.1. Taxonomy (NCBI): domain Eukaryota; kingdom Viridiplantae; phylum Streptophyta; class Magnoliopsida; order Caryophyllales; family Plumbaginaceae; genus Limonium; species Limonium bicolor. Next base: position 191,336,402 of record CM041779.1, on the reverse strand, counting down.
ATATACACAACATATTTACAAAACGAAATATCCTGAATCGGAAAACAACAAAGGATTATTCAGAGTTTCAGTATTACCGAAAAGTAGGAAGTAGCAAAGTACCTGTAATAATTGACATGAAAGAACCACTGAAACCAAACAAAAGGTTATCGGTTAGACTAGATATAATCAAAGGGACTACCTGAGAAAGAGAAGCTGAAACAAATGTAAAATGAAATAAGTATCTGGCGGTGGAATTCAAAACCGACTCCAACCCCCTTTTAGATTGGGTTTTGATCCACAAGCGAACAGAACCTCAAACTCATGCGATGTCTGGTCGAACTCTAAATCCACATACAAATAGACCTTGAAACCACATGGGTCACATTCGAATTCGAGATACAGAGCGAACGCAAGGCCTATACCGACACAGATCTGCAGGTATTTTAAAACCACAGTTATTCCTTCAATTATCAAGCATAATCAGTAATAATGGTATCCAAAACGTATAGTTGAGCAAAGATGCAGATAGGGAAAGAAGCAACAGAAGCTTGTGCGGCCTTGAGTTCCAAGCAAGGAACAAATTCCAGTTGAGGTGCCGAGATTGGAGCACGACAGCAGCGTTTCAAGCGGGTCTGCTACACCGAACGAAATCCATTTACAAAACTGGGGAGAGTAGAGAGTAATCGGTGCTGTGGTGAGATTTTCGGGGAGGTCAGTAGCCGCAGAGAAATCGCCCAGGTTAGAGAGAATAGAGTATTGAAGTTGTGCTTCTGTTTCAATCAGAAGAAACCCCGAATGAGGAAGAAGGTATGGTCGACAGAGAGAGAGACGCTATTAGAGAAAGGGTTTTCTGAGTTTTCTCTCATTTGGGAAAAATCAGGAGAAGGAATGAGGGGTCAGCAGTTGAGTTTTTAGATGTTTTTGGGAGGTTGATCGAGGATGAAGGTGGCTTCAAAATACGGTTCGATCGTCGATCTTGAAATCTACATGGGAGGGATCGTAGGAAGCGGTGACTTGCATTAAGAAGAATGAAGCGTTTTGTTTATAGGGTTTTTCGGTTTTGAAAGATGAATAAGGGGAAGTGGCCAGAGAGGAAGAACGAAGGTGTTGGAGGCGGGTGGAGAAGACGGCGAAGGTTTAGGGTTTTTCATTTCTCAAGATTCAACAGAGAGAAATTAATGGATAGATGTGAGCGAGCCGATCGACCGGGAGTGAGGTGGGAGATGGCTATGATGATGCAGAGGGTCCATGAAGTTTTCTTTTGTTTTTCGGAGTCGAATCGAACGTTGCAGAGTACAAATGAAAAACGTAGAATAGGTTTTCTGAATGTTCTTTGTTGAAGAAGAAAACGCTCAAGAGGAAATTCGGCGATGGCTTTGGAGGGAGGAGGAGATGTCTGATTCCCTTGTGTTTTTTTTTACTGGGGAAGACAACCATGGAGCAAAATCGGGACTGGGGGATGTAGTAGCTGTTGTGGGATTTTGTTTGTGTGTCGGCTGGTTTCAGTTTGAAAATGAAGAACGACCAAATAAAACGGTGGATGAAGATGGAAGTCCGGCTGCCCCCCCCCCTCTGCTTATAGATTTCTCATATTCTTAAATAGAGGAATAGGAACAACAAGGGTTTTTATTGGTCTTGGGCTTTGACCATAGGTCAAACAGGGCTTAGGATGGTATTGGGATAGAAACTGGATCCAAATTTGAAGGAAGGGCCGCGTTGGGTTAGAGACAGGCCCAAGGTCATGTTTGGCCATGTATTATAAAAAAGAAAATGAAGCCTGTTGCTCGTCATGTTTGGTCACGTATTATAAAAAGAAAACGATGAGGTTCAAACTCAAGACCTCCAACATCCAACTCGCATACTCTAACCAGTTAAGCTAATGATAGTACTAAATGTATATACGCGAGGTATGATGTATTTTCCTGAAATGCTTTGAAGAATGATTTAAGAATTTTTTCAAAAAATGATGGTTCGTTTTGGCACGCAAGTTAATACATTTTGAAAAGAAAGGCGACGACCCCCATTTATCATTTCTTATTTCGGAATTTGCTTTATGGGGTGTGAATTTTTGGTGTCTACACACACGAGTGCGAACTATCATTCCAGAAACTGAAAGACTCATTGACCTCAGCGCCCGTCCTTACTCTACCAGAGGGCACAGAGGGATTTGAGGTATACTGTGATGCATCAGGCAAAGGAATGGGATGCGTACTCATGCAGCATGGCAAGGTTGTTGCTTATGCCTCTCGCCAGCTGAAAAAGCATGATAAGAATTACCCGACTCACGACTTAGAGTTAGGAGCCATTGTCTTCGCCTTGAAGATATGGCGACACTATGTCTATGGGGTAAGCATCACCATCTACTCCGACCATAAGAGCTTACAGTATGTATTCACATAGAAAGAACTGAACTTGAGACAGGGAAGGTGGATGGAATTTCTTTTAGACTATGACATCAACTTGCAATATAAGGAAGGGAAGGCAAACATTGTAGCCGACGCCCTGAGCCGTCGAGCACACTCGCTCCATTCGCTACTCGCTTCTTCTAGCTTGGTTGACGAGGTGTGAGACGCTCAGTTGAGCGACCCTTACCTAACCGAAATCAGACACAAGATTGAGAATGGTACATTTGAGAAGAAAAAGTATGATTTTAAGCTACATGAAGATGGTTTGATTCGGTTGAATGGTAGGCTATGCGTCCCCCGAAGCAATGCTGAGCTAAGGGATCGCATCCTGCGAGAGTCACACTGTTCCACATTGTCAGTCCATTCAGGAGCCTCCAAGATGTACAAAGACATGAAGAGGTACTTCTGGTGGTCTGGAATGAAATCAGACGTGACAGAATTTGTATTGAGATGCTTGACATGCTAGAAGGTAAAATTTGAACACCGTAGACCAGGCGGAATGGTACAATCTATGCCAGTTCCGGAGTGGAAATTTCATGATATCTCCATGGATTTTGTTGTAGGACTCCCACCTGCTAGGGGAGGACTCAACATGATCTGGGTTGTAGTAGATCGCCTTACCAAGGTTGCCAGATTCATACCGATGAAGGACACCTGGAAGGTAGTAAAGCTAGCTGAGCTTTTCGATAAGGAGATTATCAGACACCACGGAGTCCCTAAGACTATAGTATCTGACCGCGACACCAGGTTTCTTTCGAGATACTGGAGAGCTACAAGGGAAGCGTTGGGTACAGAATTGAAGTTGAGTACCGCCTTCCATCCTCAGACCGACGGTCAGACAGAAAGGACCATCCAGACACTGGAGGACATGCTTCGGGCATGTGCCTTGGACTTTCAGGGGAGTTGGTTAGATAAGCTTCACCTTATCGAGTTCTCGTATAATAATAGTTATCACGCCTCGATTAAGATGTCGCCTTTCCAAGCTCTATACGGTAGACCTTGCCGCACACCATTGTGTTGGGATGAGTCAAGTGAAGCGGTCATAATAGGACCGGAGTATCTTGAGCAAGTGCAAGCTGAAGTGCAACAAATCCGAGCTAACATGAAGGCAGCCCAAGATAGACAGAAATCCTATGCGGATGTGAGACGACGCGACCTTGAGTTCGTCGTGGGCGACCAAGTGTTCTTGCGAGTTTCACCTATGAAGGGTGTCTTCAGATTTGGTCAGAAGGGCAAGCTAAGCCCAAAGTTTGTAGGGCCGTACACTATCACCGAAAGAGTTGGATCCGTAGCCTACAGGTTAGCACTACCTGAGGACTTGGGGCGTGTCCATGATGTATTTCATGTGTCACAACTCAAGAAGTATATTGCCGATCCTTCTCATGTGTTGGAGCCCGAGCACTTATCCATTGAGCCAAACATGAGATATGTCGAAACCCCAGTGAGAATCCTTGATAGGAAGACCAGAGACACTCGCCATAAGTCTATACGAATGGTGAAGGTCCTATGGTCAAACCATAATGTCGAAGAAGCGGCATGGGAATTGGAAGATGCCATGCAGCAGGCTAAGTACCCACAGCTGTTCATAGACTAGATAGTCTAGCATTTAGCAATACGGGTACGGGTCGTACCCCTTTTAAGGGGGGTAGAGCCCTTCTGCTTTTGCATTGCTTCGGGGTAAGCATTGCTTAGTGTGTAGGTATGGTAACAGATTTTGTATGGCACATGTAGTGTAAGTGAATTGGTATGTGTATGTATGTGTAATGTGTAGTGTATGAATGTATTTGTACGTTGTATGATGGATGATGTATGTGCAATGTGTATTGTGAATGGTAATGTTGTATTGCGTAATGTGGAATGGTATGCATGTGAATTGTGTATGTTGCTGAACCGTGTATGTTTGCAATGTGGAATGAAGTGAACACCTCATAGGTGGTAGTAAGACACATTAGTGCAATTGGTTTGCCCAATGAGTAGATTACTTAAACCATTAACCTTGAGCAACTTTGAGGGCAAAGTTTCTTAAGGGGGGTAGATTGAAATACCCCGTAATTAAAATAGCGATTAATTAGGCTAATAAATAATTAGAGGCTTAATTAAGTATAAATAATCATGAGGGAACAAATCCCGAAGAAAATGGATCCTTAAAATGGATTAAAATCACTAACGAACCTTAAAGCGCGTTTTCGAGGTAACCGGGAAAACGTGTCTTTAAGCGGGTCAAATAGACTCGTAACAATTTTGGTCAACTAAATAATCATTAATAAATATTAGTGAAGCTTTAGGACCAATAAAATCAATAAAACGAGAGATTAGTAAAAACTGTCAGAAACGGGAAGTTGTGGGGTAGAAACATAAATAACCAAGAGTTATGTGTCCACTTTGAAAATAAAAAGTAAAAGTGTTATGTGTGTGTGTGGTCCGATCGGACCCTCCCCTCACACTCCCCTCTATTTACAAAAGACAAAAATAATCAAGTAAACACTCACCTCACTTTATTCTCTCTCTCCTCCATTTCACTCCCTCTCTCACGTGAACACACCCCTCCTCACTCTCTCTTTCTTCTTCTTCTACCTTCAACCGATTTCCATGGTGAATAAGGAAACCTCACAAAAACTACCACTTCTATCCTTGTGTTAACCCATTAAACTTGCTCCAAAAATTATAAAAACTACACCATTGTCTTCCTCTCCTCAAGAGCAACATTTTCCTCTTTTCAAAATCCGGAAAAGAGCACTTTCGATTTTATGGGTATATCCCATTTGGAGTTTCAACACCACCATTAGAAGGCCCTCCTTCTCCTTGTTCTATTAAGGTAAAAACATCTTCAATAACTCCATCTTTTTCTAGCCTCAAAGGCAAAACGAAATTCATGAACTAAACCCTTGTTCTTCCTTTGTTCTAGCCGATTTTGGCTTGTTGGTGGAGTTGGAAATATTGTTCTTGAGCCACTCCAAGCTCCATTTGCACCCTTGAATGGTAATATAAATTCTAAACCCTAGAATGTGCATTAGAACTCAAATAATGTTTAAGGTTAGTTTTAGTATTGAATGTGTGTATGTATGGGTGATAATATTAGATTGGTTGAGAGACTAAAACCGGTAGAGAGAAGAAGAGAAGAAGAAAAGAAGGAAGAAACAAGAAGAAGAAAGAAAATCTAGAAGGAAAACAAGGTAAGAATGCTCGTTGTGTAACCTTGTATATATTTGTATATGTAACAGATTTTAGAATGAAAATGTGTATTGTAAAATAGTATTTTGTAGTAGAGTAATGTATAAGAGGATATAAGTATTTTGAAGCTTTAAAAGATATGTTAAAACTTGTTAAAACAGATTGGGAAAGATGTGTTTGAGTGCAGGAATTTTTATGAGTGTTTTAGTGTTGGTATTGCATATGGGAGCTTGTATAGTCTTGGTTGTTTATAAACAGGTGAGATGATAACAATGTGGATAAAAAAAATGTGGTGAGAGTGTAAAATATAGGGGAGGTTATGTCAAAATTTTGGTAGGATTAGAACACTTAGAGAATTGAAAACTAGATGAATGACATAGGTTGTAACAGTTTTGATTGAAACAAATAGAGTGTGTATTAGGAGGGATAGGTAATGTAGTTATAATGTGTTAGAGGAGTTAGAAATGACATTAGAAGAGGGAGCTATTGTTGGGAGAGTGTTAGTATCAAAATCTGTAGCAAAATGCATTAAGGAAGAAAACTGTGTAAGTGTTGAGTTGAAATTAAGAGAATTGTGTATATAAGTTAGTATAGAGTTGTGTAATGAATTATGAAATGAATTAGCATGATTTAGGGTGTTTAAATTGCACAAAAACATGTTAGGATGTATGTAGGAAGATTGGGGAAACAATGGGTGAAATTGGGAAAGAAAAATAAAATCTGTAGCAAGGTTCTGATTCCGTCCGACCCAGACGGTGAGTCGGACGTGGGTCGGACGGGGCTTGAGAAACGAAAACCAAACTTTCTAGAATGGTCCGACCCAGAGCCGTGAGTCGGACGTGGGTCGGACATGGCTTAAACAACGGACCATGAACTTTCTGGAATGGTCCGACCCAGGTCCGTGGGTCCCATGGGTCGGACATGCAAATTTTTACAATGTCGAAGTTTCTGACTTCGTCCGACCCAGACGGTGAGTCGGACGTGGGTCGGACGGAGCTTGGACGACAGGACCAAAACCTTCTGGAATGGTCCGACCCAGAGAGTATGGGTCGGACGGAATAGTGCTGGGTCGGACAGGGTAAATTTCTGGGAACGAACTTTACTGGAATGGTCCGACCCAGGGCTTGGGTCGGACGGTGGGTCGGACGGCCCTATACTTACAAAAAAAAAACAGTAAGCTTATAACTAGTATATATATATATATATATATATATAGATATATATATATAATATATATATATGATATATATATATATATATGTACCCACCTATACATATGTATATATAGTATGTAAATATGGACAAGTAATAGAAAGTAAGTAAAATGAGATATAAGTGTAAGGTATGTAAAGGCTTAGTGAATATGGGTTAGTAAACACAAAAGTAGTTGAGTTAAGATTAATAATAGTTAAATTAATCATTCAATTGTATGCATATCATAGGATTTGATTTGTGACACCGGAAGGACGTTTGGAAACACGTACGACGGTGAACGGTATGGATTCCTCATGCCCCGTATGCTATCTTGGTTACTTTGATTGTGTGTTGTGTGCTAATTGATCACCAAATAAGATAAATAAATGCACGAATCGGAGTGAATATGCATACTTGTGAATATGTAGTGTTGTATGTTGTGAATGTCTTTCTTAAATCTTAGTTTGTATAATTCATGAAATGTTTGGATGAATACGAATGTGTGTATGTATGATGTATTGTACTGTGACCGATTGTGATGAGTTTGGACTTCTAACTTATTCCTAACAAGCTAACCATCCTAACTTAAATTGGTAATTAAATTGGAATGAGTAGAAGTCCGATATAGTTTCGGCCACGCGTGAGGATGCGGAGTCACGAGAGGTTGGCTCCAATTCCTGACTCTTAAACTGGTCTGCGGCCCAAATCCCTTAAGTGGGTAGCATCCCGGATTGGTGAGTCAAGTAAATCCCGGAGGTGGGACGGCGTAGTCCCCAGGGCCGGAGGTCCCGACGACTTAACTTGAGTATAAGTAAGTAAGTTAGAATGAGTAAGTAAAGTAAATGAAAGTAAGTAATTGTAAGTAAGAAAAAGTAAGTGATGAGTAAAAGAGTAAAGCATTCCGATTAACCCGGATGCATAATTTGGCTAACCTTGTGAAGGTAAGTGAGATGTATGCTATGGTATTGTTGCCTTGGTTTGTGTAATGAAATGTATAGCATGTATGTTGAATGCAAAGCATGTATGTATGAAAATAATGAACTGCATGTTTAGTGGACGTCAAATAGTCGGCGTGCCCTAGCTAGCACGCGGTATATGCGGAGTCTATATGCAGCGTTTGCTGAGCCCCTTGGGGCACCATTTTTACTACACGCAGGTACCCGTGAAGGATGAAGACTAGGAGAGTTGAAGTTTAATTTTCCTGTTTCTTTTGGTTTGTAAACAATGAATTTATGATGGGTGTACTAAGTAGTGCATGGCTATAGTTTTTGAATAGCCGGTGTACCATGGGGTACACCTTTTTGGATTTGGATAGAATAGGAATTGGTATAGATGAGTAGTTGGTAACTCATTCTTTTGGAACTTAGATCTGATGTAACTGAATATACTTTAATACTCGGTGATCCATTGATGTAAGTATTCGGTATATGGTATTTTGGTAAGTAATTTAGTAGCTCGGTACGTTATGTTCATCAGACCGTGACTGTAAGTAAGGTAAGCCTAGCTAGCCGTATGGGCGGCTAGCGGCGTTGTACCACCCGCCGTAGTAAGTATGTAATATTTCCGCTGCGAACTCGTAAGATTAATAGGACGATTAGACGGTAAGCATAGAATTAGCGGTTGGGGTGTTACATCCACAACAACATTAGATAAGATTTTTCTAACTAGGAATAAAGTGACTCTGAAAAAAACAAACACTTGACAGCAGTCGCACAGCAGTAACTAGCTGGTTACTATGCAACTAAACTACAATATTTTCACCTTTGTCATGGCTAAATTAGAGTATTATTTAATTCTGATTGAAACTGCCATAAAATACACCTACCCACAAGTTAACATGTGTTGTCAAGAGTGCAGTAAAATTCAGGACTAGTGTGCTGTTTTTTTTTTTAACAAGCAGACCATAATTTCATCAACTAAACACAATATGTCCAATTAAACCACATTTGTTCAACTATCCAAAATCTGTTCAAATGAATCACATCTATTCGACTAACCCACAATTTATTTGGGTGGAGTTTAAGGAGATAAGAATACGACAACCAGCAAGAAAGAGAGCACCTTCCCAACTCAAAATCTGTCGCACCCTATACCCCAGACTGGTTTTGGAAATAGTAGCGATATGTTACTGCATAAAATGATGATAGTTGTTTCATTAGGTGTAACAGAAAAAAAACAAAACAACAGCCTGGTTTTTGGATGCTGCAACAGCAGGAAGGAACTACATGTTGTTATAATTCTCATCTTCTGCGAATACAATCAGTTTTTTTATTTTAATTCTGCACAGCAGGGCTGCACTGCTATTTATGCTTATCATTTGTGAACAATATCTGATTTATGAATTCTACAACAGCAGCAACAACAGGACTACATTGCTGTTTATAATGCAACCAAATGTTGGTGCTTGAAAGAACCGTCTCTAATGAGGATCAAATTTGGAAGTTCCTTAGATCTCTTCCTTCCTCATTTGATAGCAAAGTCAATGCCATGCGAGAAGTACATGATCTCTCCAAAATGTCTCTGGCAGACATGTTATGATCCCAAATGGCTTTTTAGTTAAAACTACAATACATGAACTCAGAAAGCTCATCAAGAGATAGAGGAAAAGGCATAGCCCTTCAAGTAGCTGAAAATGAAAATCCGAGTCAGGAGACGACAATGATGAAATGGTCCTCTATGTTAAGAGGTAAGTTCGAAAGTTCATAAGAAATAAAATGAGGAAAGGCAAGGAGTCCAAGGAGTCGGATGATCAAAAGAAAAACAATGACAAGTGTTTGGTTGTTCAGAACACAGACATCATATCAAAGACTGTCCTCAACGATCCCGAGAGGACAATGACACGGTCAAGAGGCCTGTCCAACGATTATTCAACAAAGGACCAAAGAAGGAAGCCTTCGTTGCCGCATGGGGAGATTCTAAAAGGAGTGATGACAATCAAACATCGGAGAGCGACATCTCAGAAGATAAGAAGGCTCGCCTATGCCTTGAAGAAGTGTGCTTGATGGCACAAGACAATGATGTCTCACACTCAGAAGAAGAAGAACATAAGGTAAACTATTCTAAACTTAGAAGGAGAATTCAAAAGGCTGAACTTCTAGGACTTAGAAACTTTTCTCTTACATTAGTTGATCACCTAGAGGCATTAGAAAGTGAAAATGATAATCTTTTAGAAGAAAATGAAAATTGATAAAAACCTCGGATAAAAGCAAGGTAGATAATCTCTTGAGGAAACTTATGAAGTTACAATGTGATTGTAGACACCAAAAATTCTCACCCATAAAGCAAAATACAGAATAAGAAACACAATAAGAGGGGTCGTCGCCTTTCTTTGTCAAACGTAATGACATGCGTGCCAAAACGAAACCATCATTTTATAGTCTTTTTCAAAGCATTTCATAAAAACACAATTTTGCAAAAATGAATTTCCAATGACAATACAGTTTTTAAAACCCCTCCCTTTTATTTTATTCACTTATCTTATTATTTATTCTACCTTTATTGCTTGTCTATTTGTTCATTTATCTTTTAGCTTCATTTTGTTTACTTATTTGTTTTATCATATTTATCGCTACTTATTTGTCTTCTAGCATTTACTTTTATTTTATCATCATCGTTTCCTTAGTACTATTTAATTATTTTATGTACATATTATTATTGAGCACTTTATTATTGTTATTATTATTATCTTTTGTTTATTCATGAATATTCCAAAGAAACAATTCATCTTCATTGATAAAATCATTTCGTCTTAGTCTACGTTTTCGTTTAAAATGCTAGCGGTTTAATAGAATTCATTCAATTTGAGTAGCACTTATTTATCTTGTCCCTGAAATACCCCGTAATTAAAAATAGTGATTAATTAGGCTAATTATGATTTTTAATGGTTAATTACACTTAAGTAAACATGAGGGAACAAATCCCGAAGAAAACAGACCTTTGAAATGGGTTAAAAGCATAAATGAATCTTAAAGCGCGTTTTTCGAGGAAACCGGGAAAACATGACTTTAAGCGGGTCAAATAGACTCATAACAATTTTGGTCAACCAAATAGTCATTAATAAACGGTAATAATGGTTGGGAACCAATAAATTAATTAAACGAGAAAATTCTGGGAGAACAGGTTCCGGTTAGTAAAAACTGTAACAACCGGGAAGCTGTGGGGTGAGAGAGTAAATAAACCAAGTTAGTGTGTCCACTTTGAAAAAAAAAAAAAATTTGAGTGTCTGTGTGTGAGTGGGCCGGCCAGCTTCCCCCTCCCTCACTCTCTTAATGCTTCTTATTAGCTAAAAGACAAATGAAATAAGTGGAAAAGTAGAAAAGGAAGTGGGGCTTTCTCTCTCTTCCATCCCTCACTCCCTCACGGTACCCACCTTCTTCTTCCTTCTGATTTTTCTCCTCTCCCAGCCAGTAATGGAGGCTAGTAGAACACCCACTCAACTTCCACCTTCTCTCCTCTTGTAACCCCTTAACCCTTCTCCAAAAATTACAAAATTAGTACCATTGGAATCCCCTTGCAAAGGAGAAACACCTTCCTCCTTTCAAAAACGAAAACAACCAACTTCATCTCCATGGGTGTGCTGCATTTGGAGCTTGAGTACCACCATTAGAAGCACCTTCACCTCCTTGTCATTTTGAGGTAAAAACATTCTTGAAAACCCATCTTTTTCTAGCCCTTATTTGCAAAACGAAAATTCAAAGTAAGCCTTGCTTTATTCCTTGTATTCTAGCCGATTTTGGCTTCTTCTTTGGGCTAGGAATCTCGCTCTTTTGCTAATCAAGAATCTCATTCCTTGGTTGGAAGGTAATACTCTTTTCTAAACCCTAAAACACTAAATTCTAGGGTTAGTTAAGGTTAAGGTGCTAAACTAGTATGAGTATGTATGGCTTGTTGTAGCATTGCCATCTCTTGAACAAAAACCGAGAACAAGAGAAGAAGGAAAAAGGAAAGGAAAGGAAGGAAAGGAAAGAAAGAAAAACTCGCAAGACAAGGTAAATACTCTTAGCTTGAGTTAGTTTGTGTAATGTATTGTAACAGGTTTTAGTAGCAAAATGAGTAATGTATTGAGTAATGAGTAGTAAGTATGTTGAAGCATAATGAGGAAAGGTAATAAAACAGTTTTGAAGTTTTTAAATGATGTTTAAAAGCTTGGGAAAACCATGGGTATTGAATGTAAATGTGTAGGAAAATTGGTAAGTTGCAGTGTGTATAATGATGTATGGATTGGAATGAGGATTGTGAGCTGAGTTAATGTGTGGGCAAAGCTAAAAATATAGGGGAGACTATGTCCAAATTTGTCTAGAAAGTAAGGACTTAGTGTGTGTAAGGAGAGGTAATGACCTAGACAATAATTAGGTGTATTTTGAGAGTTTAAAGAGAGTGTTCAACCACTTTGGAAGCAGATTTGAAAAGGGTTTAGGTAATGTGAAGAAATAGAGTGTAAAGTAATGTATTTTGAATGCTAGGAGGAGTAGCATTAGTGGAGGGATGCGAACGAATATTTGATGTATTAAAAACTAAGAAAATCCTAGAAATCAATAAATCAATAGACCGTCAGGTTGCAAAAATCCCGGTCGTAGTAGTATAGCAATTTAGAAGCGACCCGTTGTCAATCCACGGGACTTGGGGTAAATAAGTCTAGCCTAAGACAATGGGTAATTCAAAAGGGGTTTGTTTTTGTTTGGGATTTGAATAACAAGAACGAGATAATTAAAATAACAGACAAGAAAATAAATAACAGAATAAGAAAAGTGATAGATGATATGGATGAGCGGGACTCTGGGTTCAGGTTAAGACCGTTTGATCAATTATGTCTACTGGTCAATTAAAGACAGATTGGCAAAATTCCTAATATTTTCTTAAGAGCTAACTCCTAGTCTCAGAAGAACTCGTTTACCAGATATGCAGGGTCTAATCCAGACTCAAGCAGAAACATATATAAACGGATTAAGTACGAGGAATAATAATTTGCGTCCGCAGGAATAATTAATTAATCCAATCAATAATTCCACAGATATACAAATTAATTTTAACCTATCTATTTATCACTTGGTCGGATCAAAATAGATTTAGTAAAGAAATTTAATAAACTCATGACATTTATTAAAAAGCGCAAGAATAACATTAATTGTAACAATCCGCAATTAATTAAAACCAGCAAAAATATAAGATACATAATTAAAACAAACTGAAATAAACCATCACCCAGAGTATATATAAACTACTCACTCATTATTTCAAAAACACAAATAAACATTAAAACAAGTATCCAAGGTTTATGGAATAACTAAGAATGTAACAAGAAATAAATAACAAGTAACAAACATAAAAATAATAGAGTGAGTTTAGTGAAAACCCTTATTAAACCCTGGTCCGGTTCTTTGCCGGTCGGTTCACAATTTCTCCCCTGTCCGAGTCGGTTCTGCTCTTGTCGTCTTCCCCCGCGTAACTCACCACGTTCTTCTTCACAGATGGGCTCTGTTCTCCGATTCTCGACTTCGCCCCTCCTTCCTTGCTCGCCAGTGGATGAATCTCGTTGTCGATAAACAAAAGCAAACGGCGAGCAACTGTTGCGGCGCTCCGGTGAAGACGATGGCGTGGGTTCGATGGACGAAGATATGGTGAAGTAGATCAAGAGTGGTGAAGGTCGATGAAGATGATGGCGAGTTCGATGGGCGATGGCGACGGGTGATGTCGGTTTGGCGATGGAACAGGGGCGGTTGAGTGGTGAATAACCGTGAATAAATGTCGATGGTGAAGCTGGTGTGCGGTGGCGGAAGTGAATGGAAAGGAATACGGTGGTCGATGATGAAGATGAATGGTGATCTTCATCTCCTAAGTTCGTGAGATGTGGTCGTGAGGTGCGAGTGTGTTCTTTCTGTGTGTGGCATCGGTGATGAAGATGAAAGGTGATGGTGGGTGATGGGTTGAGGATGATGATGGTCTGGTGATATGAGAGTTTCCTCTCGCGTGACTGGAGATGAATTTCCAGAATCAAGACGAAGGATGGCGGTGAGTGGCGATGAAGATGATAAATGTCATCAGTGGTTGACGCGAAGGTCAAGAATGGTGGTGAAAGTGATGTCGACTGTGAGGTGGCTACTGGCGTGGTCTGATGTTGTATCGAAGGCGGTGATGGATGATTTGCATGAGTCGTGGCGATGGAGACAGTAAAGATGATGGTGTGTATTTGATATGTCGATGATTATGGATAGTGAAGCGAGTATGGTGGCGGACGTGTGGCGTTGGAGTCGAATAGTTGCGAATATGAATGGAGATGGATGGGTGAATGATGGTGTGTGAGATGCGATGCAGGTGAGTGATGGTGTCAATGGTGAGATGCGGTGGATGTCGTAGCGGGATGATGAAATGCCAGTGTGGAGTGCGATGCTTATGAGGTGGTTATGGGCGTGGTTTGGTGGCGATGGCAGGAGGATGATGACAATGCGAATGGAGACGGTAGTATGGGCGTGAATCGTCTTGGATGATGCCTCCTGTAGCGTTGGGTCGGCGAAGAATAAATAACGCCACCGTGAAGATGATGCCCTTCTCAGTGCGATCGATCAGCATCCATGACAGTTGCAGTACTTGTAAACAATATATTAGCCCATACATTCTCTGTTGTCCATCTCACACTTTTCCAACTCCAACGCTGCCCTTAGTTGTATATGTCATCGATGTTGTGTGAGTCAGTTGGTTAATTCCTCTCATACTTAAGTGGTGGGCCACCGTTTGTGATTTTCCTAATGTGCCACATGAGTACAATATTAGCCGAATGATAACACATATACAAACTTTGTTCTTTTCTTTGGTAAATTGCAATGTGAATAATCATGATGACTCGCTAACATGGGGAATTCAAATTCACGTGAGTGAATGTAGTTACGTGAGGAGAGTTAATACATTATATATATATATAATATATATAATATATATAGCATGAGATGAAAGGATTAATGCATAACCTAAACTTTTTTCTACATTAGACATAAAATGAATCAGTTCATATCAGAACATAATATAAGGAATGGCATATGATAAGTGAGAAATATGACATGATTATCATTAAAATGGGAAGAATTATAACCGTAAAAAAGTATATATATTTCACACTTATCAAACTTCCTCACACTTAGTTTTTGCTTGTCCTCAAGCAAATACAGAATATGACTACTCTTAAGGCCGTAGTATTGTTGAAACTCAGGATCAAACAACTGCCGCTGGAAAACAAGCAAAATGACAATCAAAAGAAAAGTTCTGCTATCAGCTGTAGGTTTTCGCAATCAGTGAAAAAGAATGAAGTTAAAAAGCATGGAGAAGTTAGACTATAGAAACTGAAACAGAATAGTTTGGGATCCTCCACCATTTCTTTCCTCTAACCTTTGGATGACAAGGGGTGTGAAGTAACACCTTATTCCGTGATACCTTTCAACACCACATACTCATGATCAGAATAAGCAAAAATGAATTACACATTTAACTTTTCAAAGTTCATTTTCCTTAATCATTTTATTCAGCCATTTGCATATTTAATTCATCCCCTCAGACTTTTCTCTTCACCCATGTAGCGGCTTTGGACCTTCTATCCCAGATCACAAGACCTTAGGTAGATGGGTGATAAGGCACCCCAAGGACTTAATAACCGAATGAAGAGGCCTGTTTTGGTTCAGAAATTTTAATTCAGATCAGTGGAGTACCTTGCCTTATCCTTTCATTCCAAACATTCACAACGTTTCCAAGACCCCAAACTAGACCAATTCAGTTTTCATAATCAGCTAATCCACCAAATTTCAGTGAAAACAGATTCACTTTGGACAAAACTATACATATAAATAGCCTAGAGCAGAAAGATTCTTGAGGTGGTCATCAGGCTCGTTTTCAAGGCTTCCAAAAAAAAAATTCTGCCACTGAAAAGAGATAATTCTGTCAAAATAAGAGGACAAACAAAAACAAATGTGGCATTAAGTGCAATGACATTGTTTAGAAAGTACTCCCACTTCCTCACACATAAGAGGAGCAATGTCCTCATTGTTCATAAATTCAACCAAGAAGAGGACTTTCTGAATATTGCAAATTCATCAAAGATTAACTAAAGATCCCATGGACTTGATTCATTCAAAGGGTAAGCTGGACTAAAATCAGAGTGAAAGGACATGAAAACACCCCTGATATGAAATGCCCCAAACCTTGATATGTTTTTTAAATGTTAAACTATGATATTTAAAGGCTAAAAAGTGCCTTAGAAACATTAGTGAACAATTTAAACCATAGTAAACACAATAAGCACTAAGACACAGTTGAAACAAAAACATGCTCTAAGCTTGGAGTGAACTTGGTTAGGACCCAAAGAGCCTACCAAGACTTTATATCATTCAATTATGACTTAATAAGGCTAATTAAGTCCTTAGGAAACTTTGGTAGACAATTAAACTAAACAAAACACAAATAAATGCCTTAAAGCCAATATGGGCGAAAATGTTCTCTAAGCTTGGGATAAGTTTGGTTAACACCTAATAAGCTTACCAAGACCTTATTTATATGTTAATGAACATATTAAATAAATTACTAAAGAAAACCAAGCTTGAAAACAAGCTAAAACACAAAATCTGCTTTAAGGAGCCTTAAAGCACATTTCTGAAAAATTGTCTTGTAAATGAGTTTTGAGTGGATAAATGTCCATCATTACTCTATAATCAACATGTGTACTACTTAGTATCACATTAGGAAGTCTAGATCAATGGGAAATCAAAAATTTCACAAATATGTGCCTTAGTTTGTGAATAGTGCTCAAATAGTGCTAGTTTAAGTCATAAGTCAACATAAGTTGTTTAGATGGTCAAAAAAGACCATATATATCTCTAATATGTAAGGGGCCACGGTTTTAGTGGTGTGAGTCATCACACTTGGCTAGCCAATTAAAAGAAAGAAAGAAAAGTAAGTAAAAGGGTTACTTTTGCTTTATAACTTAAATATCTCCTCACTTTCTCTTCTTTTCTTTTGATTCCCACCGTCTCCAACCTCATCCTCCCTTCTCCATTCTCGTTTTGCTACAGCAAGTAGCCATTCTCCATCTTTGAATGCTTGTAACTTATGACTCCATGCTCCAAAATCAATTTCAAGACTACCTTTGTCTTAGTTAGAGTGAGCTCTTTCATTTCCCTCTTTTCAAATCTTCAAGGACTCAATTTTGGTGCCATGGAGATTCACCATTGAAGGAGCTTGAGCTCATATTTCCATGCCTTCTCATTCTCCTTTGTTTCAAGGTAAGGAAAATCAAAGAAAATCCAAGTTCCCATCATTATCTTTGTATAGCCGAAAATTCACCTTACAATGGTGCCTTGTCTTGCTATTTTCTTAGCTTAATTCAATCTTCAAGGGACTAGGAGGAGTCCTATCTTGCCACTTAACCAAGCTCTCTTTCAAATTCCAAAGGTAATCATCAAATTTTAGTGTTTTAAGACACTTATGTTAACCTAGGGTTTAATTATGAGTTTGAGTATTAAACTTAATACTCATTACCCTTATATGTGTATTTGTTAGAAGGTTGACAAGTGATAAAAGCTCCCTGCCGATTTTCAATCATGAAAAAATAAGAGAAAACAAGTGAGAAAGCTTGGAAAACAAAGAGGTAAATGACCTCTCTTAATGTGGTTTTGTGTACTAGGAAATTGAGCTATATTTTCTTAACAATTAACCTAAAGAGCCAATGGGAAATGAGATAGAAAACTATCCACAAGGTGGACTAAAAGGACATGGGAGCATTGTTGTGTGTATTCGCAGGTTGAAGGCATTTAAATGTGGAAATTCAGTGTTTAAGGTTTATGCAATTTAAGGGCCTAAGTGCCAAGCAATTTAAGTTTGTGCACTATATTGTGATGTAGTGTTGTCTAAAGGTTTAGGTGTGTGTAAAGAACATCTCTTGTGAAGATGGATATCTTTGGTGGTTAAAGGATGAAAATCAATATGTTTGTGTGTAAGGAATGTGTATTAAGAGATTTAGTGTTTTGGTGTAAGGTGATACAAGAGAAGCTATAGCGAAAATTTAGTTGATAAACAAAGGAAGTATAATACCTTGTGAAGGATTAAGTATGAACTTGTGGGAAAGACTTGAGGAGTTTGTGTAAAGGAAGTGATGAGGATGCAAAATGATGCTTAGGAGTGGTTATCATATTAAGAAGAAACATCTTGGTTAGTCTAAGTTGTAGGTATGCATTACCACCTAGAAATCCAAAGGAAAAATGTTGTAAGTGTTAGGAATTTTTGTAAGAAATTGAGTAACAAGTTTGGTGATGATTAAGGAATGTTTGGTGCATGTTTAAAGGTGTTTAAACATGTGGGAAACATGTGGAAAGAGTGTGGAATAAGTGGGAAAAGATTGGGGTGAATTTGAAGTTCCAAATGAGGAGAAAAACACTTTTAAAATGGGGTCTGCTGTGGACCGCCCCTAGGGACCGCCCCTGTGGGGAGGTCCAGCGCAGGAGAAGTAGTTTCTGTTGTGGACCGCCCCTGGGACCTCCCCAGAGGGGCGGTCCAGACCAGAGAAGAAAAAAAAATGTGTTTAAGGCTTCTAATGATGGGGGATTGGATGATGATGGTTTTAGATGATGTTTAGGCCTTGTTTGGTGGCATGTAAAGGCCTTAAAATGTGTAAACAAGTGTTAGGAGGTTTGGCGAGTAAATGAGTGAGTGTTTAAGGACTTTAGAAGTAAGCTTGTACATGCATTTGGAGGATGTTATGTGAAGGTTTAAGTGTGCTAAATGATGTTAAAGCATACTAGGATATGTAAGGTGAAGTTTGGAGTCAAATAAGCATTTTTAAACAAGGGTCTGGAGCAGACCGACCTTGGGGACCGGACTTGCAAGGTCGGTCGGGCTTGAATTGTATACGGAATATGTCTCTGGAATAGACCGACCTTGTGGACCGGACTTGCAAGGTCGGTCGGCGTAGAATTTTTAAACGGTAAAAGTGTCTGGAATGGACCGACCATGGGACCGGACTTTGCAAGGTCGGTCGAGGTGTAAATTTTCAAACCTGGATGTCACTGGAATGGACCGACCTTGGGTAAGGTCGGTCGGTAAGGTCGGTCGGCCTATGTAACACCCCTATAATAATAAAACAACAGCGGAAAATAAACTAAAGGTGCTACAGACCATCGGGCTCCAAACACCCGGTACCAACCTCACCAATTACAACCTTTACAATTAACTAAGTTACGGTCTGAACTTCGAGAAAACTTAACATAAACATAACAACAATAAAACACATTCGCTCTCCATAGACCTAATCCCATCCCAATCACTCATGCTCGTCGTCCACCTGTAAGTCAATTTGTACCTGCAAGATGAAACCAAGCAGCCCACCCCGAGAGGGGTGAGTCAGTTCCCTGGAATGGAACTGGTATAATTCTCCAAAAATAAACTTATAAAACATAACTCTTCAAAATAAACAGTAACATGAAAACAAACTCTTAAAAGTAAAACAGAGATAAAGCACTTCAAAACAATCAAGTTAAAGAGAAAAGAAAACAAGACAAAGATAGAGATAAAGAACTTCCAAACCAAGTCATCCACTTAAGTAGTCACACCACATAGTTAGTAAGCATCCATTGTTGATGTTAGAACCAATTCTGGTTAAGAAGAGAAAGACTTAAGTAGTCACAAAGGACTAGGAGTGACATTAATATCCATAACCCGTGGTAGACAGTTTATGTCTCCACCATTTCAGAAGATGATTCCCATAGACAAAATATACTCAAGAGTGGAATAAACCAATTGGGAGAGATGGCCCCCACCTCCAGTCAGTTGTCACAAGGACGAGGTAAACAGACCTCCGCTGTCAGTTGTCACAAGGACGAGGTAAACAGACCTTCGCTGTCAGTTGTCCATATGGACGAGGTATAGCAGACCTCCGCTGCCACCGACCCGTTCTCGGTCACCGGTGAAAAGTGTGTGCACCACTTAATAGAAATAATCCATACTCAATACCAAGATTAACATTTTCCCATATTCCCATTAGATTTTTAATTGCACGAGAGCAATACCAAAACACTCAGTCCTACAGAGTGCATAGGCGTAAACCCTCAACAATTAATATCCAATAGAAAGAATCCATTCCAAATAAGGCTGATCAAACTCGACTCAGGGATGAAACGATACCCATAGTCCAAAGGAAGAATTTACCAATACCAGATATTTTCCTATATTCCCAGTTACCCCACTAGATCATTAACTGCACCAGAGCAATACCAAAACACTCAGTCCTATAGAGTGCAGAAGCGTAAACCCTAGGCAGTTAATATCTAGTGAAACAACCAGATAGGAGAAACCAATAACCAAGGAAGTTTCACATACAGGCTCAGTTAGTCACATCAAGCTCAGTTAGTGTTTTCCAAAACATTCCACAAGTCAATCAGCAAAAATATCGGAGTACGAGAAAACGTACAAAACATTCCATAAGGTCCAAAACACAACAAGCTGAGTACGAGAAATCGTACCTGGGTAGCGCTGTAGCAGTTCCAATCAACTTGCGCAAACAATCAACAGTACTTTGAAGAATATTAAAGGTAGTCTATCATCAATCACTTGTAGCCTATGTTACGCTTTAATAAACTCCTTACTCTTATTTCAAAGTCTCAATTATCCTTTAAGCCCTCACTTAAATGTTATGTATAAACTTTGAGTTATCTGAGAACGTTGTATAGCCCAAGGTGGTAAGATCAAGGAATGTATTCGATTAACATTTGCTAATTGTCCACTCCTATCCACTTTATTCTTACTTAACCACAATCCTCACATTCAAGACTTTTGAGACCTATATAACACAAATGTGTTTACATTATATAATTAAATCTAAGAATTCCAATAGTAATCTTAAGCTAAATACCTTTATTCTTAATTTAGAATAAACATTGTATTATGACCTATGATGGATTCATCCCATAATACTATACTATTATTTCACAATGTAATGATTATGTATTTTATCAATATCTACTAGATAATCCATTGTGATTAAGTTTTCCCCTTAACTTAATTAAGATCTACATCTTGTATATTGGAACCATAGTGTTGTAGACACATTATATCATAACCTAATTGAGTTACTAACTCATTTATCTTACCCTTAGTCTAGAATGACTTCAACTACAACCATCTAAAAATCTTGTCACAAGATGTTAAATTACTTTTCATCTTGAAATAACCATATTATAATTAACTTAGACTTATCGAACTCTTACATTTAGTATCCACAAGGTATATTATTTACTTTATCATAACTTTGTAATAAGGTGTTTAAATATAACCTTTTATGTATCCTTACTTACCTTTAATCTCCTAAATATTTTATTTTTACACCTATTCACTCTATAGACTATGTATAATCCTTTTGTACTAAACTTCAATAAACTTAAGCCTTAAATATGTTTTAAATTATTTTACAAAGCCTAAGGTTTCAAAGGAATAACTTAATAAATTAATTCCCTTTATTGTATTTAGGATGGACAATATATCTACATAGAGTAGAATGTATCAAAGAATTAAATTCTGGTTCGTCGTAAGCGAAATTGTTAATTATATGAAAATTCTCATATCTTATATTCAAATAATGTATCATTAATTCCAATTACCGTAAAGTATATCAATATAATATCTGATGTAACTTAGTTTTATCTAACAAAAGGTTCAAAGGTTTAAAGTATCAAATTCCTATTTATAAACTTCTATAAATTCTAACTACTAAATACCTCACTTAATTGTAAACTCACATCCTAAGTATTGGTAATAAATGTTATAAATGTATTTCATATGGCTTATCTAATGCCAGGAAACTTAAGGATTATTATTTAGATAAATTTCCAAATCATAGTTTAATATAGTTTTATATCATAACCCTTTTAATGATTTATCTTAAAACATTAAGTTATATTCCAATACCATAAATGTTAAGAAATGATTAAATCTAGACTTACTAATCCACCTCACATTTAGATGTAAAAGTATTTTATTTATTTTATTATTGTTTATATATTAAGAACATTTAGATGTAAAAGTATTACATTTATTCATTAATATATAGTAAGTTCTATTTGTGTAAAATCTAATTACAAATATTCCTAAGTCCCAACTTATTAATTACCTAACCAAATTATAGATTTACATTGTGGTTATTGACTAAATATATACATGTATTTTAATACTGTTCATATAAATCTTAGAAATTCAAGGGTAACTCAAAACTCAATTCCATAATCATAAATTAATAACACCTCATAATATTCTTTTATTAGTATCATGCAGAGGTTTTGTTTAACTCATAATTCCTTCATATTATATTTTCTATAAGGTATTTTATTCCTTTTATTTACACATTTATTTTATGTGTATTTATTAGGATTAATTCAAGACATCCTTTATTTAGTTTTATTGCATTCAATTATTTAAATTAACCTTTACACATATCTATATCCAAAATATGGTTTATAAATAAAATATTTCCCTTAGTTTCAATTAAGCATATTAACTACTATATTATATAATTAATGTAAATGTAGATTAATTTAGTTCCTTGATTTACTTCAAGTTACCTCTTAATCCCCTTTTATAAATGCGTAAAAAATATATATATTTATTCCTTAGTTAATTAAAATATTAACTCCCATATAATATAGTAAATAAAATGTAGGATAACTGAATTCCTTAATTTATATAAGTTTCTACTTAAGTAAGTATATATACATATATGTAAATAATTTCACTTCTTTAAAAGCTAATACAAAAACATTTATAAACTTACTGTTATAAAAATGTTAATTTAGTTCCCTTTATTTTCCCCAGCTTAAAAGTTAATTAACAAACCATACTTTAATTTTGGTTACATTAAAAACCTTATATTATAGGTTATTCTATGAAAAACTCACAACAACACATTTTTAAAACTTTTACCATTGCCCAACAATTCCCAAATTTAATATACAGTAACTATAACATTTTAGACATATTATAAAATTTTTATTTCATAAAAATATCTTTAAATTTAGCCAAATAATTCGGGGAAAAACCGGTAAACTTGCAAAAATCATAACTTATGTTTAAAAACTCCAAAACCATATTAATTTACATCACAATAAAGAGATAAATAAGGAATCTATGGTTAAAATTTCAGGTCAAAATACATTAGGGAAGGCCAGTAAATAAAGATCAACAAGTTAGAGCTATTTACTGGAATTTATAAAAACTTAATCTGAAACGTTTTAATCTCAGCCGTCCAAATCTCTTAACTAAGATCCGACGGACCCTGAACGACGAGTTCTTCAGTGATTCAACTATGGACTTCGAGTACTAATTCGCGATTTTCTCCCAATCTACAGAACGAAATCGAATGATTCTTGTTTCTATAGTTTCGTAATCAAATTTCGGTTCTATTGGTACCGGTTTCCCCAATTATAATGCCGTATATATCAAGATTCGAAATCGATTCGAGAGTTAGGGTTTATTTCGGTACAGAATTGAAATCAAATGAAATTCATACAAATTCTCCTAACCTAACACGAAATTGACTAAATTGGCACATGGATTAGGTCGAAAACATGACTAATAACGACAATATCGGAGCAATTTGGTCGGAGACTCACCGGATTGTGCGAATCGTGCGAATTCCAATTCGGAAAACTGGGAAAAACTCGAACTTTAACCAGTTCGTGGTGCCAACTTTGAGGATCTATAACTAGCAGTACAAATTGAGTTAGGTTATGAGTAAGGGCTCATTGGAAAGAACAAACTTAGATCTACGTATTGATAGCAAGAACTAAACCTAACTCGAACCACACAGAAAGAAATTGAAGTCGCAAAACACGAGTTTACCTCTCTGTTTCGGTGTTATTTTATGTACTGGCGAGACCGAAAATTTAGACCTCTATATCTCCCAACTGGTTACGAATCAGACTTGGGCATAAACACGAAAATTTTAGAGGGATTAGAGATCTTTACAACGAGCTAAAGAAATTGAATTTTGGTTGAGTAACGAAGAAGTTATGATCAACGCAAGTTACCTGAAAACGAAGAGAATCTGGAATTCTGGAAACACGTTTCGCAAGGTGGCTACTTTGACTCGATTAGAGATCTTTACAATGAGCTAAAGAAATTGAATTTTGTATGAGTTATAGTTGTTTAGAGGGAATGTAGGAGAAGACAACAAAGAAGACGGCATTGAAAAATATGGAAAAATGAAGAAGTTATGGCCGTCTAAAGTTAGGTCAAAACACTGGAATCGGTTACCGAAATTCAGGGAAAGAATCGGCTAAGTGTGGGCGACCCATTACAGAGTGACACGTGGCATCTCTTAAAATTTTGATTCAAAACTTCAATCTATCATAACTTTGGCTAGGATGATCCGGTTTTGACGTTCTTTTTATCGATCTTCATGGTTTTCCATAACCTATTTATTGGTATAGGTTTCATGACCTGGTTTGACCATTCTCAAAAAGTCAACTCTAGCAAGGCTTAATAAGCTTTAAGGTTTCTAGAATTTTATATTGACTTTTATGTTTCAAAACAATGTTCCAACACTTCCTAAAATCTTTATAATATATTTGGAGTGTTTAGAAATTTTCCCAAGATTTATTGGCTTATAAATCTTATTATTAAATTCATAATACTATATAATAATGTATAATAATTAGGGTTAAATAGGAGAAAACCCCTAAATAAATTTCACAATTCCATATAATAATTTAATATTCATAATTCCATATAATAATTTAATACTTAATAGTATTATTAAAGGTTTTATAAAAGAAATCCCCTAAATTAATTTAATTAATTTATGGGTATTTCAGTATATCCCCCTTAAAAGAAACTTCGCCTCGAAGTTTAAAAATCACCTAATAGGCACTCACACCGCTTCGGGTGTGCTGAGACAATAATAATTCCAATGAAATTCCATACCAATCCAATCCTTTATTTCCATCCATTTCCATAACCACATTCCACTCAGGATTACTCAAAATCAAAACGAACCAAGATATATCACATTCCACTCGAGATTACGCAAAATCAAAACGAACCAAGATATACCAAGACATAGCATGATGAAAATCAACAGTCACACACTATGTCATAATGTAAAAACCAAGCACATGCAAACACCTCTCATTCTGCTAATACTGCTCTCCTTTTACTAATAATGCAACGAGGCATAATCCGGATGAGATAACGAAGGAGGAGTATGCCAGCATATCCCCCTTAAAAGAGCTAAGGTACGCCCTCGTACCACTACTAACGGCACATTCAAAGAATTCAACACCTTATTAACCAGCTTTGTTTTGAATTTACTGCACCGTTGATTTTATCTATAATCGTTACATATATCTGTATCTCTTGATTGTTATGTATTTGTATTTCCTTGGTGGTTATAAAATTTTATCTTATGATTATTATCCATTCATTTAATGACTGATACGAATTATATGTCCATTATATATCATATCAATTAAATTAACAAGCTATAACTCAGGTGTAACATACTTGAGTAGTTTAAAATAATATTTCAGACCATTTAATAATCCTAGATAATCTTTCAAAATTATCTTCAAGGGTTTGTTAGCCAACCATATGTTAAAACTTTATAAAATAAATTTTTGTTCTATGTAAGTATTCTTCTGATTATTAAATCTTAGTACTCTCTTAGACAATGGTGTCTTTTGGTAAATGTCACTTTTAGTGTGTCTTTTAAACTTTTATACATGTATAATGTTAAACTTCCAAGTAAACATGAGAATTTTCAATCTTTAAGTAACTCTCAATTTTATTTTTTTTATTTTTTTTATATTCAACCAGGGGTAGATGTTGTATCTTGGATGTAACACCCCATCCAACATTAACACACTTACAATAAACTGCAGCGGAAAAACAACCTCATCACATTACTTAACTCGTTGGTGTTACACGCCGTTAGCCACCCACGTGGCTAACAAGGCTAATACATACACATTGTACCGGTCTGATGGGCTAAATTTCCGAGCGACTACACATTACTATCCCTTTCCATTAACAACAACAACCACATACACCTTCCAACTATACCGAGTATTTATAACTAATGCCGTAACAATTTCAGTCTTACTACACCTACTGTATATGTACAACATAAACGATTACCCATGTACAACGACTAACCCGTCCTACTCTCGAACGGCTTCCAGCTCCTTGTACCTGAAATAGGAAAAGAAGAGAAAGGGTGGCCCCCAAGGGGCTCAGCACCTTTGCTGGTATGGTAATCCCGCAGCCCACATGCTACCGGGCCACGCACAACTAATTGTCGTCTTAGCATGCGGTTGATTATTTTTAAATCATGCATGCAACTGTAAACACACAACACATAATCATTTCGCCTCAACGGGCTCAACAAACGGATAATATATCCTTACTTAATAAGTCACTCATGGCATTCATTATCCCTAGAGTGTTCCTCCTCTAATGGAGCTACTTCCTTAATAGACGACACTTACCCTTAAATCGGGTTATCCTTAAACGCCTCTTTTCTCAAACTGGGATTCATATCCATGATCCACATACTCCACATTATACAACATATAACATACACTACATAACAACACATAACAACACTTTGCACGTTTCCACGTGCACAACATAACACCGCAATAGATATTGCATCACAACAAAATACATAACATAACGGGAATGGTTCTCTTAGGAACCGACCCAAACATGGTTAATTCACTGGTGAGCCTAGAGAATGTGTCACTCTCATGGTAAGCTCGTTATACAATAACAACAACACTCATTACCGTCCTAATAGTCGGACGAGTAACTTAAGTTAAGATGGTTCGGGTTTGGAGGCCCGAACACATCACACAAACACATGTTCCCCCTAAACCGATCATAAGTCAGAATAGCTAAGCTTTGGAGTGAGCTATGGGAGATCATAACCCGTGAGGGAAACAACCATAACAAAGAGAAGGGTAAGGCTAAGAAGGATACCCTCTCCCAAACAACGCGCGACCGGCCAAACCGGATTCCTCACTACTGTTAGTACATACTTACTTTTAGATATTAGTTAGAACCCCACTATGGAGTCTATAATAACTACACTCATACAGTATTAGAACTGGGTTAAACATACAAGGGAGATCCCTACATCCACATACACAACATCACATAATCAACTCACGCATAGCCGTGGTTAGAACGCCCCATGGTTCGGGTCGTTTAATCCGAATACCGAACTCTCATGTGATCCTAGACTCAGTTAGCTAAGGTTAACACTGCCGAGGTTAAATGGTATCGGAGTTGAACACGCCACATATATGAATTACTGTAAACTCATTACATGTTTTATCTTACATGGCAAACATACAGAAAAACACATTGGCATACAAGCCGGTGTAATCCGGTAGGACACAGGTTGCAAGAAAACCATACCTGTCACCGGAGTCCACTTTACCACGTCCACTTATGTTCCTCGAGCAATTCTCGAACAACTGACAACATTACATGTACTTTTATTAACATTGGGGTAACATGTTTGTTTAAAGTTTAATGCTTATAACTTTTCCCCGTTAACTTGGTTAAATAACTTTACATTTTTAACATGTTTCACTCTTTCATTTTACTTCAACTTTTCACCCACCAAATTGTGACTATAACTCACCTAACATGCCCTACACAACCTTATAACATCATTATCCATCAATCCCCATCGTTAGACATCTTTTAATAACCTAAAACAATGTTTTTATAGTGGTCCGGGACTTGGTCCTCTTCTTAAGTCCCGGACCATATGCTAACTCAAGTCTCGGCCTTTTAAAATGGGGTGGTCCGGGACCTTATACAAGGCCTAAGTCCCGGACCACATCCTTATGTGACTCTCGGCCTATTTTACACCCCTGGTCCGGGACTTGAACCATGACCTAGGTCCCGGACCAAAGCTACAGACTTGGTAAAATTGCATTTTTCAAACCTTGTTGCATTATTTCTCCACCTCCATTAATTACCCAAACTTCATACATGAACTTAGGCATATTCTAATACCAAAATATCACTTTGATTCTCCTTACAACATTGTCTTTTTTTTTGCATAATTTTGGGCCGTCCGACCCACCGTCCGACCCACAGCTGGGTCGGACCGTTCCAGAAACTTTTCCCGTCTGCTAAATACTCATGTCCGACCCATGTCCGACCCAACCATCTGGGTCGGACCATTCCAGAGACTTAGAGCACACATGTCCGACCCATGTCCGACCCAAGACCTCTGGGTCGGACCATTCCAGAAACATCAACGGGTGACTTAACAGAGGCTGTCCGACCCACACTGGGTCGGACCACTGGGTCGGACAACATCAGAAGTTGTCCAAAACTTGTCAAACTTTCTCCAAACTTTTCCTCAAGCCTCCTAATGTGTTCTAACATCATTTGGCACCCTTAACCCTTCATATAACATCCATAAAACTCATTTTATAACTCCTTAAACACTTACTCTCTTCTTACCAAAATTCCTAACACTTATATTGTTTTATCCTTAAGATTTCTAAGTGGTATTTTACCTATAATGACCACTATACCAAGGTGTTTCCTCTACACCTTAACATCATCTCTCAAACTTCTTTTCTTACTAATTAAACCTCCTTTTTCACATCTTACCTAAACATCACTTATTCCTTGGATATCAACATTACCTAAACCTTAAACAACTTCCTAGTTCACCAAAACTTTCTTAAAACACTTAGAACTTCTTGCACATTTTCCAAATTTTGCCATAGCTTCTCTTGCATATACTCACATCCAAACACTTAGGTTTTTACCTTATTTCATTCAAAAACACCTAAAATCCATCAAACACATTTTTATACACAAACTTCACACATTTAGCACTACATCACAATATAGTGCATAACTTAAATTGCTTGGCACTTAGGCCCTTAAATAACATGGCTCTTAGGCCCTTAAATTGCATAAACCTTAAACACTGAATTTCCACAATATATAAGCCTTTGACCTGCAATTACACACACCAAGACATATGTTCCTTTACTAGTCTCCTTGAGAACACCTTACTAAGTCATTCACCATTTGCTCTTTAGGTAGTTTTAGCAAGCATTATAAGCTCATTTCTCCTAAGGCATTAAACCACATTGAGATAGTATATTTACCTCTTTTCCACTCAAACTTCTTTCTTGTTTCCTCATAAAACCGGTAAGGCATTTCTTTCCTTGTCAACTACTAAACAATATACCAACATTGAAATGAGTATATAAGCTTTATGCTTTATCTCATTGTAAACCCTAGGTTTACATTATTTCAAAAACATTAATGTAGTTGTTTTACCTTGATCTTTGAAGGAAGTTTGAATATCTATGAAGAGAGGACTCCACCTAGTCCATAAGAGATTGGAATGAAGCTAGAACAAAGTCACACAAGAGCTCCATCAATGAGTATTTTCGGTCAATAACAAAACATGGAGGAAACTTGATTTTTCTTTGAGATTCCTTACCTAGAAGCAAAGGAGATCAATAATATGTGGAAAGACAAGCAAGCTCCTTCAATGGTGGAACTCCATGGCACCGAAATGGGGCTCTTGAAGTTTTGAGAAGATAGAAATGAAGAGCTTGATGAGAGGAAGAGATTGGTGGTGTTTGTTTTTTATTTGGATAAGTGAGCTAGATTTTACAAGAGATTAAAGATGGACTTCCATGGTGGTGGTGCTGTATTACCGTGAGAGAACAGCAAGAAGGGAGGAAGGAGAAGGTTGGAACCGTGTGAAATGAGAAAGGAAGGGAGAATGAAGATAGACTTGCTTTTTAGAAGATATTTGTAACTTATAAAGCAAATAGTACCTTAACTAGTCATTCTTTACTTATTTGATATGTTAACAAGAGTGGTGAGTCACCACACTTAAAAACCGGCCCCCCTTTTAGTTAGAAGGGTATAATAGTCTTTGTTGACCAATTTAATTACTTATAACAATATATGTTACAAACTAGCTTTATAAAAATCACTATTCACAAAACAAGGCACATAGAATTGAAATTTTTGATTTCCCATTAATATAGACTTCCAAATGTGATACTATATAGTACACGTGTTAATTAAAGAGTAATGATGGACATTTAGCCATTCAAAACTCATTTACAAGACAATTTTTCAAAAACGTGCTTTTAGACTCCTTAAAGCACTTTTTGTGTTTTTAACTTGTTTTCAAGCTTGGTTTTCTTTGGTAATTGATTTAATATGTTCATTAACATATTTATAAGGTATAGGTATGACCATTAGGACTTATACAAATTTATCCCAAGCTTAGAGCACATTTTGCTCTTATTGACTTTAAGGTATATTCTTGTGTTTTGTTTGGTTTCATTGTCTACCAAGGTTTCCTAAGGACTTAATTAGCCTTATTAAATCATACTTGAATATTATTAAGCCTTGGTAGGCTCTTTGGGTCCTAACCAAGTTCGCTCATAGCTTAGAGCATGTTTTGCTCAAACTGTGTCTTAATGCTTTATTGCATTTTACTATGGTTTAAATTGTACACTGATGTTCCTAAGGCACTTTTTAGCCTTTACATACCATAGTTTAATATTTAAACTACATATCAAGGTTTGGGGTATTTCATTGGAGTACCCAAACTTAATCCCCTTCCTCCATATATAGGTATTTTTCACCAAAGATTTAACTCAATAAACCCTTTACATTATGAGTTTTAATTCCGGATCTTAAGATACAAATTTTGATTTGTTCATTGTGGTTAGCAATGAAATATGCCTAGCTCAAGATTTCATGATGGTAACGTCTTACCACCACTTCCCCTCAAGTTCAACACAATCCATCACCTGCGTAGAAGATTATATATGGTTAGATGACAAGGCTTGTCTAGCCCCTAAACTTCCAGAAGTGGGTGTGCACCCCACTACTTTCAGCCTAGGAGTTTGTCGCACCAGGCACTTCCCGTAGGGTGTTAGGTTTATGTGTTTTCTTTCTAAAGTTAACATAGAGTTTTAATGTGTTTTACAAGTTCAGATGTTGATCTTTTCTAATACGCTACTAGTTCTTGTTAGCTTAATATTTTCTAGACTTAAGATTTATCTTAAACATTATCTTTAGGTAATAAATTGATACCAAGTATTTCATGAGATTTATTTTCAAACTTTAAAGGAGTTGAAGTACTTTCACATAATGTCAATACTAATTTAGTTATGTAAAGTTCTATTTGTATACTGTTTTCAACCAAAAGTATTCTTTAACATTCTAGGAATTTGTGTACTAGCTTTTAAAGGATTGCATTTTTTAGCAATGTATTCTCCATGAGTATGCTTTTGAAAAATAGCTTAATATTTGGTTTATCTCAACCAAAATCTTATCGTACTTAATATAGGATGTTCCAAACTTATGTATATATATATATATATTTTTGTAGTTTATTGTTGGAACGGTATAACAACACATCACACTGAACAGACATTCACAAAAGAAAAGTGTGTAAAGGAATCGTTCTCAATTCCAAAAGGGTTAGGAGTCGTGCCTTACTGGAGTCCTCACTTCCCAATTCTACCCCAGTTCCCCAGTTTTAAGTGCACCTATAATCTAAGTATTTCACTCGGCTTGTTTTCTCGGGTTCAGAGCGTAACTACGCTCTGATACCACTTTCTGTAACACCCCTATAATAATAAAACAACAGCGGAAAATAAACTAAAGGTGCTACAGACCATCGGGCTCCAAACACCCGGTACCAACCTCACCAATTACAACCTTTACAATTAACTAAGTTACGGTCTGAACTTCGAGAAAACTTAACAT